>CM062651.1:57696904-58116904 GCA_031772095.1 Zeugodacus tau | reverse complement strand
AAGCAGTATCAAAGCAACGAAAAAGCGCTGGAACTACTCGTTTTTGCCAAAGCGTATGATTAAATGGTCATAAAGTGAATAATTAGCGGGTTTACTCTATTCTAATTGCTTTTCGTATTTTTTACACTAAATGCGCGTTTTGTTTTGCAGTGAAATGGAAGTTGGAAAAAAACAAAATTCCATTTAATCGACTGAGTTCATTGTAAGACTAGTTGAAGCGCATTTTGAGCTTAGAAAATATGAAAGTTTGAGTTTGAGCTAAATGGTTTCGAAATTAAGCAATACTACTTTGATTTACGCTACACTACTTCATTACTCTACAGTCCGGTTCAATGTGAATGGATTTATATAATAACAGTTCAAAGAGGAGACCTTCTGCTGTGTTACCCAGAACTTGTTGGAAAAATGTTTAACAATTCTACTACAACAACAAAATTTACTACTTTGCTATAGTGCCAAACAAATTCAATGTTGTGTCATACTAACTTACAGCATACAATTTTTCCAATTCGAACCACTGGGCGTATGAGTAACATTTGCTTGTAGTTAAAAATGTTCAATGATCCGAAGTCTAAGCCATCAAATAATAATATTATACAAATACTATTAGTTTACTTTGAAGGATTTAAAAGATTATGCAGTTATCATTGGGTGGGTCTGCTCCACATAATCTAGGTTTTATGTCAATTCGGACTAAAATCCAACTTTTGCCTAATAATGTTCGCAACTGGTAAGACTGGTAATATATTGACTTAGTTTTGCTATGGAAAAGAACTTTTATTATTCATTAACAGTTGTAAAATGTGTAGAACCCGCCATTTGTCATATATATATATATATATATATAACCAAATTGGACACCACAAATGAGAGAAAAGGTCACCTGGGTACCTAATAGAGATATAAAAGACAATCACATGTAAAATAAATAGATTTCATCTCGAAAAAATTTCGATTAAGAAAATATTTTATTTTGTGAATATATATTATATTATTGTGAAAAACCTATTAAAATCGAAAATAGTTTTCTATGTGAACATTTTTTCTTTAGTATCTGCGAATGAGTTTTTACAAAGACGCTTAGATATTAAACTATACAATTATTGGGAAAAATTTTGGTGATTAGCCTATAACTATATCACTTCCTATTAAATGGTCGATGTAAGGCCAAAAAAACATATATGACGGGGGGATAGATCTTTTATTGTACCGATTCATGGTGTATAAGCGAATCATCTTTGCTTAGCTTCATTCAGGCTTATTCGTTTTTGACTCTGAAAAAGGTTCAAATATGCCAATGTTATACCTAAAATTCATATTCAATCATCTAGTGAATGACAAATTGTTGCATTTTTTCTTTAAATTATAAATTTTCTTGAATACAAAGAAATTAAAAGTATATGCAGTTACTACTTTTGCCAAAAAGTGGCAATTTCTAATAAAAATATGTATTTTTTGTTAGAAAAATTTTAGAAAAGTATGTACCTATTTTGTACACAAATCTCCCTTAGAATAATAGTTTATAATATAATAATATATTAAGTAAGAAAATATCATACTCTCATAGCTATGAATAATTTCAAGGAATGAATATAATCAATGTAAACCATTGAAATCGAAAATATACTACCAACTGAAGCCGCTTTTGGAGTCAAATACATATATTAATTAATCTCTACATGATCTACAAAAGATTGGCTTAATTTATGGAAGAATAAATATATTCTTACCATAGTGTTCTATTAATTCTTAGTTTCAAGTAAGACAAAGTATAAAATCAACGATTTTCCCAAAAATTGCGAAAAGACCACGGGTCGTATGAGTAACGTTCATCTGGTATTTGGTTTATATTAAATAGAGTAAAAAGTTGTTTGAAAAAATAACACTAAGCGTCATAAAAATTCATTAACCTTGATCCGATTAACTATTTTTCGTTTTACTTTTCTTACAAAATTAAAAATAGTTTAATTACTATACAAATTAGCGCCTCATTGCCTCGAAAAATAAACCTTCTTCGCACACAAAATATGCTAAAACCTCAAATCTTTACTTTAAAACGTAGAGGATTATGTCCCTGAGTACCTTTATACCTATGTATATATCATGTATACCTACATTTACAGCTAACATTTTGTGCGGGTCCTCTTGAATCTTTATGAGTGCGCCCATAATGGCTTCAAAGACAACATCATTTAAGGCTCGTTACCAGAAATGCGACAGTTGGTCACGCTTTTCACATGAGCTAACAAAGTCACACACACGCGCATACACACTCATACCTGAGCACTTGCGGAGGTACTCGTAATATAAAAGCCACACCATGGAACTGTGTTCATTTATACATACATATGTAGAAGATATATACATAGGTAGTCAATTCTACCTGTAGAAGAAATTGCTGGTTTCATGGCAGAACTAGTCAGAAGATATGTAGAACTTGCTAGTGTTGGACTGAAAAAGTAGTGTTTAAAATTAAGTGGGGATATTTTAATGTATCCTGATTTTTTGATTGAAGATGTTTCCTTTTTAGTGGCGATGTACTTATTAACGGAGTCCTGTGAAGCCTTAGGAACTTGTCTATCGCGTTTTTCTCTAGAGTTTAAGGCAATTAATTCTATATTAAATCTAGAATCGTCATCGTTTTTTTCAAGAACCCTCTTTTCTACTGTTTAACTTACAGCCTATGAAAGTTTTAATAAAAAATCGTCCTTAAGAGCTTACTGTCCAATCTTACTTACTCACCAATATTCTTCTCTGGCTTATAGCTTACTCACCAATATTCTTCTCTGGCTTATAAAGAGTGAAATTTCGATCCAGGCTAATGGTAGCTTATTTGGAAGAGCTCAATCATCCTCTTTACAATGTTTAGTCAAGCTTAGATTTAGAAACTTCAACTTATAAGTTCTAGATGTTATTTAAATTGTGTCAAGGAAATACGAAAATAAGCTTAAGACCAATATTAATAATTTTCTTTATTGATATTGATTAATAATATTCTTCAATATTCCAGTTAAGGGCTTCTTAACACTTCTGTTGAGTAGTACTAGTCCAAGACTACTGAAAAAAGGTGTGCTTGGGATCAATTCATACTTCAAAAAACAAAGTATCTATTAGTACTAGTCTAGAAGTGGTGAAAAAATACCTCCAGATACATTTAATACGTCATAAAATAGATTGTAATATAATACTAGTCCGGAACTAGGGAAGAAGAGTACTTTCAAGAACATTTCATAGTTTTTGTAATAAATTTCGCTAATACTAGACCAAAACTTGTGAAAAGGGATATTTCCAAGGACATTTTATACTTCAGAAAACAAAGTCCAAGTTAGTACTAACCTAAAAATAGTGAAAACAGATAGCTCCGCATACATCGTATACTTTATAAAATGGACATAGTACTAGTTGAGAATTACTGAAGAGTATTTTCAGGAACATTTTATACTGCATAAAATAGATTTGAAAATAAGACTAGTCCGGAACTAGTGAAGAAGGGTACATTCGAGGATATTTTATAGTTCTTAGGACAAATTTCAAGTTAGTACTAGTCCAAAAAGATATCCCTGGCGACATTTAAAGATAGTACTGGGCCACAATTAGTGAAAAAATTCAATATGCTTTATGGGGTAAATTTCAAGTTAGTATTAGTTCGGAACTAGTGAAAAGGGTAGATCCGGCGGTATTTTATACTTCATAGAACATATTCTAAGTCAGGACTAGTCCAGAATTGGTGAAAAAGGGACACATATGAGGACTGTTCACACTTAAATGAATATCTTCCGATAAAAAGAGATAATTACTTCAACTTAGAGGTAGCAGATTATGTAGTACTGCTATTTCTAAGTGCACAAAAACTAGTCCAATTGTAATTGATGCATTTCCTTTCGGGATATATACAAACCTACAAGGTGTCTGCATGCACATTTTTGCCTATCACCACCCATATGAGACGCATTCACCGAAGTTACACATTCAAATGCCGGTAGAAAGCAAAGAGAACATACATTTAAATGTGCTAAAGCGCAAACAAACAAGAAACAGTTATGTTGAAATGTGCAGAAAAGCGTCAGAAACAGAATATAGAGGCACAAACACGCGTCAAGTAAACCAATATGCCCATACACACATACAAATATAGCGAGTTAGATGTGTTGTGACCATACATTGTGCGAGGCAAGCGTTGAGTGACGTGTTGCAAAATGTTTTAAACACTTTTTTACACAATTTCTTTGCTTTGTGCGTTTTTTTTCACATACAAATAGACGGAATACTGGTTCACAGCATTGAAGGATGCGCATGCAAATAACTGTATATATGTATGTATATATGGATGGCAACACAGTTGTGTTGTTTGGCGATAGATGGCTTTCATGTTGGCTGTAATTAGTGCACAACATCCCCAGTGAGGTGTCATGGAGTTAAAATTAATGGCAAACATACAAACAAACCGAAATAACAGTACACATGTGGCATGTGGCATGTGGCAAGTAAAAAGTAACTGTATGCTCACTGTCATGTATGTCCGTTTTGAATGAGGCCACTGTAGATAATGTTGCCTAAAATGCTTTCAGGCGTTCGGCTACTTTTATGACAGGTGTTGTTGTCTTTTCCACTATATATATACGTACATACAAGTTTAATGTGGCCTATAAACAGGCACATACACACACACACGGAAAAGTACAAAAGTACATTGAAGACAATAGAAATTTGATGAGCGACAGTACACGACACGCTTTGACAACTAACAGACAATTTACCTTTTGATTCCGCTTTGCCTGTGTGTGTGTGTGTGTGTCCAGTATTTTTATATAAAGTTTGTGTGTGTTTGTGTCTGTGTAAAGTGGCCACTTTTTGACGCATGTCACAATGTGTATTTAAGTTTTCATTATGTGTGCGCTCGCGTGACAGTTAGTCGGCTCATTGTAATACACTCCCTTGAAATTATGCTATCATAAATTGGTATAAAGCGCTAGATTGTATTGAGTGTGTGTGTCTGTAGTTTGTTAGTTGTGGTCAGAGCGGATGAGGACTCTAATCAACTATAAACTAAATAGAAAGATGACGGAATTAGCCACAAAACATCGAAAAAAATAACAAATCACAATTGCTTATTTGCTGTATGATATCCCCTGAATAAATATTGTTTCTTTTAATTTCCTTTAAAATAACAATTGACCATAGAACAGCCACAGCGGCCCTGAGAAGCCTCGAGTAACGACTGATTCCTAGTGATTCCAAAGAATTTTTGAAATAACGCCCGCCATATTCGATCTGCCATTTTGAATTTTGAAAAGCCGACACCGGATTTGTAACCAGCGACCCCGATAGCCCCCGAATAACGAGTTTCAAGCGAATCCGATGAAGTTTTAAAAAAGTTTTCAGTCGTTATGTCAAAACCCTGATCTGATGGAGTTAAATGAACTTCGGATTCGGATTCAGCGACCCCAAAAACAAACGCACACATAGTAAGACCCCCAGGCATTGACTATTTTTTTTTGTGTGGCTGTGATATTCGTCGACAAATTATAAAAAAGTCGAAAATTCCCAAATTGCGGACCTCACTACTTTTAGAAAGACTAGGTCTTCTAAGAGGTGCAAAATTAACCAAGTTCTTATGTAACTGCCGTACCCAATTGTGGGTATCTCTTATAGATAGACGACGACTATAAGTTATTAACCTAACCGTTCGATGGCATCACTATCGCAAGAGAAATTTGTAATTTTCTAGTGAAGTATACGACTACGATCAATATTTCAGCCGAATTAGACACGCGCTTTTGTTTTGGGTTCACGGATTAAAGAATAAAATAATATCAGTCGTATCGCTCCGTTGTCCCCTAGTACTGTAGCAGAGGACCTCTCGTGAACTTGGTAAGCGCAGATTAACAAACAAAACCTGTTCGGTTGCGAGATCCTTTTGGCTTAGAGTGGAGCACAAGAGATCGGCGGTACTACGTGGACCTAAAAGGGTTCTCCTTTTCGCAATTCGAACACTGTGGAGTATTCTAGGAATAGAATCCAGCCGGACTCCACTGTCTAGCATTCGCAAGACTGAACATTTCGGTAGCCATACTTTAAGCGAACCATGCGAGCTAGCCGAATTAGCCGTCTCATAAATTTTGTGATAGGCTCAAAGCGCTTTGGCGATACGTTAGGTCTTCTCTACTTCAAAGTATGGATTGCAATACTTTGGAGTATTCTGGCATCACAACGGACCGGCACCTTTAGCTGGCACCAAGTGGGATCCATCGCGAAACCTGTCGCGGAGATCAGTCTTTGTAACTTAGCCTATTATGAGTCAGTCATTCGATTCATGCTTTTGGGAGGTGTATCTGCATTCTGATAAATGAGCAATTGGATGTTATATTAGGTGAGTTCTCTCCTTCGTTCGTAGGAAAAATTGTTTAAACGAGTTTCAACCACCATCAGTTATTCTCGGTAAGCTCGACGACCTACGAATATAAAAGCAATTCGTAGCATATATCCAGTGATACATTGGTGCAGTTTAAATGTAAAAAAAAGTTGACCTTCGCTGGGATGTCAGAGCTTTTACGGGCTTCGGAATGAGCATCCGATATATTGACAGTCCATTAAAGCTGTCCATGTATATATATATATTCGGATCTGAGAGCTGGAAGTGTTTCAAAGTTTTGTTCGTCGAAGTAAAGTAGGTAGGGAATCCTACTGACTCACACTAAGGAAAATGTAATGGAAAGTAGTCATCTTAGAGCTCAAGTGTGACATCTGAATCATGAGCTTGAGCTCCGTCCTAAAGCGCACTCTCTTGTAACGGGCTTTCAGTTGGTTCCTGGTTATTTTCAACCAACCGTCATTCATGGGAATCCGAGCACGATTTTTGGGGTTATTTACATCGATATAATCCACTTTTAACACTATAAAAGAGCTGAGTGTGTATTGTTATCCTGCAAGCCTTTCGCTCATTTAGCGCGTATGCTTTTCTTTTCCTTGTTATATATCGCCTGCGTGGAGTACACAAATTCATGTTTCTCATAATTTAAAATTTGTTCGACTGCCTCGAGTGGGAATTGATTTCGGTTTACCCAAATAATCATGTAACTTTCTGTTATTGTTGTTAACCTACAACCTCGTGCCATGTAATGCATGCTACACGCAGGCGAAATTTCATGGCACTGAGTGCAGACAGACACTACGACGTCACATTAAAACTAATATTGATTGCAATGAGTGGCGGCGTCTCGACCCAGCCGATGTACGCGACACTGCGCTACTCTACTTGGCCGCGTTTTCAGGCCGGCCATTTGGTGGCTTTGCGGCAATGTCTCCATCCGTTTTGCTGTTGTTGTTGTGCAAATTTAGTACATTTTTGCTTTCATCTTGTGTGTGAAGTATGTACATACATGAGTCTGTGTGTGTGTGCGTAGAGCCAAAGTTAGATGCTGCTAAATATAGTTACGCGCTGTTTGCCTTCTAGGCCAACAAGCCAAGTGCCACATGAGCATACATGTAAGTACGCGCCACAAGCTCACAGAAATACTAATTTCAACAACATAAGGCTATTACCCTCGCTCTTTGTGTATGCTATAAAGGCAATAATTACTACAACAACAACAAGTGGTACATGCGTCGCTAAGAAAGCCTTGTCTCATATGCGAGCAGAGGCAGAGACCAAAAACCAAAACCAACACAAAACCACAGTCAGCCAAACATTGAACGCGGCAGTAAACTGAAATAATTCTAGTTCAAAACGTACAAACATTTGAGCAGTCAGCGGCTTTGGTTCACCTCACGCTGTTGAAAATCGATAAAGCCGCAACAAGAGTCTCATTTTACGAGTCACATTGTACTACATATGAGTCCAACTGCACTGTTAGCGCACTCAAATGAAACTCTAGTCACATACGAGTTGACACGCGTTCACTCTCGTACTACAGTCGTTTCGCTCATTCGCCAAAACCGCTGAAATGGATTATGTTGGCTGACCGTATGTACGATTTACTTACCATTTCGCCATATCGGATTATTCCAACATTTCCTACATTACTACTTCGGGTGCTCTGCCAACTAACTGGGTTGTCGTTGTTTGTGGTCATTACTTCGATAACTATTTGTTGCACGCTGTCGTGTGTGGACAGTTCATTTGTTTAAGCTTACGCACACAATGTTCATTTGAGTACTATATAGCTGTCTTTGAATCGTCAAACCTTTGAAAGTGACGAATCGAACAAACAACTGATATAAATACTTTAAACTATCATCATTATGTAGAAATAGATATGAATGTGGTAAAACCACGTTAAGGATTCAGCAATTTACCTCAAATGCCTAGAATGCATTTCAAACCCTCTAACGCATAACCTAGTTCAATCGCCACAATGGTAGGGGTCCTTACTAAACACTGTCCTCATTGAGCTCACATGTCGTAAGGCTAAACATACTTCAGGATGCAAGTTGCTGATGTTGCATGGAAGAAGACGAGATTAAAACATCTAGACACTTTCTTTTCCACTGTCCAGCTTTTGCTGAAGCATCTAGGCATCGCTAAAGGTCTGTGGTATCTATATTTAGGAGTTCGTGGTATCGCAAAGGCGATTTTAGTTGTCTAAGTGGGATACATTGGATCAACCCATTAACCTAACCTAATGGATAACCAAGCGTTATGAAAGTTAATCGGCCCAAATGGTTACTAGTTTAAGTAACTCTCGAGCACAGGTTGTTAATGTACGGCTTTCATGTTATTTAATAATTTTTGTCGATCTGGTGGCATAGCCTTTTTTGTAGAATCAGTTTTGGGAAGATACCGAAATCGGGGAGAATAAGATTTATAGAAGCTCTCAAACCATGATCCTTAAAACGTTTGCAGGGGTCATCATCAAAAGAGGGGTTTCTCATGCGAGGCTTTAATCGATCTTTCATCGGGTGATTCGTTTTTATGTGGTGGGCCCCAAACCCTACGCACAACCGCAGAAGCGGGTTCGCCTTCTCTTACGTGTACTTCACATGGTCCCATCCTCCCTCCCATACCTGGGATTCAGCAACAAGAACACCAGCAATGTCAGCCTCGAAATCTGACATCCAGCGCTGGATCTCTCTTATCATCTTGTGCTACTTTGGACAGAGTAGACTATAGAAAAGTAAAATCTTCTTTCGACGAAACAAAATCAAACTCTACAAGTTGCTTATCATTCCCGTCCTGCTTTATGGTGCAGAAGCGTGGACGATGTCAACATCCGATGAGACGACACTAGACATTGACATAGTTTAGCGAATAAAAAGACAGCGGCTACGCTGGCTAGGTCATGTTGTTCGTATGGACGAAAACACTCCAGAACTGAAAGTGTTCGATGCAGTACCTGTCGGTGGAAGCAGAAGAAGATGAAGATGCCTCCATTCCCTTGAAAAGACTTAAATGTTATTTATTGATCAATCAGATAAAGCTTTCCAAGATATTATTGAAAGAGAACCCGAAGCGCGAATATGCTTTAATGATAATGAAAGTTCATCGATTAAGATAATCCCATCACACCCATGACCGTCTTACTCAAATTAATCATCGATTGACACCGATGGCTCTGCCTTACTTGAAATTAATTTTAAAAATGACTTAAAGCACACGCAGCACAATTATAGCATCTTAATCCAATATGGCTGAACTGCTGAATAAGATTCTCAAAATTGTGTTAAAGAAAGCAGCTTACTTCTTAAATAATGAATCACAAATAAAAATGCTTGTATATATGTACATATGTATGTGTCTATGTATGCGAATGTTAGCGTCCTTGTCGAATTTTACTTCAGTTTTATATGAAAGGATGCAGCAAACAAATCCCTCTGCTTGCTTACCTTACCTTAACTTACTTTACATAGATGCAGCTAAGACACTTTTGTTTGAAAGAATTCTACCAGTTTGAGTGTATGAGTGCCTGTGTCCATGTATGTACGCTAAGTATGTCAGTTGCTTATTTGCGAATATGCAACAACTCCGAAAAGTTGGCGCGCGTGTCCTTGCTCCACTTGCAACGCGCCGGCAACAATAACAAACCGTTGTAGTCAAGCAGCTAAAAATGACCGAGTTGAGCAGCATTGTTGTATTGTATATATGTATATAAGTTGTACAACAACAATAAAATATTATATATAGGATAATAATGGTTGAAATGGATTTCAGTTTGATTATTCTTTATTCGTCGATTTCACATCATTTTTGTCTCAGCCGAATTTGGGCCATCTCTATTGCAGCATCTGCAATCGTGTCTTACCTATGCGGGTATATATGTATGTATTCTGTCGACTTCTGTCTGTCCGCACATCGGTTGTATGTGTTTTCTGGAGTGTTAACAACGTGCTGTCTGTTTCATTGACTATTTCTGGCCATGTGAAAGCTGAGTGATTGTGCAACATGCTGAGACGCATGGGATATCTTAATGCCTCCTTTGTAGAGAGTTTTTGTCGATTCGGACATTGATTGGTATTTATATATAAATACGTATATATACTTTACCAGCAAAATTACAGATTATGAGCTTGAAATAATATTATTCCAAAATAGTTCTTCTGGCCTTTTGTTATTCAAAGCGTCATTATTATGGATTACGATTTCAATCATGTATCTATTTCGACTGGTTTTTCAATTGAGTAATTCTAATAACCCAATTATACATAAAATGGTTAGTTCCATTTCGCTCATATATGTATCCGAGGTGGTTAGACGATTTTAACATTACCAAGGAGTCTTTTGGTTTTTTTAATTGATTGAGAAAAATAAGTTGATTTTCTAGAATTTTTTTTCAAGCTTCGCATACCACATTAGGCTTTGGTTTGAGCTTTCTTAGCTTTCTTCAATAATATATTGTTTAATTTAGTTCCGATTTTATACTAACTCTCTATCAAGATTTGTATTATATTTATGTATATTCATTATAGCCTGAACCTGAGGTATTTTTTGCCTCGATGGAAGGTACAACAAGTTCTAAAATGACGCCAAACAGCGGGTCGATTTAAAGAAAAAAACAATTTTTCATCAGGAAAACATTTCCTATTGTACTCGTGGACTATCTAGGGACTTTTGATATTATTTACATATGAATATTGTTATTGGCGTAGGAACCGCTTAGGCGATTATAGCCAAATCAATAATAGCGCGCCATTCTTCTATTTCTCTCGCAATTCGGCGCCAGTTATTAATCCCAAGTAAACCCGGGTCGCTCTCCACATGATCTTTCCAATGGAGGTCTTCCATCATCCTCTGGCTACTCAGAGGATACTTGGTCTAAAACCGGAAGTCATGCGCAGCTTGAACCATGTAGAGAAGAATCCTTTCTGTCCACTTCCAAGTGAATGGCAATCATAAAATTTCCTCACTTGCGTGAGCTTTTACACATGATACCATATATACATATGTTGGTTAGATTACAATTATTTTACAACCTCAAAATGGTGTGGTTTAGTCTGCCCAACCGTTGCTTGTACTATGTCAGCATAATTGAGAGAGGGATTATATAGATATATAACATTAGTTGAATTAAACATAATCTTAAAATTTGGCTCTCCGATGAATCCACCAACTTTACATGAAATTTGTATTTCAAAAACCTACTTAACCAAATTTTATACAGAGCAAACTCTATTAACATATTAAAAATTAGCACTTACGGACCACAAATACTTATATATCCTTATAGACATTTTCCACTTTTAACTACCGGACATTACTTTGATCTTGAAATAAAACTCATCACTAATGGTGCTTCTGAGAAGTAGTAATTCTAGAAGTGCTCTAAGTAGGGTTTTACACGTACATGCCTCTAGTCAACAAGAAGTATAAAATATAAGTATATTTTTCGATACAAGTGATTTTATATAGTGTGTAATATTGAATGTCTGAGGATTATGAAACCTAGGAGAATCTGAGCAGGTTGTGGTGAAGTGCTATACATCGTTGAAAACGGCCTGTATTTTATCTTGGCTCCTAAATGTATACTATAACTTTTTCATATACATTGTTTAGTATAATTGAATTTCTTTAAGTGGATCTGAATGAAGTTAGGTGAGAATTGTATCGCTTGTGTGGTTTGTCGATTCCGAAAAATACGGATACACTAGTCATCATTCAATGTATATAAATCAGTTTCTTTCTATTCGTCTGCAGGAATTTAAAGTATATATTTCGGTTTATAATCCAATATAATGCGCTCTTGAAAAGATTTTGGTACTATATTTCCCTTGGACTCATAACCTAAATACTATTTTTGGACCTGCTATATACCTTATATTATATTGCAATATAATCCATTGTTTAAATATTAATATTAGCCAGTTAAATAGCGGTAAAAAATGTTGCACATTATGTTGTATATATAATTATACACTCAAGCACACCCTCTTTGCACGTACGCTTTACAACTATATTGTTCTGCTGCTTGAATGCTTGAATGCTTGCTTTCGAACAATAGCTGTATGAAGTACAAGAAATGCTTACAAAACGCTGAGTAGCCAGCTACTAAGCGTGTCCTTCTGCCGATGCTGCAGTTTTTAAGAAGCTGCCACTCAATGACTTTATTACAAACACACACATATACAGAGGCATATTTTTTTATATTTTCTATAAGTACTGCATATTAAACGGGAAACACTTAATTAAGTGATTTCCACAGAATATCAACGAACAAAGCTTCAACTCCTTAAAAACACTTAATAACTGCTTAGAGCAAGTATTTGCAACATGTCGCACTTCCTAATGGCCGACGAGACGTGTGCTATCACTCACATATGTACATATGTAAATGAATTCAATGTTGTTGCTATTGTTGCATATTTTATTTTCTAGTGCATTATTTGTCGCTCGTTTACACTTCCGCAGGCGCACGATCAACGACATTCATCCATCAAGTGACTCTTGCGGGGGAAAACAATCAAAATGCATTGTTGTTGTTGTATTTTTATAAAATTTTTTTTTGTTTTTGTTTTTGTTATTTGCGCGCTTCCGCCGTGTAGCATGAATTGCCTTCGCCAATATCGTACACACAATAGTCTATTGTAAGTGCTATTTGCTTTGCATACTATTAGGCGCGCGCACACACCCATACATAAGTCCGTCCGTAGAATAAATGCTCGCTCGTGTGCGCTCGTGTGTATACACCTATTTGTATTGGTGCAGCGATGCATGAATGTTCTATCAGCCTGTGCATATATATAATCTAATACTTGCATTATGCAGCAGGGGCTTAAATATACCGGAGACCCTGTAGGAATTCGGCAGGGAATTACTCGGGTCACAAAAAAAGGGGTCTTTTAGAGAAAAAAATTAAAATAATGTTAAGAATATGTTTCTTGAAATCGTGAAAATTTTTATGTTTTTATAGAAGTAGTCTTTCGGTTTTTGTTTAGAATCTACAATTTATTGAATTGATCTAACATATTTATTATTAATTTACTTAATTTATTATAATTTTACAATTAATGTAGTATTTTTCCGTATCTATCGTCTGCTTTTCATTTATTTTCCCAATTTTTTACCGAAAAATCGTCATATAATATGGTCTCTTACATTAGACTACTTCTTGTCGCAACACTTAGCATGTTGTTGTTGTTGCATCGTCTTAAAACATTTCGAAAATATTTAAGTTAAATGCTGCCGAATTGACAGTCCTTGAACGGTTAAAATTCGAACTCGTTCCAGTTATAAGAACAGTTGCCTTGGGAATGGAAACAATTTTAGTAGAGAACTATGCTAAGCTAGTCCAATCAACAATATTCTAACTATTTGGAATGATTAATCCTTTATTCATATCACTCCTTCCAAAACAGTTTTCTTCTATGGAGTAATTTGGAATATTTGACGCATAATGAAGGGAAGATCGGTGTTATGTTCCCCATATCGTTAGTAGCCGACTGAGTCTAAAACTAATTGTCGATACTCGGCTATGACTATAGAAGATTCTTGAAGATCCACGATTCGTTCGAGGACCAGTCGGACTAAACCATGTAGTACCCAGATTATATTATTCCGCTTTTTTGCTCCTTATTCAATGCTTTATTAAAAGTGTTACAGTGATCGGATTTAGTTCATATATGCGTCGTTTCGTTCGATAATCTGTTTCCATCTAGACCTTTTTTGCGAAAAACTCGGACAGCCACTTTTCACAAGCCTCTTTTGAGTAAAAATTTAACCCATAGTGGTTGATTCCTTTTCTATCCCACCAAATACACAGCAAAACCTTCCTGGCCGTCAATTCCGGCTTGACCACTGTTTGGGACGATTCACCGGCCTTCGACCACGACCGTTTTCACTTGATATTGTCGTATGTGATCCATTTTTCCTCGCCAGTCACCATCTGCTTCAAAAATGGGCCGAGTTCGTTCCCTTTGAACAGCATATCGCGGGCTTTGATTCGGTCCAGAAGGTTTTTGTGCGTCAAATCATGCGGCATCCAAACATCAAGCTTTTTTTTGTATCCAGCCTTCTGCAGATGGTTTAAAATGGTTTGGTGACTAACTCCCATCTCCTGGGCGATGACACGAGATGCCACATGCCGGTCTAACTCGATGTTTTCCATGATTTGATCGGTATTCGTCGTCACAGATCTACCGCCGGCTGGCTTATCCATGGTGTCGTTTTCACCCACTCCAAATCGTCGAAACCATTCCTCCGCAGTTCAAAGTGATAGAGTACCATCCCCCAAAACACCATTAATCTCACCGAACGTTGCTCTAGCGGATTTCCCGAAGGAAAACTTGAAAATAGTGCTAACGTCTATAACTGTTGTTGTAGACCCCGGGGTAGAGGGGTTCTACAAAACGTAACTGAGTGTTTAAAGATTCTAGAGATTCAAATTTTAAGAGTGCAAACCTTGTTCTTCCAAAAAAATATTTTTTCTGCATCAATTTCCTACTGGGTCTCCCTCAAATGCATAATAAAACTTACACAACGTCCTTTATATTTTCATATGACTATAGGCGATGGCATATGATTGCATACTAATATCAACTTTTCTGAATAACAATATTTGCTAACCGGCGGACGTGTGTGTGTGTGCATATGTGTTAGTATGTGAGTGTGCGATTGCATAGAGCCTATAGATAAACCCCATTTGCTTTTATAGTCGTGTTGAGCGCATTCAATATGAAATCAATTATGCTCATCTGCATATAAACGGCTTTAGTGCACCAAACCGCTGCCTTTACCCCACTTAATTCCGGTCAAACCGCGCATTCGAACATTTGTTGCCACCCTCTCCACCGCCTGCCGTAGCGAACGACTCTTAACCATTAAACGATTGTCGTCGTCGTCGTCGTCATCGTCGCCTGTGCATCCGGCTCATCGTCGAACTAAATTTGTCAATTGAAGTGCATAAAAGCCAACGGTTTTTTTCACTTCACCTTCTTTCATATGCAACTCCTTGAGGCGCTCACATAGAGGCAGCACGCGCCGTTAGTTTGTCGATGTTAGGCCGTGCATTGCAGTTAGGCTCGGTGCTGACTACTACTAGCTGGTGTTAGTATGTTTATATGTATTTTTGTATCTTCGTTATAATACCCCGTTATATTGTTGCACCATTGCATAGCAGTTGTTGTTGTTGTTGTTGTCGCACAAGTCACACGTTGCTCTGCACTCTAACGGTAATGCGCAAAAGTTGCACTTGGTTGACTTGGCCTGTTTATAGTTGACTTGACGCGTGAGTGTTGTCTGTCCGCCTGGCTTGCGCGCATTCGCCTTCGTTATTTATGCATCCGATTTGCGTGCAAACAAAATAACCGTTAACTATTTTGAAAGGAAGTTCGAATGCACTTCGTTGCAGTACTTAAATCATGGAAGTTTTGCGAAATTTGTGTAACGGTATTAGATGTGTGTGTATATACAGAGAGTTTTGTATTGAATTTTTAATAATGCCAAATAAGTTTCTTCTTTAAAAGGATGCAATGGAAGCAAATACGTGCCCTCCGAATTTTGATTTGTGATATTCAGTAATAAAAAGGAAATAATAATAAATAGTGTATTTAAAAAAGAAGTACTGAAATTATAGCGAGGCGCCTGCCTATGGTACAGGAGTTATACACAAGTGTTATTTGAACAATTCGTATATGAGTTCCTAGAGCGGAATAACTGGACAGGTTCTGTCATAAGGTTCAATTACTTAAATTGTGTAATTTGAGACTACATTTACGAACGCTTTCAAAACTGTCGGGTCTACATTACGGATCCGGAATCTTATCCAGCCAAGGCTTGTCAATAATCTTTGCAGAAAGTCTGTCTGGAGAAAAAATCTTTTTAGATAAAGTTCACATCATATTTCATGTAAGGAATAATTTGTTAAATAAAACTATCTGTAGCAGCACTATTGATCCTTTCCACATCTATATGGACACAGTTTTCCTGAGCCCAAAAACAAGCATAGTATTTACTATTTCCTCCTCCTTTCTAACAAAAAGACAATGAAAAGGAAGGCTAGTGGCTCTATACGGAGGTTACGCATACTACAAGTAGCATTCGACCATTGAATAAGGCATTGGTATAACAGTTCTCAAACTATATTTATCTTCCAAAAACGAGGTAAGAAACATCGGAGTATGTTCTCAGGATGACAAAACCAGGGTGAATTAGATAGCTTGAAAAATCTCCCAGCAATATCAAATTGGTAGTGTGAGATGAAATTCTAGATAAACAAGTTTGTTTTTAAGTCGTCTTAAAGGGTTAGAGGTAGTCAGTGACACGAAAAATGAGATTTTTCAGTAAGTAATAATACATATTGCATTATTACACAATGAATAAAAAATTATAATTTCCAAAGTTATAGCTGTTTGTGTTGACCTAGTTCAAAAAACGCTCATTGCGGTGACAATCATAAGTTCTTGAAGATTCATCAAAAATCAATCGGAAAAGAAAAATTAGTTTTATAAATAGATAATCCTGGGCCTGATCGAAGCTTTCTTGTTTTCAGGAATTAATATAATGGCGGCCTCAGGAAAAGTTTTTCTAGATTTTCGGGAAAAAAGCAACAGTTATTGATCATAATACATCGAAATTTTTGAAAAACAAAAAAGCTTCAATCAGTCCCAGAATTATTGTGTATTCTAAAAGCTGTAGAAATTTCATTAAAATCTACTGAGCGGTTTTCGAGTTAGAGTTGTCACCAGTTCAAAAAACATAGTTTTGAGAAAAATGTATTTAAAGTTTCACCGGAGCGTTTTGGAGTGCCCGAGCGCTCTTTGCTATTTGTCGAATAACTCGAAAAGTAATTATGGGATCAACTTCAAATTTTCATATTATTATAATAATATTTTGAAGATATTACATTTAACGAAAATGCAAAAAAAAAAAATAATTGATTTTTTGAAAATCCTGACTACCCCTAACCTCTTAAGCTTTTGTCCTCCTCTTTAGAACTAACCAAACAATATTCGTTGAACAGCAACTTATTGCAGACCGAAAACTTTCTGTTCATTAGATTCCATTCAGCATAACTTATATTTACCTTCTCCATGGAACGATCGTCTCAAAGCATGTACCATTTCGTCATTCCATGCCTATCATAGATTCATTGTAGTTCCATCGTGATAGGACTTTATAGAATATTTTTGTGAAAATCTTTTTGAAATCAGTCAGCAGTGAGCTCTGAAATTTGTCAACATATTTCATTCTTTTGTATATGTAGTTCAGAAGAATGTTTTCATCATCAATCACATCATGTAGTATATTTTATTTAAACGAATCTGTTAGATTCTTAAAAAGGATCGCATTTTATAGTTATGGTAAGTCAATTTCGATTTATGTCCGATTTCAACATTACCACTATAAGGGATTCCTAGATCCAAATGAGCTGACTATGTATACAAAGTGAGGAACGATTTTTTCACCTCATCTATCTCTATCTTCTATCTTAACCTATTGTTGTCCTTATAACAGCAGAAATGTATCCAAATAACTTGGAAGAATGTTACGAAATTGACAGACCTCGGTTCGATAGAGGTCCGGTCCTATGCCGGTTACAGGACTATCGTCGAAACATTTGTCTAAATTGTTAAATTAAACATTTTTAAAATCCGGTGTCATTAGTAGCGATGAACAGTTATGTATAAGGCTAAGCTGCAGAATGTAGATCCAAAAAGTGCTTAACTTGGCCTTCTCTAAACTTTTCAATTTCTCAAAAAATGAATAAACTGTAAATATAATATCAAATTTTTATAATATGAATGTGCACACATAAATTTAATCAAATTAATTATAATAAAATAATATAATAAAATATAATTAAAAAAATCTAATAAATATATTATTTTAAATAATTAAATTAAAATGTAAATAAACAAAAATTATTTGGTAATAAATTTTGAATATTATTAAATATCATAAATGAAATCAAAATTTAAAATTATTTCATTAAACTTTTAATTAATAATTATTTATACTTTTTTTGTGACTGAGTGAGTCTGGCAGCTCATTTCAGTATAACTGTTCATACTGTTTGTGCTTTAATTTAGTTATTTATTTATTTATTTTTTTACATATATGGACTATTTTTATGATTTTATTAAGTATGATTTTAAATAATTTAATAAATATTCAAGCGATTTTTATTAAATTCCACAATTTCCATTCACAGATTTTACAGTGAAGATCGCCCGTTAAGTGCAAACCCTTCTAAATTGGCAACAAATTCCCAACTCGAAACAGATTCTACACACTCGTACATATTTGCAGCAGCGTTAACACGATACCTCCCATCCGTCGTCGTCTACTATTAACTAAAACAAAAAAAAAAACAAATAACTACAAACATATATAGAAGGTATAATTATACACAAATATTTAAAACGCTGGTTGTTTACTACTCGACAACTGGCATAGTAGCAGAGGAGCACATCGTTTCGAACGGCGCCACTTGAACGTCCTCGACCAAGCCAAGTGTCAACATCAAACATCAAATTGGCGGTTGGTGTGTTGTTTTTCGGTATTTTTAAATACATCATAATTTCGCACAAGATCCGGTGATGTGGGACAACCCCCGCAACGGGAAATGCAACAAACCCAACGTTATATACCGTCTGTATCTGATTTATATGGGACGGACGAGATAGAACTCCTACTGGACGAAATACGCGAATTAGAACCGGTCTGCTGTCAGCTGGACGATGAACAGGATTTTGAAATAGCTGGCAGCAGAGCCGGTGAGCTGTCACTATCCTTAGAATCGCCGCTGGGCACGTGCACGTCGTGGGACTCGCACGCCAATTATAAACAGCGCAGCGGCCAAACGCCACTGCCATGGGGTGTAGCCCTACACTGTGATCCGCAACACTTGAAAACGCCTACAGGGATTGTGCGTATTCTCTTGGTGGTCAGTAGCAAATCTCTATCTATAAATATACATAAAATAAATATTTTTAACTTTGTTGTGCTTTGCAGTTATCGTCAGCCGCTTGTCTAGCCTGCGAATGCTCCGCCGGCACGGTACAAGTCGGCCTCTTTTTACTGCCACTCATCGGACGCTTGAGATTAATGGTCTTCTGTGCGATCTTCTCCTTACTAATCACCTGTCTAATGTTATTTCTAGACATTTCACATATAGCACTCATGTTCCCATTCAATTGGACTAAAGTTGTGAGTTTATATGAAAATAAAAAAAATAAAAAAATAAAAAAAATTATAAATTTATAAATAAATATCCTTTACTTATATTGCAGAATACATGGATGTACCTGAGCATTGGTTTGATATTAATTTTGAGCTCGACATTGGTCATGCATATGGTGCTTTATGCTGAAGAATACGTTTTGGTCAACAAGCACACCAAAGACACACTATTTACTTCAGCGGTATGTTGATATAGACCCATATAAACCTATATAGCAAAACTTTGCTGGTAGATTGTACTCAGTTACTCAACTCCTTATTTAGTAGATGAGCTCTGTATTCTTAGAATAGGTCCACTGTAGTTCCTGGGCTCGGCTGAGTGTTCTTGGCCTAATTAATTGTGTCAACCGCTTCCGGGTTGACAGTCCTTTGTGGAATGAATAGCTCTACACTCTTAAAATAGGTCCACAGTAGTTCCTGGACTCGGCCAGGACTAACAAATTGTGAGGTCCGAGTTGATAGCCTTGATTGTAAGGAAGTCTGGGATCACGAATGAACGTTCGGATCCATTCCGGCTATCTAGAGTTGACTGTCGCGGAAAGCAAATGGAGCTCTTCGTCTGCGATTGGTAGAAAGTCATTCGCGGTAATGAGTTAAGTGTCTGTTTGTATGTTACTGAAGTGGCAGCTTCAAGAGACATGTTTTCATTGTCCAAATGGCGGTATTCCGGTAGTTCTTCCTCCAGTTCAAAGATTCTATAATCATACAGTCTTCACCATATGAGTTTACTTAGAACCCTCTACTGATATGAAGAACTGATCTATCGGCTTATTTGACATATATTAGACCTTGACCTCTTGTAGCATTAATAATAAGAATGTCCTTAATAAGATCCCAATATTTGTGGCTACTTCTTCAACCAAGTAAAATTTAGTTTCTTCATAGATTATATAATATAATTAGCAAGTAATAAAGTATAACCCCAGAATAAGAATCATAGCTGAAACACATCCCAGCAGCTTTATATACTTCATTTTGCAATATTACAACAAATTTTTAATTCTATTTTTTCTATCTCTCTCCCCAGTTCATCGGTTACATTTGTGCCATTGAATCATTTATATTATCTGGCATTGCCTCATGGCCATGGACGCAATATTATCGTCAAGTGCCAGACGATGGCAGCGAAATGTATATCGAAGATCGTGAAATGACACCAATGAGTCCAATCGAGAGTACTGATGTGCCGAATACACACCATCAAACACAATATAACAATCGAAATAATAGCACTGCACACAGCGAATCAAATCACAATAATCAGCAACAGCAACAACAACAACAACAATACAATCGAATATCATCGTCGTCGTCCTATAATCAAAAGCCTTATATACCTGGTAAGTACAAATCGTTGTGTTTTCGAGGGTTTGTGGTGGAATTTTCGAAATTCAGCGAAATAAATTCTTAAATTGAAGAACGAAATGATCCTCTTTGGTTTAAATGCTACAAAAAAGACCATTTGTAGATTTTGAGCGTCTTTCATCCATTCTATGAAACATTTAGATTCATTACTTTTAATTCATCGAATTGAAGAATCATTTTTTCATCAAAATATATTTCTATAGAATGCAAATATCTGAAGATTCTTAAAATATATCTTTAAAACCACTTAAATTAGCATTTATAGAGTATTCATCGATTGGATGTAAAGTTAAATTTTTACTGGTTTCATAGTTAATGTATAAATTTTAATTAGACAAACTTATATTTCTCATTTTTATTGAAATATATATGTTAATTCGGCTATCACCGGCTAAACGGTTGCAACGCCAATCACATACATACATCACATATGTTAATTGATGATTGAATATATATTTCATCGATTTGACGAAATTGAAAATATTACCCATTAAGGTATATTTTCAAAGCTAACCAATTTAATATATATCCTCCGAAAAAAAGTCCTTAATAATTTGAATACACTACTTTCGAACATAAAAGTAGTTGACTGCTTTTCATTGAAAGGACGAATTAGTTCACTTTGAGAATCAATGTAGATTTTTTATTGACAGATGTTGTTATATATTATTCTGGTGGTCTTAGCCGGAATTTTGACTTTGCATCGATTGGATAAAAGTTTAATTTTGACTGATTTTATAGTTAATGCACATTTTGAATTTAGAAATACTAACATTTCACAATGTTATTGAAATATATACGTTAATTGATGGAAAAAGTATACATTTCATCGATTTGATGAAATTTAAAATATTAACCGTTAATGTGAAATTTATATCTTCAGAAGAAAATCTTTATCATTTGCATACACCATTTTGAACATTACAGTACTAGACAGCTTTTTCATCGAAAGGACGAATTAATTGACCTTAAGAATGAATGTAGATTTTTATAGAAATTGTTAACAGATGTTCTTATATATAAAAATTATTATATATATTTTTGATGGTCATATACATTCCGTCTTCTGATTTTTCATCGATTGGATGAATGGTTCATTTTTACTGATTTCATTGTTAATGCACACTTTTAATTTAGAGATACTAACATTTCACAATGTTATTAAATTATATATGTTAATTGATGATTGAATATATATTTCATCGATTTGATGAAATTTAAAATATTAACCGTTAATGTATATTTTCAAATCTAGTAAATTTATATCTTCACAAGAAAATATTTATCATTTGCATACAGCATTTTTGAACAATACAATACTAAACAGCTTTTTCATCGAAAGGACGAATTAGTTGACCTTGAGAATTAATGTAGATTTTCAATAAAATTTTTTAACAGATATTTTTATATATATTTCTGATGGCCATAGACGGAATACTGACTTTTCATCGATTGGATGAAATAATTTCAATATGCAGCCAAATCCGTTCTTTTTTTTTTTTGTGTTTTTACTCATTAGTTTCAAATTTTATTTTATTATTTTAATATATTTTATTTAAATTAATTTTACTATATAATTTCATGAAAAAAAATTCCACAGCAGGTGGTAGATTACATTAAATGGTTTCCTTACTTACAGCCAAACGACCCAATGAATTGATTAACCAAAGACCAACACTGGGTCACACCCAAACAACCAGGAAACCAAATACTCGTTACCGTGAAGGCTATCATTATCAACCAGTTGCGTCAACGTCCCGCCAGAGTCCCACATTCGTCCTAGGCGATGACATTGGGGCCGGTCCATCCACATCCCGATCCAATGATAATTCTAGTGCGTGATAGTTTTTATTCCTCATAATAATGTAATAAATTTAAAATAAATTACAAAAATAATAATAAACAAATAAAAAAAAAAATTAATGAAAAAAATTTGCAAAAAATACAACAACAAAGAAACAAAGTAAGCGTACACAATAAAAAAACATTGTCATTGAAAGAAACAATTCGAAGAAAAACATATTAATAATTAATTGTTGGATAGAAAGAGAGAGAGAGAAAGAGAGCGAGTAAGAGAGCAGCAACAAAACAATAAGTAAAGAAGATATATCTGCGGGTATGAAATATTAATTAATTAATTAATAATTAAGCCGCTGAATTTTGTTTCAGCAACGAATACTGAGTAAAATAAAATATAAATCTATTTAAACAAAATGCATTTGGTAATTGTAACGAATTGTTTATAGCTGAACCAAAACAAAATAAGAATAAAAATAAAAAAAAACACAAAAATTAATAAATAAAGAAAAACTTGAAATGAAACCAAAAAGTGAAAAAATGGCAAACAACAGCAACAATAATAAATACATAAATAATAGTTTTAAATGTGTGTGTGTATAACAAGAGTTTAACGAATTACGAAACCAAAAGAAAAAACAAAAACAAAGGAAAAACAAAAATGAATATGGTAAATGCAAAACACTAAGAATTCAATGAATTTAAACACTGCAATAACGGCGAAGACGAAGCAGCATGGCGACAAAGCATAATTAATTAAAATTACATTGTAAACATAGGTAAAACGATCAAACATATGTATTTACTATGTATGTTAGGTACTAATTAAAGAAGAAGAAGGAAAACAAAAAAAGAAAAGAAAAATGAAATCCAAAAGTAATAATAGTAATTAATATATCGAATAACCAATTTGTTTGGTTGCAAAAAAGTTGGCAGCGCCAAATAAAGCGTCCAGTAGTGTTTAGTAATCATCATTTTGAAAGTGGACTCAGTTTTTTATGAGTCCCATGATGTCGTGAAACTACGAAAAATTGTTGAAAATAATTGCAATACTTGTCTGCATTTTGTGCTGAGCTGAAGATGTGAGTTTGTAGAGTAAGAGCTGGTATATAGCTTGAGATGCATTGTGTTTCAAAAAAGTTATTGTTTCTTTTTCAATTTAAGTTTTTAAATTACTTAAAAATTAAATTTAAAATGGAAAAATATATTGTTTAATAATTAATAACGCTTAATTCTCCAAAAAGGTTATTGTTTTTTTCAACTTAAATTGCTTAAAATTTCAATTTGTAACGAAGAAAAAATATTTTTAAAAATAGAGCACATATTAACTTGATAAAGTTATATTTTTTATTTTATAAATATTTTTTTATTATTATTATTTCTATAACTTTGACATTTCCTTAACCACAACACTTTTGGGCACCAAAATATTCAAAAACTATTTTCGAAATTTGAATATACAATTTTTTAAATTTAAATACAGATTTTTTATTTATTATTTCTATTATATTTTTTTGATTTTTAGTCTTTTCACATTTCTTAAACCAAAAACCTTTCGGTCAAAATATTCGAAAATTATTTCCGAAATTTAATATAGAAATTTTTAAAATTATCCGAATAAAATTCAACAACAAAACACATTTTATATATTATAAATTCGGTATCAGAAAACCAAAACTACCACAAACTATTTAGAAATTATTTGTAAAGTAAACAAAAATATTAAACGTGTATTATTTTTTTTCATAATTAATCTTGAAGTAAAGGAAATAGATATTCTTTGATATTAATTTATATAATTTTTAATATTAAAATATTAAAATTTTTCATATTGGATATTTATTATTATTTTTTTTTTATATTTTTTCGCATTTCAAACCCTTTTTCAATTTTTTTAATTTTTTTTAAATTGATTTAAAACATTCCCTATTTTATCTAATGTTTTCTCATTAACCACAATACTTTCTCGCACCAAAATTTTTGAAAATTATTTTTAAAAAAATTTCAAATTTATATATTTATATATATAGTTCAATGAAAAAATATATTTTAATTGAATTCAGGTTAAGAAAATGGCAATACTATTGAATTTATTTAATTAATGATATACATTGCTAATGAATAAAGTTAAACAGAAATTTATTCCCAAAATTGTTTACTAGTTTTCAAATATATTCGAAAATATGTATATAAATAATATATTTCTTTATTTAAATTTTCTTAAAATTTATCGATATTTTCTTTCAAAAACATTTAAAAATTTTTTTTTTCAAATATTTTCGAAAATATTTTATTTTAAATTTTTTTATTAATATTTATCAAAATTTTCTTTCGAAAATATTTTAAATATATTTGTTTTTCTATTAATTTAAATTTTATTTTATCAATATTTTCTTTAAAAAAATATCTAAATTTTGTTTATAAATATTTATCAATATTCTCTTTAAAAAAATTTTTTTTTTTTATTTAGAAATACTTTGATTAAAATTTAACCATACTTTAAATATTAAATTATTAAAAATATTGTTTTCTTTTTATTTCAACTTTTTTATTAATTTTTATCAATATTTTCGTTATGGTTTTCATAAATATTAAATTTAATTAAATGTAAATTCAAACACAAATAATTAAGCTATACAAAATAGTATCATAATATAAATTATTCAATCAAAATATAATTTAAATTTTTTTTACTATTTATAATTCATAAAAAATATTTTAGAAAATTTAAAACCCAAGAATAAAATTTTTAAATTTTGTTCATGAATTTGAAACCAACAAACACCTTATAAATTTATTTATTTTTTATTGCAGTAACTTCAAATTCTGGTTTTTTTATTTTCAATTTTTTTGAATCCCTTATATTTCCAATAATTATTTTTTATTAATTATTTAAATATTTTTGATGAATTTTAAACTAACACACATTATATTTTTTATTTCCTTTTTTTATTTTTTTTTTTCATTTTATTTTATTTTTTATATTTTTTTATTGTTGAAACCACACGTTATTAATTTTGTATTGATTTTGAATCCCATATATTTCCAAAAATTATCATTTTCTTAACAATTTTATACCAACTAAAGCTTTTTCCATACAAATCTGTAAAAAAAATCCTCAGAACCAGCCTATTTTGAATTTTCGATTTTTTTTTCAATTTCTATGAACTTTTCAAGTGCAAACGCACTTGCCACTAAATTCCAATGCAGAAAATCGCAGACATTCAAGCAACAAACCCTCAGCAGCAACATTTGTAGTAACTAACGTCGATATATAAATAAATGAATAAATAAATATGTATGTACATGTACGTTGAAACGAAGTTAGGGTTTTGAAAACATACATATATAGGCACAAAAAAACAAAACAAGACAGAATTCGAAACAAAATTGTAGGCACATAAAATAATGAAAATAATATTGAATTCGAAAACAAATTTGCGAAACTATTCAAGAACAAAAATCATTTGCAGTAATTAAGCGAACATATAAGAGATATAAAATCAATTAAAAACAAAAAAAAACACAAAAACAATGTAAAATCATTCATAGATGTATACATCCAAATAATTAAAATAAAATATATAAATATATTTTTTTTGGAAAATATCCTGCAGCCGGTAGTTATAATATTTGATATTAGAACAACAAATGTAACTTGAAACAATTATAAAAGTATAACAAAAACAGAAAAAAATATTTAAATAAAAATAAGAAGAAAAAAACAATGAACGAAAAAACACTGCAACAAAAACATATAAAATTCAAACATTGAACCATTATGAATAATAAACAAGAAAATAAAATAAAAAAAATAAATCATGAATACAATGAAATGCTAGCCGACAACACTGATTTTGTGACGTTTTGCGAAAACACATACGAAGAGTACACTAGAAAACAGCCTATAAAATAAAGCAAAAAAATGAATATGAAAAAAATCAGTAAAATAATAATGGCTAAGCATTGGAAGAGAAAATCATCTTGTTATAATCGTAGTTTTGCTTATTTTTTAATAAAACACTAATATCAAAATGTGTGTGCGCGCCCAAAAACTTTAACAAAACGACGGGGAGGGAAGTAGCAGAAATTTTTGTTTAATAAAAATTATTTTAGTACAAAAAATTAAAAAAAAAAATTTAAACACAAAATATTTTTTTGTAAACAAAACTATTATTTTTAAATAAAAAATACTTTTTTTTTGTAAACTAAATTATTATTTTCTTTTTAATTATGTTTTTTTTTTTTAACAAAAATTATATTTTTTAACAAAAACTATTATTTTTTAAACAAAAATTATTATTTTTTAACAAATATTATTATTTGTAAACAAAATTATTATTTATTTTTAAATTATGTTTTTTGTTTTAACAAGAATTATTTTTTTTGGAAACTAAATTATTATTTATTTTTAAATTATGTTTTTTTTTTACAAAAATTATTTTTTTTTTAGCAAATATTATTATTTTTAAACAAAATTTATTTTTTTTAAATAAAAGTTATTATTTTTAAGAAATTATTTTTTTAACAAAAAATATTTTTTTTAAATAAAAAATGTTTTTTTTGTAAACAATTTTTTTTAAACAAAAATTATTAAAAAAAATTTTTAACACAAAATATTTTTTTGTAAACAAAAATATTATTTTTAAATAAAAAATATTTTTTTGTAAACTTAATTATTAATATTTTTAATAAAAATTATAAAAAAAAAATATTTTTTTTGTTAACAAAATTATTATTTTTTTAATTATGTTTTTTTAACAAAATTATGTTTTTTAACAAAAACTAGTATTTTTAAAGAAAAATTATTATATTTGAACAAATATTATTATTTTTTAACAAAAATGATTTTTTTGTAAACAAAATTATTATTTATTTTAAAATTATGTTTTTTGTTTTAACAAAAATTATTTTGTTTTGTAAACAAAACAAAATTATTATTTATTTTAAAATTATGTTCTTTTTACAAAAATTATTTTTTTTTTATAAAAATTAATTAATAATATTAATATAATAATATTATTTTTAAACAAAATTTATTTTTTTATAAAAATTATTTTTTTAACAAAAATTATTTTTTTTAAATAAACAATTTTTTTTAAACAAAAATTATTTTTTTAGCAAAAATTATTGTTTTAAGCAAAAATTATTATTTTTAACAAAAATTATTATTTTTAAACAAACAATATTTTTTTGTAAACAAAATTTTTTTTAAACAAAAAATATTTTTTACATTATTATTTTTTAATCAACAATTTTTTTATACAAAAATATTTTTTTTAACAAAATTTTTTTTTTTAAACATCGGTATTTCTATAAATACTTTTTTAAGCATAACAACACCATCCCTTTTGCACTAAAACAAACGTATTTTCTGTTAAACAATTTTTTAATAAAAAATTTAATGCTTTGAGTTAATACATTAGTTCAACGATTGTTACAAAAATAATAAAAAACAATTAAATGCTCATTTCAAACCCAAATCCTTCTCGATGGTGTGCGCACAAACCGCCATCATTTGATTCTTGACACTCTCGAAGCTTTCAACGGCAATAGGCTTAGCCTCCGGCCATTGACCCAAGTCACGATAGATTGGACGACAGAACTTCATGCGGAAGTTGGAGTTGGCAAATGCAATGATCTCATCGATACGCTGCAGTAAGCGCGCTCTGATGACTAAACGCAAAAAGCGAAAGCGCACTTCGGAATTTTTGGTGTGCTTCAAATTGTAGGTGCTCTCCAGTAGCTCGATTTTTTGCGCATTCAAATCAACAATTTCACTGCTTTCGATTAAACGACCGAGGAAATCGATTAGTTGATGTGAGGAAATTGGTTTGCTAATGTCCGAGTCAGCGCGTAACTCCGCGGTGGACTTGGTGCTCCACAATTTCGATAGTTGTTTCGAAACATCGGCGAGTGTTTCATCGAAACTGAAAGAAAATTAATTTATTTCAATTGTTATACATATATTTTCAAGCTGGCGTACTTACTTTGGTATTATTGGTGGCATACCCTCATTGTTTAGCCACAAATCCCAATCGATTTCGCTGAGTTTATCCTTTTTATCGGTATTGATGAAGTAGTCATATAAGGCACTCTTGAAATCATCGGTCACAACCGATTTGTAGGCATACTTTTGCAAGTAGCTACGTAGGAATGGCTCGAACACCTCAGGTCCTCCCAGTAAATCTTCAATATAACGTAGGAAGGTTGAGCCCTTGTTGTAGGGCACACTGGAGAAGGCATCATCGGGGCCACAGTTGGACAGATCCACTACCAACTTGGTGAGTTCGGGGCTGTTGGCCAATTGGGTGCGTATCTGTGGTTAAAAAGCATAATATTTTTTATGAATTTTTTTTAAATAATTTTTTTATAAAAATATTTTTTTTTTAATATTTTTTTATAAATATTGTTTTATGAATTTTTTTTTTTGAAAAATATTTTTTTTTAAAAATTTTCATTTATAAATATTTTTTTATGAATATTTTTTTTATAAATATTTTTTTTTTAATATTTTCTTAAATATTTTATTTGTAAATATTTTCTTATAAATATTTTTTTTTTAATTTTTTTTTTATAAATATTTTTTATACATTTTTTTTATAAATATTTTTTATACATTTTTTTATAAATATTTTTTATTCCTTTTTTTTATAATTTTTCTTTTAATATTTTTTTATAAATATTTTTATACATTTTTTTTATAATTTTTCTTTTAATATTTTTTTATAAATATTTTTTCATAAATATTTTTTTATAAATATTTTGTTATGAATACTTTTTTTAAGATTTCTTTTTTATAAATATTTTTTTTTTGTATTTTTTTTTATAAATTTCTATATGGAAGCCTACGAAAAAAAAGCAACTATAGCACACTTACACACTCTTTCAGCTCAGTCAGATTGCGCAACATATGAAAATCGCGCTCCTTAGTGCCTTGCAAGCGTCCGACGATTTTCGTCTCCACAAAGACCGTGAAACCCTCATTCAACCAGAAATGCTCGAAATTTTTATTTGTCACTAAATTACCAGTCCAACTATGCGCAATCTCATGCGCCACAACATCGGCCAAGGACTTATCACCCGCCAACACTGTGGGTGTCACAAATGTAAGACAGGGATTCTCCATGCCACCGAAAGGAAATGATGGCGGCATCACAAGCAAATCATATTGCTTCCACACATAGGGTCCACAAATATCCGATGCGGTTTTCAACATTTTATCTGTTTCTGAGAACTCCTCAGCGGCAGCATCCACAATGCCGGCCTCAGCCCAGACATTTGAGTGGGGACCGAGTGGACGCGAGACTAGATCACCGATTGCGATAGCCAGCAGATATGCGGGTATGGGTACTTCCTGCTTGAATTTTGTGACGCCGCTGTCCTTCTTTTCAACCAAAGCACTCATTAGCGCAGTCAGCTCCTTTGGATGTTCCACTGTGGCTTCATAGGTGAATTTAACAGCAGGCGTATCCTGGCATGGCAACACAGAACGTGCGTGTATTGCTTGACACTGACTGAAAAGGTAAGGATGTTGTTTGCCCAGTGTTTGTTCGGGTGTGAGCCATTGCAGACCGCTGGCGCGATTGGATGTCTCATAGTCGATGCGCACAAGTAGACTGTCGGGAAGGGAAAACAATAAGTTATTGAGGAATGTGTTTTACAGCGTACAAAATTCATGAAAAAGACGAGCACAACATTTGAATGAAATTAAATGGTTCTAATTAGTGTTTAAGTTCACGTTCGAAGGGAATAGTTAGTAGGAGAACCTGGTGTTGTGAAATATCCTTCGTATGAAACCAGGTCCAGTGACTCTAGGTTGCGACTAGACTAAGTTGACTAAGATTTATACTTGACATATTTGTCATAGGCATTTATTGTAAGATGGTACAGAAAAGCTGCACTCAAAATGGTGTACAAAATTTTAAAAGGGGGTGGCTCCGTCCACTTATGGGTCAAGAACCATATCTCCGAAACTACTCGACTATTTTCAATGAATTTGGTTTGTTATATTTTCCTTGCATCCCAGTTATATGTTGTGAAAATTGACCAAATCGGTTTACAACAACGCCTACTTCCTATATACTAGAACTTTGAAGTCGATTTGAATCGTTTACTTTACAATATATAAAGTAAGCACTAGTGAACATATTGGAACACAACTTATAGGGTGGCTCTTCTAAAAATCGTCGAAATCGGACCACAAGTTTTCAAGGCTCCATATATCGAGCATGAGGACCTCAGTGCTTCTAATTTTGTTTTTTACTGAAAATATGTAAAGGTAAGTCTCTCAGATATTTTGAAGAAATTCAAATTAGGAATATTTTTTTTTCAAAAATTAGTGAAATCGGGTCATAACCTCACCGAACTTTCATATACCTAATATTAGGGTTTCCAACTTTCAATGGACGTGACCCCGCCCTCAAATAGGTTTTTTGTATATAACTCGCAAACCAATAAAGCTATATAAACCAAGCTTTCTGCAGTCGTTTCTTTTAGCCGTTTCCTTATACAGTCCAAAAATGAAAGAAATCGGATAATAACCACGCCCACCACCCATACAAAGGTTAAGTTGAAAATGACTAAAAGTGGGTTAACTCAGTAACGAGAAACCTCAGAAACACTAAATTTTACAGAAGAAATAGCAGAAGGAAGCTGCACTCAGTTTTTTTATAAAATGAAAAATGGGCGTAGCATCGCCCACTTATGGCTCAAAAACCATATCTCAGGAACTACTCGACAGATTTCAATGAAATTCAGTACATAATACCTTCTGACACATGTGAAAAATGGTTGATTTTCAGTGCTTACGCGCATGCAAGTGTGAATAAAATAATTTATATCAGACATTTAATATGAAATATTGCATGCGAGTAAATTGTAACAAGAGAATCTATCGTTCAACACCTGTCGCATGTGTAACAAACACACCGGCAACAGAATTTAATTATCGCATGACATGCCAGCTATGAATGAGAACTAATGAACTAATGAGAAGGATTAGCACTCTCAATGAGCGAGAATGTTATTAATAACGGATAAGCGCTTTAGTTTTTGTGCAACGCAATGAAGTGAACAAACATTTCAATGTGAAAAATTAGTGCGCTGTATTTTTAATAAAAAATTAATTTGTTTAAAGTATATACATATATTAAATATTTTTGTGCGTTTTTAATTCGTTAAGTTCGGGCGCGTTTTATTAATACGAAAAGTCATTAAATAGTGTAAAATGTTTGTGAATCGGTAAACTTGTACGAGTAATTCGTGTTTGTGCGTGTTTTAGAGAAATGAAAATTCGTTAATCTGTGTGTAGTGTTTGTGTAATTGTAATTCGACAAGTTCGGACGCGTTTTCATATCATGAAAATAAATGAATAAGAGCATTTATACATGTTTGATCAAGCACTTGATGTTGGTAGTCATTGTGGGTGGATGCATGCAGAGACATGCACACTGCTGCAACGATGAAGTGTTAAAGCAAATGGTGAGTGCATATTAATGTAGAAATTAATCAAAAAACATGATAAACATATTTCCTAATATATTTAAGATTTTTATTAGTTACATTGAAAATATTCAATGTTTATACTTAATATTATTTCATTTTATATATTTTTTTATTATTTTGTGTAAAGATCACAATATTTTCATGCCTGCGTTTATGGTAAATATCAGAATATTTTGTTTAGTGCAATGAAAATAATATTGGAATATTCATTGGCTCCACTACAAACATTTTGTCACATTTTTAAGTGGTTAAAATTTTGAAAAAACTAAAAAATTAGTAAGATTTAAAAAATCATCTCTGGAAGTAAATAATTAATTCATTTAGGAGAGGAATATTATTTGAAGAATATTGCAAAACAAAATAATATTCCTAGAAACCCAAAAATCCTATTTTTTAGATTTCGAAATTGGCTGCAATAATATTTTTCGATTTTGTTTTATCGCAAATACCGTTGACCAATATTGTTACATTTTATTTAATTTACCTATTTTATTTATCAAATAAACAAATTTTAAGCGATTTCAAATAGCCATTCTCATCCAATTTTTTACTGAAATGTCCCAATGGTTTTCACTCATCACAAATATTTTCGGTACAAAAATTTCTTAGTTTATATTTTTTATCTGACTCATTTTTAAAGAAATTAAAAAAAATAACAAGTGACATCCGTAAATATCGATTTTATGCGAATTTCACATAGACTTCGCCTTAATAATAAATCAGAAAGATATTTTTTATTCTTTGTTCAAATCGCAGTATTTCAATTATTTTATGAATTTAATTAAATTTAACAAGTAAGGAAAGGCTAAGTTCGGGTGCAACTGAACATTTTTTACTCTCGCAATTTAATTATGTAATTTTATTACGATTACACACAAGTGATCCATATATTCGGCACAAAGTGCAATAGAAAAACGAAAATCATCATATATAGTACATGACGGCTGAGATAAATCCTGCACCGATTTCAGTATTAAGCCCATCGCATTTTTGAAAAACCTATAATTAGATAAATGGGAGCTAGGGGATGTTATGATCCAATTTTAACCATTTTTGGTACAGAGACACAATATTAGAAGAAAACGATTCCCACTGAATTAAAATAAGATATCTGAGAGATTTACAAATATTTTCGGTGAAAAATTACTCTAATGCACTGAGCTCTTCATATTCGATATCCGAGGCATTGAAAAGTTATAGTCCGATTTCGATAAGTTTTTCACAAGTGATGCCACAGATTATATACAGTATTTGTCTAAAACTTTATTCCGCTATACCGGCAACAAAACTTCCTTATGTATACATTATAAAGTAAAGGAAATCAAAATTGAATTCATCCATTTTCCACACGTGTTATCAGGGTGTCGAGAAAATATTGTACAGCAAATTTCATTGAAATCGGTCGAGAAGTTCCCGAGATATGGGTTTTGACTTATACGCCACTCCAATTTTGCATTTTGTAAAAAAAAAATCTGTGTGCAGCTTCCTTTAGCAAATTTTTTTTGTAAAATTTAGTATTTCTTTTATAACTTTACTTATGGCTTAGTTAAGAACCTTTATAAGTTTTCGCCATTTTGTGTGCGTGGCAATTGTCCGATGCAATTTCAATAGCAACCCTCTCACGATCCCAAGGAACATGTGTACCAAGTTTCGTCAAGATTTATTGATTTTTACTCAAGTTATCCGTTGCACAGACAGGCGAACGGACAGACAGGCTTCCAGATTTCAACTCGTCTCGTCATGATTTTGATATATAATACGTATAAATACTATATCTTACTCGTTTGTAGTCACCATTCGGTCCAATTTAAATAGTACATTTAATTAATTCTAAATTTATAATTTTTTTAGTGGCAAGAGCACCTTATATTCACAGAGTAGGATACCCGATTGTTCATAAATTATGTTTTCCTTTTTCTGATAGTATCCATTAACATTCATTTGAGCTCCACACATTGCTACTATATTGATAGCGATAAGCATGTTTGATTTGTAATTTACTACACAAGTGTTATTTTGTAGGCCTACCCGGTAATAAAGATAAGTTTAACTTGGCAACAATCGCGTGTTAATCGATACAATATTTACTATTATCTCTGTGTCAGCTTAAATGATTTTAAAATCTTAAATTTATTACTTACTCTCCCTTGGCAGTACCCTCCGGCAGCTCCAATGTCAATTTAGCACCAATATCATCAACAGGATCACTTACAAAGTAGTTAATGGGTATGGCTGAGCCGCCATTACACACTATCGATGCATTGTTGATGGTGATGTCACGTACATCCAACAACTGTGAATAAAGAGAAAGCAAACGTACCTTATAAATAAAGAAAAAAATACAAAATTTAAATCACGACATACAATAGCCGGTAAGTTGGCTTCCAACACATTAAATTGATGTGTTACACTGCCCAAGAGCTTTGTATTTGCAAAATCGACGGTCCATTTGAATGCGCTATGTTTGGTAATGATGCGCTCGGGCTCGGAATAAGAGCTGGGATCCACTTTACTTAAACGACCCATATTACGTTGCTGTTGTGCGTAAATCAGTGAACTGCTACTGGCGAATGGTTGCTGCAAAATGCGACGTCGAGTGCAAATGGAACGTGTAGTCGCTGAAAGTGGAGTAATTTCGATTTAATAAATATATGAGAGCGTGCTACTTCAAGTTTTAATCTATTTGTTATAAATGGTAATAAATATTGTTAATCTTATCGCAACTGCTGACGACGAAGTTAATGATGAAATGCAATTTATGCACGTACAACAGGAGCACAAAACATACATATGTATGTATATACATACTTACATATATATGTTTGTATGTATTTTAGTTAAATATATTAGTTTTATTCTTCCTTGTTTCAAAAACAAATGAAATCACCTTTATCTGAATAAAGCAGTTAAAAAAATATCACTCCCACAAAGGTGCTGAAGATTTATTCACGAATACTGTACTAAACGTAATATAATAATAATAACAAAACAAAATCAATATGACATGATAAAAGCAAATCATTGAGAGTAACCAGATGGGAAGTAAATAAAAAAATATAAATAAATTTAAAAAAGTGATAAAGATTATTAAATGCTATTATTATTGAGACAGTATTTAAAATTGTTGTCAAAAATTGTTCAAGTAGTGAAATTCAATGGCCATAATTAAAAGCAATCATCTCCAATAGGATTTCTGTTTCTGTTATCGATAAACTTATCGTTTGTGATTTGGGAGGAGAAAGTTTAATTTTAAATTCAATTAAAGTTTAAATAAAAAATTTTATATTTAAGAAAAATCATGTTTATATATCTATAATATATGATTTCTACCACAAGAGGTTCATTTAATCTGCCAATTAAACAACTTTGCATCATATATTTATTACAATTCAACTTTATTTGATAGTAAACAATATTCAAAACACATTCACTATTAAGACAAGATAATATATCTTCTTAACGCAAAACATAATCTTTTGGATAATCCATAATGGATGGGAAATTCTCCAGCGTCTCCTTATCAATGTGATCCAGACGCTGTGGCACTTCTCTTGGTGTTCTAATTTGATTTGTTATATTTTCTAGTATCTCTTTCGGCAACTGATCATCGGCGAACAAATGTAAACGCTGCATTGTGTGTCTACGTTGTAAGTTGCCACGCATGGAATTGTACACAGCCTTTTTCATAACCATTGTCGGATCCTTGTCGTGCAATTGCCACGCTAAAGTCCATGAAGCACCACCTGGATAGCCTGTGTGATGGAAGTAAACACGCTTAATCCACTCATCACCGGGCAGTGCGATTTCTTTGGTATTGATGCAAACAACATGATCACCACAGTCATCTGGAAGTGCAGAAGTGTAAAAAGTGCTACATCTGAGTGCCATTAAAGTTAATGCCGAAAATCAGTGTCTGCCTAAAAGTAAAGCGCATTAATGATGTGATACTAGTATATAATTTATAGTATTTACCAAGGATTTACTGTTCACACTAATGCACTATATTTTCTTTTTATGTAAGCAACAATAACACTGACAATAAACGATTTTACCGGTAACATCACTAACTTTAATTACGCTTAGGCGAGACACCGAAAAAGTAGCCGGCTTGAAAATTAGTACATTCAAGGCATCAATACTTACTCATTGGATGATAGATTGGTTTGTGCAAACCCATTAGGTGTGTCTTTATAAGCAGCGCCGAATCAAAGGGATTTTGCCAGGTACAATCATAGACGTGCCATGTTCTCGCAAAGGTAGCCCATTGCTAAGAGTGTTTATTTATTGAAGTAAATGTCTTTTTTAGTTTCTAATGTGCACTTACCTGCACACGCTTCACAATCGACATGTTTTGTCGTTTTGAATTCAATACTTTACTAATTTATATTGTTAAATAACAATTTTCTCGTCAATTGCACATTTCAGCTGGAGTATGGTGTGCTTGGAACGTTTGTGTGTTGCCAGATGGTAATTTTTTGCCTTGAGTAGAGAATGTCTTCGATTCGACTTGAAATAATAGAAAAATTGTGCGCAAGTGTGGATTAAAAGAATGGGAATTATTAGAAAAGTGGGGAATGAAGTATTTGTATAGTTTTTTATTATGCTGAGCTTCGTTTAAAGCCTTTAATTCAGCATAAAATTAAGTAAACAAACCGTTCTATTTTAATTGTTACAGTGGCAACGCTTAGTGTCAGCTGATTGTAATTTGAAGTTTATGAAGTGAAATTTGGAATGGTGTGGGAATGAAACAAGAAGCAGCAGTAGGAAAAGAAAAAAATATAAATTTAAATTTATTAGTTCATAATTTTATTAAATAAAAGTGATTCTTTTTAATATTTCTAACACATATTTACTTATTTGCCTTAATTAAAATTTTTTGTTTGCAGAATATGCCTATAAAAATAATTTGAACAATTTTCAAAATAAATTCCAGCGCCTAAAGGTATGCATCTCATTTCATAAAATTTGTGATTTAGTAACCGTTTGTACTACTCTAGCTCTAGTCCTATACAGAACTACTGAGTAGTGCTCACAAATGAATGTAGTTTCGGACCAGTCCTTCCTTACCTTCTCATGCAAATCAATCGATTTGACTATCTTTGCTGCAAAATTTTAATTTTTAATTTTTCTTCTACTTATTGCAAAAATACTTATTTAAAGAATAAAGAATAATCAAAACAGCTCAAATTCAATATTGTAATAATATTTTGTTTATTTGTTTGTTTTTTTTTGTCATTCATTTTTATAATTTTCAAACATTTTCTATGAATACTAAAATTAATTACAATGTTAATTATTTATTATTATTATTTTTTTTTATTATTTATATTAATTTAATTTGTATTAGTTGCTTTCATACATAGAAATGCAGTATGCCGGCGTGTCCAAGCGCTGCTTGTGTGCCCATTTGTTGTTGTTGGCAGCAACATACATATCGACACGCCCATACATTGTGCTGCCAATGATTTTGTTTAATTTTTTATATATTTTATTACTTTATTTCTCACAATGCATAATACAACTGTTTCACATACTGAAATAACTAAAGACTAACAATTTTTTTTTCAATTTTATTTCTGTTTTATATTTATTTATTATTTTTTAGTTAGTTATTAATAGTTACAATTTTTGTTAAGTACCTATTTGTCATACTATATACAATACATGTTTTCACTTACTTATTTTTCTATTTTTTATATATATATATTTTTTAACTATAATACATATATTTGTTGTGTTTTAAAAAATTTACAATGTGTTTTCATAAAGATTTTTTTCAGTTTTTTTTTCTAGTTCTGTAGTTCTTTAGTTAACATTTGAATGGCACTTTCGTGCGTGTGTTTTCACAACAAAAAGCGGTAGCATTTGAGAATTGCGGTTAAATATATTTGTGTGTTTGTATGTATGTTTTGAAAATTAAAAAAAAATAATTTTGAATATTTTAAAATATTTTTTGCCAAAACTATTGCTTTCTTTACAATTATTTTTTAGAAATTTAATTTTTTAAATAATTGAAAATAAAAATAATTAATCAAAACTGTACAGATTGATTTTTTAAATATTTTTTGTCACAACTATTGTTTAAAAAATTTCAAAATTTTTATTCAAATTTTTTTTTTATTTCTTTTCGAAATGTTTTGTGTTTTAAGTTAAGGAAAATTATATGTTTAATGCCGAAATATAAATAATTTTCAGTTTTATATAGCATACATTTAGGCTTGTTTTGGTGTTAAAAGGTTTCAAACTGTTTAAAAATATTAATTTTTATAATTTTTTTATTGAAAAATTTACTTTAAACTTTGGAAATTAATTCAAACTGATTTAAATTTCAATATTAACTATTAAAAATATATTCATAGCATACATTTAGGGTTAGTACAATAAGAAAAGTATGCAGGGCTGCACAATCTAATAGAAAAGCAGAGTTTTTGATATTCTTAAATTTGTTGAGCATTTCTTTGCAATATAGCAATATTTTTTTAAATTTAATTTTTTAAACAATTTAAATTATATATAATTAACCAAAACTGTACATATTAATTTTTTTAAATATTTTTATTTCAAAACAATTGTTTTTTCTAGAATTGATTTTTTGAAAATTAATTTTTTAATCAATTTAAAATAAAAATAATGAACCAAAATTGCACATATTTATTTTTTTTGTAATAATTTTGTCAAAAATTTGTTTAACAAAATTATTATTTTTATTTAAAATAAATTTAGTTGTTATTGTATTTTATATTTTAAATATTTTTTATAATGAATTATCATTTTTATTTGATTTAATAGGAAAAATATTTAAATTTTTTCGTTAAAAATATTTTCTTTTTTGTAAATTTTTATATTCTAAAAAGTGAAAACTCAAAATATTAGTTTAATTTTTTGGTTAATTTTAAAAAATTTTATAGAAAAATTAATTTTTAAAAAATTGCAAAAGAGAAAATGAATCACCGAAAAATAAAATTTTTAATTAAAAAAATTTAGAAAATTAATTAGTAAATTAAGATTTCAATTCAAAAAATTTTTTTTTCGATTTTTGAAAATTGCAAATATGTACTTTAAATTCGAAATTAATTTTTTCCGCATACATACAAACAAACATTCATTTTTCAACGCAATTTCACCTAATAAACCGCTTTTTGCTGTTTTACAGTTAACATTTTTGTAAAATTTCTTTTTCTTCTCAATTTTTTATATATTTTTAAGGGTTTTCGGAATTAATTTTAAATTTTTTAAGTTCCATTTTTATTTTATTTTGTTTTTAGTTATTTGTTTTTAGTTTAACTATGAATTTAATTATCATAAATTTTTGTTTAATTACGTTCTTGCTAAATTTATGTATTAAGTACTTACATAAGTATATACAGTTATTTAGGATATATGATTACTCATATTTTTTACAAACTTCTAATTCCCTATAAGTAGTTTTTTTGCTTTTGGTTTTAGTTACAGTTTGTTTTGTTTTTTATTTTTTTAATAATTACATTAATAATTATTTAATTTTTAATAATATTTTTTTTTTAATTTTCAATAATAATAAATGTTTTTTTTTTCATTTAATTAAAGAACTTTTTAAGTGAGTGAGCATTTCCGTTTGCATTTGCAGCCATTTTTGAATGCCTGCCGTGCAAAATTTTTCTTGAAAGTTTTCAAACTATAAACATGAATATTTAATTTAATTTTTTTTTTTGAAAATGAATTTTTTAAAATTTTGCAAAAATAATACAACAATTAATAAGTGAAAGTAACAATACTTATATATATGTGTGACAACGTTGGAGTTTTTGTAATGCAATTTACTAAAATCTCAATTAACAAATAACGGTAAATTAATTTTAGAATTTGAAATAAATTTTCTGAGAACCGTTATACATTTTTTTTTAATTTTTAGTAAATTGTTTTACAAATACCTCAACGCTGCAGCGTTCTGACTTTTAAGCGACTCGGCGCTTTCACTTTGAGAGCTTTAGTGATCTTTAGTGTTGCCACCTGACCAAACATGTTCATGTGAATCTTTACTCTAACTGGCTTTTCATCAATCAACCATTTTGCTCGCTAAATCTAACTGTTTATTAAACTAACGGCTTGCCACTCCAACGCTTTCTCTTTCTCTCTCTCACACTCTCTCTTTCTCTCCACTCCAAAAATTGCACATTTGCCCCTGGGTGCATCACTGAGTTCCGGCTTGTCGGCAGAACTCCTCGTACATCCTTCACAGCACCGCGTGCGTTGGCGAAGCCGTCACCTTTTGCAGCATTTGCATCAACTGCTCCGTGGCAGACTGCGCTTGGCCACAGCTCGGTGTGTTGCCAACTCCTACACCAACACCACCACCGCCGGCGACCCCCATTGCCATGCCTCCCAGCCCGAGTCCAGTATTGAGCGCACAAGCCGCTGCTACAACACCACCAACACCCAGACCGCCGACGATGCCAGCTGCAGCACCGCTTCCCAACAGCACACCGGCTGTGTGCGCGGCGGTTGGTGGCGATGCGATGGATGTGGCCGCCGATGTGGAGGCTGATGATAGCGACGAGGATGATGACATGGACAAAGACATTGACGATGTTGGTGTCAAAGCCAGTTTGGACTCTGTTATTGTAAATTTTTTTTGGATTTTTTTTTTTTTTAATTTTTTTGGATCGACAAGAACGAGAAGAAGAAGAAGAGCAAATTAGATACGTTTGCACATGCTTTTCTACGGACTGCCTTGCATACTGTCATCGCTCTCCAGATAGGTCACATATGAGTCAGTGCTGTCCGGATGATGATGTGACGTTATGCCGGAATCCATACTGCCAATGGGTGGTCCATTCATTTGCTGACCGGGCGGTGGCGGATGCGGGCCTTGCTGTTGATGCGGCGGCAACGGTGGCATGCCATTGAGATCGTAACCATGCATCTGTAAAGAGTAGAGAGAAGAGCTTAAATTAGTTTTGGCTTCCTTTGAATTTACAGTTACTGGGCACCCACCTGATTGACAAGTTGCTGGAACGCGGGCGTGTGCGTATTGATCGCACCATTGCTGTCCAAATCCGCATGCAATGCGAAATCGGATAAGGCCTTCCATGGCGGCTGATATGTTTGCACATCGATGCCCTGCAAATTCAATGGCGAATCGTGACGCACCGGCGAACTCGCTATCATCGGTATGCCCTGCATGGCGCCATAACCGAGTTTGCGTCCCTCCTATAATCGGAAAGCAAAAAGAAACTTTCATCAGTTAAACTCAAATTAAAGTCTCTTTCGAGGCGGTTGATGCTCTCGATAGTTTCGTGTTTGATACATACCTTCTCCTGTTGCATTTGCAGTTTCATTTGTATGGTCTTCTTCTTGTCTTTGCAGCGTTTATTCTGAAACCAGACTCGTATGACACGTGGCGAGAGACCAGTCATCTCCACCAGTTGCTCCTTCATGAGCGCATCAGGTCGCGGATTAGCATTGTAGCAGGTTCTGCAAAGAGAAAGAAGAAAGGGTTGGATTAGTTATGTGAAGAAGAACTGTAGATTGAAGTTTAGAGCAGCAGAATCTCGAGGAAGTGAGATTATTTGTGATGGAAATAAGATCCAGGTTGTGTTACATGGTCTGGTTCCTATTTTCAGCTGAGAAGAGATTTTGGATTTTTGACTTTTTGAGGGACGAACTAGTCGGTTTCTTAAGGGATGTCAAGATATTATACAGTAGTTCGGGGTTCCAAGCCATTTCACAATAAACCCGGTTTTGGTTTCGGACAGAACATCGAGTTTAAGATACTTTTTCTCTAAGTAGATTCCTTGGTAGCCAAGTTGACCAATTAAATTCGAAACAACACGATTAGATTGTAGAGACTTTTTGTTTCCCCGGTTCTTAGAATGGAAATGAGGAATCATGTACCTATTCCAAGCTTTATGGAAAAACATGAGGGAATTGAAAACACTTTGAAGACACTTTTATAGGGTTCCTCCTCACGACCTCACTATTACCAACCGAACCTTGAGGTCATTCCGAAGAAGTTATTGTCGAATAAAAATATATCACAATTCACATCAAAGACTGGGAAACTGCTCAAGTGATATATTTTATTATCTCCTGGAAGAATTGAGAAATTTTGGAACTTGTAGAAAGGGGTAAAACAATCAACGCTGAGTCTAATTTCCATATTTTGGACCCGGCCTGAAGACATTGGAAGCAAAAACGCCTCATCGAACCAAAATCGATAATAGACCTCATTTAAATATCTAGGTTTACTCTTGAGAAGTTTACTGGGTACTCGTGGGAAGCGGTCACAGGCTCTAGTAAAATAAAATTATACATATTTGTAGAAACTTACCTTAACGTGTGTAGTTGCTTCTCATTCAAGACCGTTCGCACTCGTGTCGGTTTACCGTCCGATGGACCCGAAGGCCTTTTTTCCCTAATACTTTTATGTGAGCCTGATTCGCTACCAGAATCTGAAAAAGGAATTGCGAGATGGTAATGATGAATATGATGTTCTAAAACTATCAAATATTAAAATTGAAATAAAGTCTTATAAATAGATATATTATTTTTCAAAAACGCAACTTAACCTCAATTATAGATAATATGAGCTCATTTCTTCAAAGAGCTCTATATACTTATGTATATATATTTCTTCGTATATATGCATTGCTCTTCCTCAACAATTTGCATCGACAATCCCTGCAATCCAAAATCGTATGAAACAACAAGAAAAAAGCATAACTAACTGATGACATTCGCTCTTGATTTGGAGTCTTGCTGTTATTCTTGTTTTTGTTATTCGAAACTATAATTAGTTTCTGCCATCGAATGGTGTTGAAAAATTGCATACAAAATATTCACTTGCCGGCGCGTTTCGGCAAGTTCAAAGCGCATATTTGTTACCACAGACAGGCATCGAGTTCAATTGTTGGAAATCAGTGGAATTTTTGAGTTCTTGCCGATTTTAAAATTAACTCCAAAGATATGCGATAAATATCTTTTTTTTTTGGTTGTTGTATGGACTTTACATATCAATAATGATGGGAAGTTTTTGTGAAGATGCTTAAAGATTACTGTAAAATTTTACAGGAAAGAAAAAAATGGACTTAAAAAGTTACAGTAAGAAGACTTAAAAAAATTGGATTATGGAGGGGTTGACATGATTGAAAATTGGGTTCTCCGATTGGGTAAATTATTATAGAGAAAACTTGGAGCCTGACTGGAGAATGAAGAAAACAAAAAAATTAGGAGCTGATTTTCATATATCTTGTAGTCGGTAAAGAACAGTTCTAAGATTACAAAACTCTCGTTGCCGAACGTTTCATGAGAAGATTTTTGATTTTTTTGTAGATTTATTCTGATTTTATAGGAGATTTTTTATAAAATAAATGCTTTTGGTGATTCCAAATTCTTGTTGACAGACAACGGAACCAATTTTAAAACTTTTTCGACTCATAATTAGCCTAATGGTACTTTAGGCTTCTATTAGACTATATTTAGGGAGTTTTTAGACTGAAAAATCAGTCTTCAAGGTTCACTTGTCTTATATATACTTTCAAAAGGCTTCTTCGGTGTTAAAAACTTCTTACTACAAGTCTCGTATATAAGGTTTTGATCTTAAGTCCTTAGATGTAACCTAAGTCTTATTATCAATTCAGATTTCAGTTAAAACGTTATATTATTGATTTTTAAAGAGATCTACTCTTAGTTAATCCAAATTCTATAATTTCTCTCTTTAAAAAAAACAAATTATTTCTCAACTGTGTCTTCTTTATAATCAAATATTATATATATTTTTCGAATGAAGCTGAGAGTTTGGATCTTATGCGACGAAGTGATTTTTATTAAACGGAGAAATACTTCAAATGTTTCCAGTTAATAATTGGGAGATTTTCTAATCGAAGAGAGTTTTGATAAACTCCATATTATTACTTAAGATTGGTATAAAGAGAGAGTTAGATATGGAACCGGTATAATAAAAAGTTTGGGTCATTACATGCTGAGATTATGACTCAATCTCTCAAAACCATATTTATTAATGAATGGCTTCGCATATACACAAACATATACATATCGAGCCGAGCCGAGTAAGCCATTCCCAAACCCAACGCCAATGCGTTATCACAGTTACAATCTCGGTATTTACGATAATTAAGTTATGTGCGAGTCGGAAGAAATTGGCACATTTAGTACACATAGCGAGTGAAAAATGCGAATTACTATTTAAGCGTATGAAAATGGCACATACGAGCTATACACCTATCATAGCGGTGTTGACACCAATTCCGGCGATATCTAATAAAATTAAGAAGTTACGAGCGCCTATGGACAATAGAGCATAAGATGGAGGAAAGGCACTATTTTTGCTGTATATAAAAGTAGATATATATAAATATATATGTAGGTTACTATTGTTATTCGCAAATGATCTCCGATAATCGAAATAATGACATCACTATCGATAGTGTCATCGATAGTTTTGCCGCAGTAACATATATACACAATATATATATACTCATATACCATCAATGGACCTTGGAATTTCCATATGTGCAAAAAACCAGAACAACAACAAAACCACTTTAAAGAACGCCGCCGCGCCGAGCCAATGAAACACAAATAAAAAGCAGCGATGCGCTCAGCCGTTTAGCCAGTCAGTCAGCCAGTTAGCCTCCATGTATTTACTTACATTACAATACAAGTAGTGAATGGTCAAGACCAAAGGGTCAATACAAGGCAATCTGTAGTAGATGACTAGACTAACTGCGACAGGGTTGCATGTGTATCAAGCAAGCGAACGGTGAGCTGGTTGCCTGGTGGCTGTCTGCTTCATTGGTTGGTCGTTTGGTTGGTTGGCAGACAAAACAATTTTGGTCGCGTTTTTTTGTTGACAACTTCTTGAGAAAGGTTCACAGACACACGCACACTGAGAGCGAAAACCAGCACACAGGTGTCTCAGAGCCGGCAGTGTCACCTGCCTCCAACTGCATGCCGCCCACAAAACCAAAGCGCGATCGCAGACAACTCTTACAGCCATATATGTTTATTTGTATGTGTGTGTGCTCGCGATTGCGATCGTGTTGTTTGTTGTTTATCATAGCGATCACTGTTTTTCGATTTTTTGTTGTTCTTTATGCTTTTGATTTCTGTTTGATTTCCAATCGTCGTTGGCAATTGTTTGATGAACTATCGAAATTGTTGTACCTCTTGTCATTTTGCTGTACAATTGTTGTTTGTTTATTTTTTGGCGGCACTTTTCATGTGTCTGAGATCGTCATCAGACGTACATGGGTTCGTCTGTTGTGCTGAAGAGAGCGGTTGTTCTCTTCTCTGACGTGTTCATAATTCAAAAAGCATAGAGTTTCGTAGTTCCTGAGAGTGGACTCATTATACTTAGAGTATTAGTCAGTTGAAGACTGTCTACAAAGTGGCAATTCTTTAACTATAAGCTAAGGTTGAGTTCCTTTCCTTGATCATTATGCTCGGTGAGTTGGTTTACATAACAGTTTATAGCTTCTTTTCGACCTGAACTCAATGACGTACTTGTTAATAGTTTATATACAGTAAATTAGACTTCCGAAACTCATTTGATGCCGAAATCCATTCAAAGTCTTCTCCTAACAATAGTTTCACTTAAAGCAAGCTAAAGATCAAGCTTATAAGTTATGTAGAGTCGGAACCCCTTATAGAACTGATTAGGAACAAATTTTGCCCCCTCTAGAATTCTCTAAACAGCCTCAGGAATAAAAATTGTTGAGCCAGTCTCTAGTCCTGGTTTAAAAGAGATATCATAGATGTCTTGTGGTCTTCTTATACAATGTTTCCTTTATATCATGTAATCTTACTCTTGAATGGAAGATCCGAATCTGTTGTTGTCGAGGTGACGGTCCTTCACTCAATAAAATACTAGATCCACTCCAGTTTCGTACACCTAAAAGTCGCAAGAACGAAAGAGTTTAGTGTGCTGCACAGTCCACTCCCCTAACGCTCGATCCATCGTTCCCACGACAGTCTTGTATATGTAACCGGAATGGACCCGAATTTTCAACCGGCTGAGGACTGTCAAATTGGCCGTATCCCTGATAAATATTTGAGGAATGCATTCTACCTCTTAATCAAACGCTTGAACCAATCTCCGAAATCTAATCCCACCAAGAGTCACATGTAGAAGTCTACATTGACCGGATCTCTATGTAGACATAATTCAGCACCTTTGCCCTACATTCCAAATGACCTTGCCACGAGTAAAATTTCTATTTTTAATGCGCAGGAAACACATTCCCACCCAAACAATTTCTCTTCATAAACACTTACAATGTTAACAAGCAAAAAAAAAAGCGAAGAACAAAAGCAAAACAGTTATAAACACGATCAGAATCAAGAGCGTGGGCGATATCTCAGCATCTACCAGCTTGTTTGCTGTTACAGATTTTAATTTCACTCATTTTGTTTCATTATACAAAGTTAAGATCAAAAAGCGCGGCCGACACGAACAAACGAATGTTCTTCGCACTGTAATCGTTTGACTGCAGATCGATTGTCGGAAATACAATAGAAATTACGGGGAGCGCAGGAGAGACGTCAGGGGCCGTAGAACAAAGAACGCCCGCAATTAGATAACAACTTGTAGTTGTGTCGTGGAACAAGACATAATTAAGAATGTTTTCACAATTGTCGCTACAAGGTGATACAAAAAGATTGGGAGTGTAGATTAGAAAATGACAGACGTTGATAAGAAGAAGACATAGATATGTATGTACATTGAAGATGCTGTTGTTGTTGTATTTGTAGAGGAGTGTCTAGAATGGAGTGGATTAAGTGATTGAGTGGTTTACAATTAGTCTAAAGCTTAGTTTGGAATGATTTGATAAGGAAGCCGGATCTTTAGAGGTGATTTTAGAATTCGTGGTTCTCAACCTCTGATGGTTGAGAGTTTGATTAAAGAGCGGACTGATCTGACTTGGAAGATAGTTATTATATTTAAAATGATGGATCTACTTCGGTCTTCAGCGGTTTGCATTAAAATTATTATAGATTAGTAAGACGGGTCGAAAGTAGATACCTTTAACCTAGAGTCGAATCGTTCTCGTGAACCTAAGTAAGCTCAGAAGGGAATTTCCGGCTTTTAAAAGACTAGGTGGGCCATGGAGAGGGGTTATAACCATTTTCGTGTTGCTAAGGACCGACCTTGTCATAACCGAACTCAGGGTAAACCGTACGATAGCTGGAACTTAGATCACTTAAGATCCCGAAAGTCGATGCCGAGTTGATATGGTATAATATTGAAACCCAAAATTACAGGGTCTCTTAATTATTATGTTTTAAGAGATTTCATAACTAATAATTTTAGTTTTGGCTATGTATTGTTCAACAGCTTGATAGATTCCACATTTAATAATAATAATATATTCATAGAAAAAAATAATTAAAACTCTGACTCACCTGACATTGAACCCAACTCGCTGGAATGATTATTATTACTAAGACTCGTATTATTATTATTACTACTACTATTATTGTTGTTGCTCTCTATAGATGATGACGTTAGACTACTTTGTGAGGATTTCTCTAGAACATCATGATCTTCTTTACAATATAAAATGCCGCCATCTCGTAACGCAAACTCATCGCCTACAACCGGGAAAAATAGAGAATATAATTAATGGCATTTAAATGATTTTTGCATTCGAATGTAATTAAATTTAAATGTTTACCTGGCAGCAATTGTCGCGCACACGCCGAACAACGAAAGCATTCAATATGGAATATTTTCGTTTTTGCGCGCATCACAAAGTCATTTTTACTAAATGAGTTGCCGCATTTATCACATTTTGTACCAAATAATCTGGAAGAGAGAGGGAGGGATTGCTTTATAAATTAGTAAAATATTTATAAAAAATTTTAGTATTGCCATATTAGGAAAATATTGTAGGATAAAATTATTGTTTAAGCATAAAAATAAAAATAAAAAAAAATTATAAAAAAGGAAAAAGGAATTTAATAGTAAGAATTATAAAATTAAAAAAATATATATATAATTTTGAATGTTGCCAGATGATTGCGAAAAATAATATTTTTTACTTGTAAGACCATTTAATTTATTTTTATAATAAATATTTAAAATTGAAAAATAAAATTTACAACAAAAACAAATATAAAGACATACAAATAAGCACAGAATCTTGTAAAGTTGCCACATTTTTTAGGAAAAAGAATTTTATTGTTTGCATGAAAATAAAATTATTTTGGCAAAATTATAAAACTTAAAACTTAAAAAACAAAAAAAATGTTCAGTGTTGCCATATGTTAAAAAAAAATTATTTTTGTTTACTTGCAAGACAATTTAATTTATTTTTGTAATAAATATTATAAACATTGGAAATCAAAAAATATAATTATTTCTACAAGTAAGCATAGAATCTTGTAAAGTTGCCAGATTTTTGTAAAAATATAATATTTTTATTATTTTTAAATACCATTTTTATAATAAAAATAAAAAATATTTAAAATAAAAGAGAGATAATAACATAAAAATGGAATGTTGCCGTATTGTGGAAATATTATTTTTTATTGCTTGCGACCATAGAATTCATTTTTCTAATTCAAAATAAAATTAAAATAAATAAAAGAAATAAAATTTACAACAAAAACAAACACAAAATCATATATGTAAGAGCATATAACCTTGTAATGTTGCCAGATTATTGTGGAAAAATTATATATTTAGTGCTTGACCATAAATACCATAAATATTATTTTTCTAATAAAACTTCTAAATATTTAAAATAAAATAAAATAAAAATTTCCAAAACCTTGGAATGTTGCCATATTATTGTAAAAATATAATATTTATTTTTCTAATTCAAAAGAAAATTAAAATAAAGAAAAAAAATTTAAATTTACAACAAAAGCAAACAAAAATATATTTAAATAAGCATATAACCTTGTAAAATTGCCACATTATTGTATAAAAACCATATTTTAACATGCTTACACGACCATGTAATTTCAATATTTATTTAAATTTTTGTTTAAATTGCTTTGTAAATTCATTAACAGTTTCTAAGTGTATGCAGCGCTTTGTTTATTTTTCCTTATTTACATTACCATAAATATGTAAAAATGTAGTCAATCATGAATTTTCATAATTTTAAAGAGTCTATAGAGACTTTAAGATGAAGAAAAATATACTTAAAAAAAGAAAAGAAGTGTGATTTTTTTATAATAAATTTATAATTTTTTTTATTTTTTTTAATAAAAAAATTTTTTGTTATGATTTTTTTTATTTTTATTTATTTATTTTTTTTATGTTTATGATTCTATTTTTTATTAAAATTTTTTTTTATTATTTTTTAAACTTCCAATTTTTTTATATATTTTTTTCTATCTATTTTTCATTCCACCTCATATTATTTAATTTTATTTATTTTAAGGTGAAAATTGTGCTAATTTATTATCGATTGCCTGGCGCGTGTTAATGAATTATTTAAATATTTACGCATGTACAATATCGACATTGTTCACACACAGTGGGTTGCTGGCTGCAGTGTGGGGCGCAGTGGCGCACAAACACATAAATAACTATGAAGCTTATAGGCGCTCTGCTGCCAAGTTTATTTTTAACTGTTTAACAGTTTTTATTAGAGTATCGCGTTAAACAAATTGAGGCATTCTACTACACGGCAACAGCGCATTTGAATTTTGTTTTGTTGTTTTTGTTGTTTTTTATAAAGCATTTTCATCTTTTGACAGCTTTTGGTGAGCGCCAAGCGGTGGCGCATGTTGTTACAACAACCAAATTTTGTTTCCAAATATTGTTGTTATTATATTTATACACCTACAAACATTTGTTAATTTTTAACTAAGAGATGTGTGTGTGCGTGTGTCTTTATGTTCATTTCGGCTACTGTAGTTAAATACTCGCACATTGTTATTTAAATGCTTTTGTTGTCGCATTATTTATCAAAGCTTTGCTAAATGCCATTGTAGTGGCGTACAAATTTGCTCTGGGAGATTTTAATTTGTACAATTCATTTGCATATTGTCGGTATTTTTACTGTAACAAATACAGTACATACATATGAAGAAGAGCGTGACGATTGATTGATTGGGTGGAGGAAAAATATTTATTTTGATTTTTTTTATTTCAAAAAAGTAAGTGTGCTTATATTTATGCTGTGACTGTACCAATAATATGAAAAATATATATTTTTTTTTTTAAATAATATTCAATAAAATAATTCCTGATAAAATATAAATTTTTTCCACTTTACTGGCTTTTATTAGACATAACTTTTCTACTACATAACATTATGAAGTCCACATTTTCAGTCATAAACCACATCACTCTCTCTCTCTTTCTTATTCTCCCTGCCTATATTTTCTCTCTTTTTATTTAGAGCAATTACTATACTTCTATAATTAAGCCCTTCAATCAGCCGTTACTAAGTAAAATATATAGTATTTCATATTTCTCCCGCAATCATGTGACCACAGATTTGCCGCTGGCTAATTTCACACACAACATAAAAACCTAATTATAAACTTTTTTTAAATCTCGCAATTATGGTGCAAATTTCATCAGTTCGGTTTTGGGCTCAAATTAACATGTCAATATTATTTCAATCGAGTATCAACTAGTTAATATATCTAAAGGCAAAAGTTGAAGCTATTTACATATGCATGTAGTGTGTACTTTGCAAAAAATGCGCGAAGAGTGTCTTAAGAGAGACATACACTTCATTTTCTATAATATATAGTTGTCCCTAAGCAACCTGTGTGTATATAATTTGGTATAAAGTAGTCTCACATGAATAACTGTTTGGTATAATCGAATAATAATTAGCGGCTTAAAGCTAGTTCAGAAAGCTTCTAAAGAGCATATAGTTAGGCCTGAATTTGTCTCTAATCAACTCTTGTACAAATCCTTTTTGTTAAAATTTGGTACAAAGTAGTATAATTTTGGTATAATTGGTCTAAAAAGAGTATAATAAGTCAACTAGTGTGGGTACAATTTGGTATAAAGTAGTCTAAAATAAATAATTGTATGGTATAATTGGTATAAATTAGTTCGAAATGGCTTAGAGCTGATTTAGAAATTCATTATAATATATTGAATACTCTAGAATTATAATCGATCGTGTACAAAAGTTTTAATTTTTCCTCGCTCTTAGACATGTTTGAACAAAAGACAACACTGGATACCAAATAAAGCTTTGTTAATTGGTCTAAAATAAATAGTTTTAGGGTAATTAGGAATTGGTTAATTCAAAATATGTTGAGACCACAATACAATGCGAAAAAAAGGAGTAAACTCGGGAAAAGAAATTCCTTTTGTCAGTTGGGGTATAAAGATTTAAAACTTGTCGAATAAATATTTATTATATAATTAATTATAGGACGTTCATTAAATGTAAGAAAAAATTCTAAAGGCAGATTTCAAAGACTTAAATACTATATTTCATAATAGTAACGTCTAAAGTTATTTAATATGAGCCTGGGTCCGGATTGCTGATAGTTTTTTCAGGGTCGCAGTTCAGATTTCTTTATCGATACTGAAAAATTGAATTTTCTATTGCGTTTAGATTCAAAGATGTTAAATTTGTTTCTTCATAAGATATGACAATTAATCTTTATATCAAATAGCCTCATATAAGAGTTAATTTCTTAAAAAATTGTCTTCTCATACCACTGAGGCCGTATTTTCTAATAAAAATATCCATAATAACTATTAATAATTTAGGAAATTTCCCTCAACAATAAATGGAGGCATCAGATGATCAATCAGATGACCATAATAGTACTCAAGAGAGCTTATTTATTTTATTTCACATAAATGTATGTATATATTTGTATATACAGACGTCACATTAGTTAAGTCGTGAAGTCGGAGGTGCAGCAGATAGTCGCGTGGCTTTGCGAAAAATACCCAAGCGCGTGGCAGAAACGCCTGACACTTGCTAAATTTTCATTAGGATGATCCTAGTTGCTAAGCGGCTATTTCGCGCAAGCCAACTAATTGTCTAAATAATAACAAAATGTACTAAAAAATAAAAAAATAATAATAATAATAACACAAAGACACGCAGTTCATGGCAAAATAACTACAACTATGAATAAATCTAACTAAAGTATAAGAGCAAGCGTGCTTACGATTAAAAATAAATTTGTTCAGGCAAAATTCACACTAATGTGCGTATTTATATACTAGATAGTTTTTTCCAAATTTTTCTTTGCCTTTTTATTTATTTTTATGTGATATATTTTTTATAACTCGATTTTTATCAGTAGCGCTAATTTTTTATTATTATTAATTTTTTTTATTATTATTTTTTTTTATTGTATATATTTATATAAATGCATACGTCAATGCCTGATTGTTTATAAAATGTATATACTATATATATATATGTAGATATATATACATAAGTATGTAGCTATCTTCTTGTGGCAACTCACCTAACATAATCACGCTTACAGTACGTCTTGCCGTCACGCACAAAACACGTACAGCTTTCGTCCAGAAATTGTCGACATTCCTGACACTTGAGGCAGGCCGCATGCCATTCCAGATCGGGGGCAACACGCAGGATGTATTGATCGTGAATTTGACCGCCGCAGCCGACACAAAGTGATAGACGTTGTTTTTCTGCAAAAAAAAAGAGGAGGAAATATAATAATTAATGATATATAGAAGAAATAAAAAAATATTGAAGAAAAAAATAGAAAAATAAATAATAATACTTATTTTATTGAAAAATAAAATATTAAAAATTTAAATAATTCGGAAAACCAATTATATACTACTTCCGAGAAATTTCAAAAATGTTTTTTTATTTTAATTTAATTTAGAAAAATAACTAATAATTAATATTTTATTTAAATATAAATTATTAAACATTTGATAATATTCGTAACATAGTAATTGATATTCGAGAAATTTCACAATATTTTTTTTAATTTTTTTGTTAATTTTTTTTCATTAGTAAACTTTAATTTTTTTTGTTTTTTATTATTTTTTTCAATTTCAATTTTCTTTTTATTTTTTCCATTAACCTAAAAATTTATTGAAGTAATCTGCTTATGCTCATTCAATTTGTATCAATTAATATTCATATTTCTATTTTTATTTTTCGAAATACTCAAAAAATACATTATTGCCAAATTTTTGCTTTGCGGTTTTAATAATTAATTGCGTTATTAGTCATTGGAAAAAAAATTTAAAAATGCTAATTTTTCAAACACAACTATTTTTTCAAGTTTTCTGAAATTTATGACATTTAATTTTTTTAAATTTTTTTTTTGCATTTTTTTTGCCACAAAAATACAATTTTGCATAATATCATAAACTTTTGACGTATTCAATATTTATGAATTATAAATTCTCGCTGCCGAAAAATATTAAACGAGTTTGTTCGCTTTGAATTTTTGATACTTTTCAGCTAAATTCTTTGAGGTTTTGAGGTTATAGGAAAAAAATGGCGGTTAGGCAGATAGAAAATATGAATATACAAAAATAAACTTGTTAATACATATATATTTACATTTTTATAGGCAAAATAATGAACGCAAGTAAAGAAATTTTTAGATTTGATAAATGACAAATTAGTAGTTTTTGTTGTTGTATTTTTGAAAATTAATAAAACAATTTATAAGAGTATGAAAACCCAATGAAAATATCTACAAAAAAAATATTTCATTACATGAATTTTAAAAATTACATTATTTTATGATTTTTAAGGTTAGTTTTTATTTTTTAAATATAAAAATATTTCTTAAAAAATGAAAAACAATTTTAAATGCTTTGTCGACGCTATTTATATTTAAAAATAATTTTTAAACTATTTTTTATACAAAAATACTCTTGGGGAAAATTTTAGGGTGTGCCTTAAATGTATTAAACAAATATTTTTTAGCCTTAACTACTAAATCTCATAATGATATAGACCAAAAATATTAAATATATGAGTTTGAGACCGTATTGGAGATAATTTTTTATAAAGGTCAAAGTTTAAAATTTTCTATCGATGAAGAAAAATTAAAAATTTTATTCATGCACGTTCAGTTACGATAACAGTATCTGTAATCTATAAAACTGACTCCTTAACTGTCACTGAAAACGAAAAAAATTAATAATATTTTTTTTTAATTTAAATTTAATTTCATATTTTAGTACCACCCTAGTATACAACAACGAAAAAAAATTAATATTTTTTTATTTAAACAATTTTAATTTAATTTCATATTTTAGTACCACCCTAGTATACAAAAACGAAAAAAATTAATATTTTTTTATTTAAATAATTTTAATTTAATTTCATATTTTCGTACCACCCTAGTATGCACACACTTAAGCTTGCTCCTCAAGTTATCCCCAGTTTGCCATAAAAACTTACTTCCACACAAAACTTAAATTTCTATTAAAGCAAAAATTATACACACACACATATACAAAGAGAGAGCGAAGAGATGGCCAGACATGAGTTGTAGTTCCGCCTGTGGGACTTGGCAAGTGGAATGTGCCATCCTTCATAATAAACGAAATGAAAACTTCAACGTTATTACGCACATTTAACGTACTTTTAGTGGCAGTTTTGTTTTTTCTTCACTAGATTTTTGCGAACTGGCAATTTTTTGCGAACTTACCTTGCCTGCACACACACCCCTCCCCCACACACACACACTCAAACTAAAAAGCAAGTACAGGCACTAAATGAAGACAAACTTGCAAAAGTGTGGAAAATGTGCGATACACATTTAGCTAAGAAAAAAAGTTTATATACTCGTCTGTATTGAAGCACAAAAGTAGCAAAATGCGTAGCAGTTACTAGTTTGTCGAGGGAATGCAAGAAAGTTAAGTATACGTCCCGGTGGATAGCTGGCAAAATTACGAAAGGGAATAGTGGCATAGTCATAGCAAGGAGGGAAGTGGTAAGTAGTGGAGAAAAAAATCAATGCAGTACATAGCAAGCCTGTACATATGTATCTGCACCTCGCTTTATCAAAATGGCGGAAAATGTAGAAAACGAAAAATTTGCAGCATTTTCGAAACGTAGAAAGGTGCCTGAAAGCGCTTGCAAACAGGGCGAGCACGACGGATTAACAAAGTTGGCGGACTTGCTTGCTGCTTAAACTCAATGGAAATAATTTTTTTTTTCAGTTCTTTCTTTTCTTTGTAAATATGTAAGTGTGATTTGGTATAAGGACTTTTGCTTTGCTTGCTGCGTTAAGCATTTTGGCACAAGTTTGTGTTGTCTGTGTGTTTGTAATGGCACAAAAAGTTCGGGCATGTCATGTTGCAAGTTTTTTGCGTTTTTTTCGTATTTTTGCTTGCGTCTTAAATGTTTTTAAATGCCGTTTTATCCGGCCGAATTGCCAGCGAGGCAGTCAAAATCCTTTTTTTTTGGTATTTTTCATTTAACTGTTGGAAATCTTTGGTGTTTTTGTTTGCTGATTTTCTTTTAGTTCTACATTTTTCTCTTTTGGAAATATCTTGCTGCATACGAATTTGTGTATATTTGCATTTTATTTTTTTCTTGGTATTCTTTTTGTTGTTGCTTTAAGTTTGTCGAATATTTAAGGTTAGAAGGAAAACTTAAATTCTTTCAAGCGAAAAATATATTTTGAGGACTATTTAATAACAGATTCTATGCAATAACATTTAGAATAAAGAAAGAAAGAAATATGTGCCTATATTGATAAAAAAATATATTTTTATGCCTAACTTTATAGATTTCTAAAATATTGATTTCCAAAAAAAAATTAGTTTTATTATTTTAATAAAAATTAATAAATATTTTAAGTGAAATAATATAAATTTTTAATATTTTTTGGGTAATTATAAATAATAAAAGTTAAGAATCCTTGTCTCACGCATTGATTCAAATCAAAATAAGTAAGAAAAGGCTAAGTTCGGGTGCAACCGAACATTTTATACTCTCGCAATTTATTGATATAGCTTTATAAAGATAACACACGATTTGACTCATATATTCGGCATAAAGTCCAATAGAATAACGAAAATCGTCATATATAGTATATGAGGGCTGAGGTAATTCCTGAACCGATTTCATTAATTTTCATCAACATACCAAACATACATTATATCTAAGATTATATGCTCAATAAATTTTGCTAAGATATCTCACATATTAACCGATATATGCGGAGTAAGCCCATCGTATTTTTGAAAATCCTACTATTAGTTATATGGGAGCTAGGGGAAGTTATGACCCGTTTTTAACCATTTTTAGTACAGAGACAGAAGAAAACGATTCCCTCTGAATTACATTAAAATATCTGAGAAATTTACCGATATTTTCGGTGAAAACTTACTAATAGGCACTGAGTTCTTCATATTCGATATCTGGGGCATTGAAAAGTTATTGTCCGATCTTGACAATTTTTCCACAAGTGATGCCACAGCTCAAATACAGTATTTGTGTAAAGTTTCATTCCGCCATCTTCATTGAATAGTTTTGTTTATATAACTTTATTGGTTTGCGAAATATATACAAAAAACCTATTTGAGGGCGGATGTCAGGGTGTCAATGAATATGTGTTCCAAGTTTCATTAAGAGATCTCAATTTTTATTCAAGTTATCGCTTGCACGGACAGACGGACAGACATCCGGATTTCAACTTCCATCGTCATCCTGATCATTTATATATATGTATATAACCCCACGTCTAACCCTTTTCTTTCTGGGTGATACCAACAACTGTTATGTGAACAAAACTATGATACTCTGTGCAACATGTTGCGAGAGTATAAAAACACAAATTACGACCTGAATATTCATGTATTCCAAGCTTTAATGGCTTTTTAGATATACTTTTAATTCAATTATACATATTGTTATAAAAAATTTTAGGCGGGAACTCACTAATTGACCCAATTAAAGTGTTGTCTTAAAGAGTCTATTATGTTTCGAAGGTCTTTGTATATTATTTGCACAAATTTAATCTTATTGATCAGGAAAATATATAATGATTTTACATTTAAGTATCATTAAGCCAACGAAACACTTATTTTGACACAATTAGTGTTAATTGAAAACAATTTAAATGCATTACAACATTTACATTTTTTATTAAATTCAAATATTTGAGTGCATATTTTGCTCTAAAAACGCTTCATCTTTCTATTATTGAATTATTAGCGACGGTCTTTATACTCCCTCAAATGAAAAATAAAATAAAATAAAAAAAACTAAAACCAAAAAAATTAATAAAAGCGATATTTATTAAAAAATTCTAAATTTAAATTTATTGCTGACGCATTTACATTTTTTATAATTCCATTTTGGCAGATAGTAAATCAGCTATACCAAGCGCCAACCACTACTGTTTGTGTGTAGTATTGTTGTTGTTGCAATTTATTTCCATTTTTTGCAGCAAAACGCACATTTGCCAAGCAGCCACAAACTGCTCCTCCAAAGAGCAACCGCAGGGCTGCCATGTGTAACGCAAGCAATGCCAACAACAGTAACAGCAGCAAACCGCCCTAACAGACTCACTAGCGGAGAGGCAAGTGCTTCTGTATGTGTCTGTGTGTGTGTGTGTGCACAAGTCTCTACCTTCATCTTGAGTGAGTATCTCTACAACTGGCATTTGTCGCTTTTGATTTTTCTTTTTTTATTTTTTGTTGTTGTTTTTTCTCTTTTTTTTCTTTTTTCTCTTTTATCGCGCGTTTTCTGATTCCATGAATTATTTATGAAGGCGGAGCAGACAAGATTTTTTCCCTCATAAACACACACAGAAAAAAGCAAAAACACACGCAAATGCAACAACAACAACAAGCGCAGGCAGAGTAGGCGAGTGCAAAGTGCCAAAAGGGGAGCAAAGGGTGTACTGTGCCTGGGCCAGTGCCAGTGGATGGTTGTGTGGTGCGATGCCAAGCCAAACGTTGCGTGAATGGATGAATATCTGTGGTCTTGTGTGTATATTTGTATTTTATGTCTTATTCTTCTCTTTTTACGCTTGTGTGTGTGTGTGCGCTCTTCATTTATTCGTGTGTATGTATGTCTAGCAGCATTCTTATTGTGATATGTATTTGTTGCTGTTGTTAGCGCAAAGTTACGGCCCTCCATTTCTGCTTTTATGCACTTTGTATTTGCTTGTGGCTATGCTGTAGGTTTGTATGTGTGTGTATATTATTCGCGCTTGTGAGTGGAAGAGTACGCGTAGTATTGGCGCATTGGTTGGAACTTCGCCGCTATTGTTGGGGCTTTACGTTCTTGTTGTTGTTGTTTTATTATTTTTGTTCTTCGTTTCAATTTTATTGCATTTGTTGGAATTTTATTTTATTGCAATTATTCTATATTTATACATATTTATACCTTGTTATAATAAAATGTTTTTTTTTTAAGAGAAGTTTTAAGGCTTGGTCAACTTAGCTTAGTAAGCAATTTGGTCTATATCTATATGGCGGATTGAAACAAAGTAGTTTAAGCGAATATTTTGTGTTTAAAATCAAATAATTGTCAAAACTTGATTCAAAAATAGCATAATGATTGAGCCCGTATAGCAGAGGTCACTCAAACGAAGCCGTCAAGCTACTAGAACATAGAACAAGCATTAAATTTGACATTTTTACAATTATGTACCTAACATGGCAACCTCAAATTTCACTTTAGACCTACTAATAGTTAAAATAATGGATATTTTCGGGATATCAATAAATGAATCTGATTATATCTTCGTTTTATTAGGATCTAAGAGGTCTTTCACAATTGCCTTCTATGAAAATGCAAATCTATCTCCGTCCCTTTGAGAATATGGATACATGAGACTAAGAGGAGACCTAAGAACAGTTAAGTAACGGATGTTTGTTCATCAGTCATAGTAGAACAGTATATTATGAGAATTCACGTGCTCTATAACATCGGTTTGCTAGACGAAAATAAAGCTATGACTGATATATAACAGTCTGAGCATCCGTATGAAATTTGTTGGATTAAATCAACGATTTTCCAAGAATTTTTCTCAAACAGACAGATTAGGTGGACATATTTTTGGAAACAAAAAGTTCTCTTACGGCAGTTTTTCTAAACAAAGATAAATACTATATAATATAGTGATATGTTGATGAGAACATTAGACAGATTTGAGAAGAACGATAAAAACTATAGTTTTTAGCAGAAAATACTAAATTATCAATTATATTCAACTCCGTCGGGTGGTGGAAATAATTTTGAGGACAACGGCAACATAAGACTTGAATATTTATATTGTGCGGGTTATCAAAGCATCCACCAGAAACCTTAATATTAATGAGTATTTATTAAATAACGGTATCTTTAATATGTAAATAAATTTAAAATCCACTTTTGCCACATCAATTTTTTTCATAATGATCTACTAAATACTTAAATATAACTCTCGGGTCATTATGACCAAACGTCATCTTCGTCGGGTTAACTCAAGCTAGTTGGACTTAATACTATTTGTAGTAAATTGTTATTAATTAAATTATTTATCACTGATTTAATAAGACATAAACTTTAGCATTTTATTAATAAAATATTAGATTTGTTAAAATTATTAAATATTAATCTTAATTGTATCATATTTGATTTAATTGCCTTTTAACTCGCTAGTTTTGTAATTGTCTACGTAATTACCTACAATTCTCAAGCGTTCAACATGCACTACACACCCTTTTAGAGGCAAATGTCCACACGAAACAACCTTAAACACCTCTTCACAACATGCATTCACAGTTTTTTTAAACAACCGTTATGTTTTCCTAAATATCACTGTCCTCCTTGTTTTCTTTTTCACTGCTTTTCATTTTTTTCACCTTTTTAAATCGAAAAAGTTACAAATTTGTTAAATTGTCCCTTTCAAGTAGCTTTAACAGGATTTTTCTCGCCCCCACATGTAACTGTAGCTGTTAGATACACGACCCGAATAACAACTATGCGTGACTGACCGTCGGCAAGCATCGGCAGTGACATCGGCTTTTGCTAACAATTCGCTACTCGGTGGATATATATACAAATGTATCCTTATAGCTCCATATAAATCGCATAATTCGCATGAATGCCTGTGACTACAACAACAACAACCAATGGATGGATTCTGCGCAGTGCATGCGTGGAGCCAACAACCAAAACCGAAAGGATAAGGGATTATACAAAATTATATATATATATGCTGTTGTTGTTATATTGTGTGCTCGCAAATGGCAGTTATACTACCTTAATTATTGTTGTTGTTGTTGTTGGCGCCCACTCAAAGTATGTCGACCCCATATTTGTTCGCATTTGTTAAACAGACCGACTGACTCTGCGCCAGGCTATAAGCTGACACCCCCTCAGTGGGCAACAATATAAAAGTAACAACAACAACACCAAGAATATAAACACCGCAGCCGCAACAGTTGCTCGCCATTTTTTTGCTGCTTAATTTTCATTTTAAGAATTTCTCTTTAACGTTAACGGCAGCCATGCTGACGGCTTCTGCGTGTACTTTTGGTGGGAGGCGGTGGCGTACAGTGGTTTTATGTTGCAGCGGTTGAAATGGGGATTTCGCGTGGCGCACACAGGGTTTCAAGGGTTGTGTGGGTTGTGGATCGTTGGTTTTTGGGTTGTTGGGGTAACGGTAGTAACGGGAAGCGCGCACTTGTATTTCCGGCATTTGGTGGTGAATGCGTTGGCCACTGGCGCATATAGCCGATACTGCCATTGTGGTTATAATGGGAATTTGAGCGTATGGTGGAGCATTTCTGTATACACAATTCGCAAGCGAGCAATTTTTTTTGTTTTTATCTTTTGCTTTTGTTGTATTTTGGTTGAATACGAGTATAGGGTGGATTAAGAGTTGGCTGCAACACTTGTCATGTTGAAAGTAAGTAGTAAAGGTTCCACACGTTTAAATTTAAATTTATATTTAATAAATATATTTATTGATATTTCTTTAATTTTTTTTTAATAAATCGATATTTTTTAATTTACAGAAATTGGTAAATATGTTAAATAATAGCAATAAAATCTGTTTAAACTTTAAAGACAACTATTTAGTATCTCATTGAAGAGCTTAACAAAACATAGATTATACGAAGATGAAGAGTTAAAATAGAGAAGCTCCTAACAGTGCTGCCAAACTTTTTCACTGTCAGTAAATTTTTTTTTTCAAAATATACATCCATTAAGCCAAGAAAATGGTTTTAAGGGCGAGTTTAAGATTTTTTCTTGATTATATTTCCATTTATTAAAGGACGTTGTGGTAAAAGCGTGTTTAAATTTTTTTCTGGGTAAACTCGGTGTTCAGTATTAGAGTTTAACATTAAACTCGAAAATATACCATAAACTCGAGTTTATGGAAAAATTTTGTATTTGAACAAGTACAAGTTGAATGAATATATAAGAAAATATAAAATATAAACTCGGTGTTTACGATTAGAGTTTAACACTAAACTCCAAATTTTAATATAAACTCGAGTTTAAGGACAAAATTGTTATTGAAAATATCAGAATATATAAAATAGATAATATAAACTCCGTGGATAAGATTTGAGTTTAACATCAAACTCCAAAATGTGCCATAAACTCGAGTTTATAAAAAATGTATATTTAGCTAAGTACAAGTTCATTGAAATTTTAAGAAAATATAACACCCAAAACACAATTTAACTCTACAATCAAGGCTTTAACGCCATTTTCTCTTTTCCGGCGGTCTTTTCAACACTGTGGCAAACATTTTGCAAACACCATGCAACATATGCAAATTATTAGGTCACTCATACACTACTTTATATGAGCGAAAGCTTGTATCTGTGTTAGTATATGAGCTCTTTACCAACAAAATGTGTGTAAATTCTCGAGAGCAGCAAAGTAGGAAGATGTGTGGAGGGTTTTTGGGAAAGCTACATAGAGTTTGCTTGCGGTTAACATGGTTTGTGGTGGCGTTTATGCAGAAAAGTGCACTATTTGAGGCAACTTTGCAAGATTGTAGTTGGTAGAGAGGCTGATAAATAATTAAGTGAATAATTGTATATGCATTTTTGGAGCTGGCAGTAGGAAATGGAAGGAATTTTGAGTATAAATAAGTGGAAATATGTGTTTGGATAAAAATTAAATTTATTGAATGTGTGAAATCAACTTTGTTGGACATATTTTTTCTTCTTTGTTCGCAGATCAGTGCTTATAAAATATTTCCGGTTAAAATATATATACAGATTTCTGCAAAAAACTACAGCAAAACAATACTGAGAAGACAAATTGGAACAATGTCAATGTGGCAGAGTTTTTAAAAAATATATATATTTTATTCTCCTCACTTTTCATGACTTTTTACACTGATTAATATTAAAAAAATATAATTAATAATAAGTTGCAAGATAAGCCTATTTTAGGCTTCCTTCTCTATTTTTGAGTAAATATTTTTGATTTTAATATTTTTTATTATGAGAAATTCACAGCTAAACTAGTTCACTACAAAGTTAAACACATTTTCATAAATATTTACATACCTACAAAAGCATTGAGTAGAATAATCAAGTCCAAGAACCATAAACTTCCAGTAGTTGTTGTTATTTCCACCTTCTTGCTTGTTTGTTGTTTCCACATTTCACTTTGGCTTTGTCATTCTTCTATTTTTACCATTATTTCCGATAAGCCGTCACAACAATTCAAATTGCAAAATGACCATAAATATCTACATACTCTAGTGTAGTAAAAAAATACCACATTAGCGATGTACTTATTGCCGACACCAAGCTTTGACTGAGAGCATTAACAGTTTAATATTTTTCTGCTTAAAAGCTCTAATATGCACTAATATATTTAAAGATATCGATTTTTTTCGATTATATCGATTTTGATGAGTGGCGAATCGAACATACAACTGGTATAAACAGTTTGAGATAGAACTAAAGGGAGTTTTACCACTTTAATGAGGTTACCATAAGGTAACTAGTATTGAAAACAGCTGAATAACGTTGTACTAATACTCTAAAATTAGATCAAAATCTTTAGAGAGTTTAAATAACCCTTAAAACCTTGACTGCAAGCATTATTAAATGCATATTTATTACATAACTATGTAAGTCTATACATAATATGCAAAAATATACATACAGACACACACACATACATATTTATCAGCACTTTTAAGTACACACATGTCCACATAGTATTTGTTGTAGATTTGTCTTTGTACGCCTGTACGCCCGTGCGAAGGCGTGTTCTTGTTCACTCACTATCCAAGCGCTTTGTCCAAGCGCTACTTCACGCCACTACCAACTGCGACTGCGTCTGCTCGTGACGCGTCAAAGCGTATCTTACAAACTTTACATTTTATTTTATCTAATTACACGCATTTTGTCGTGTTTTTCTTGAATACATAACTATACGTCTTGTTGACTCACACATACTCATACTCATACTCAAACACACACTCATATGCATGCCTTCGCCCACCTCTACTCTACTAGGCATGTTCATATATATTTATACAAGTGTGTGTGTGTGTTCGTGTGCCATTCAGACTTCGTTTGGTTTTTCTCCATTTTATTAAGCGTTTTGTAAGTACCAAGCAGCAACTGTCGGCTGGTTTTTTCCTTGTCGGCTTTTGCCGGCTTGTTGCGACTTTTTTCCGCCTCGCTATCGGCTGGCAATTGTTGTTGTTGTTGTTGTTTGACACAGAGTGATGTATGCGTGCGTTTGTCAGGAGGGAGGCGCGTTCATTTGAAATATTTTGACAAGAAATTTTAACAAACGGAAAAAGTAATGTTGTTTTTTGTAGGAGGCTAGGTCACTCTTCTTCTAGTAAATTAAATGAAAAATGCTCTAAACTTACTTTTAAAATCCAATTTTACTCGAAAAAAGGAAATTAAAACGGTATAGGATTAGAGAAAAGTTTACGTTAAAACTAGTGCCACCAGATTTTAGGTTTTTTCATTGTTCTTCTTCTTCATCATCATAAGCTTAACTTACTTAAAGATGGAGGACCACAAAAATGAAAAGCAGCTCCGCTAAGCGTCTGATAAATATTAATTTCTCATATTTACTCTTACATAACCTAGAATTAGTTAGTATTTAGATCACATTTCTAGTAGTGCAGATAAAGAATATAGACGTTTTGGTTTATTTTCATCAAAAACCGATTGCCGGGTGTTTTTCAGTTTAAAACCAGACATTAAAGTGAAGGTTTGGGTTTATTTTCATTAGAAACCAGCTACAAGGTACTTTAATACCCGACAGTGTACATAAGATTGGTCTTACTTAGTAAAATTTGTAATAATTTCTATTAAGAACCGATTACCGGGTATTTTAAGTTTTAGAACTCGTCAGCAGAAATAAGATTTGGGCTTATTTCCATTAGAAAACCAACTTCAGTATGATTAAGTGGGGACAACAGACTGAAGAATTGTCTTATTTCACAAAATTTGAAATTTTTATTTTTATCAAGAATCGATTATTGGGTATTTCAATTTTTAAAACTCAAAAGCGGAGTAAAGATTTGAGGTTATTTCTAGTAAAAACCATCTAGAAGGGTTTTTAAGTCCCGGCAGCACACTGAAGATACGTCATAATCCACAAAATATGTATTTTATTTTATAAATAACCGATTACCGGGTGTTTCAAGTTACAAAACTCGGGAGCAGGGTAAAAATTTAGGTTTATTTCCATTAAAAACCGGTTAGCGAGAATTGCTAGTCCTGATAGCGTACTGAAGGTTCGGTTTTTGTGACAAAATTTTAGTATATTTTCATAGAGAACCGATTACCGGGTACTTTGAGGCTTGAAAGTTCAGTCACTTCACCTTGACATTTCATAATTAGTATTTTTGGACGAATTATTTGCATTGTACAGTTATTTGATGCAAATTTTATAAAAAAGCTGCATTCTCAGGTTCTTAAATTAACAATATCCCTACATTTAAGGATCCTTTTATAGCAAAAGACTCCTCTAACCCGAACCTCAAATTAAGTAAGTACTAATGGCGTTTTTGTAAACTTGTATAATCAATTAATAGCAAACAATTTGAAATTTTACATAACTCAAAGTGAAGAAAATCAATCGGTAGCCAAAGTTAATAATATAACCGAGAGGTCTTTCCTCTTAAAAATCTCTTCTGAGGAACCCCAAGACATTTTCAGACAAAATTTCGAAATATATATAAAAATACAAAACCATAACCAAAAATTTAAAAAGGTATATATGTATATATCATTTTAGGTGCATTTAAAAGTTGTTTCCAACCAGATTTATCATTTTTTCAATGAACTAATCTCAAAATAGGCAAATATCGTATGCTATCAGCTTGGATCTACAACAACTATGAAAAACACCAAATATGGACATAGTGCTGCAGCCTGTTCGGAATTTTATTATTTTTATTTTATTTTTTTCTTGTTATTGTTGTTTTTTATATTTTTTTGCATCACATATTACCATTTTTGCATACACTTTATCGTTTTTAGGCATTTGGCCGTTGTTGTTATTTAGCGTTAACTATTTTTTGTAGTTGTTTGTGTTTTTGTATACTTTTTTGTTTGTTATTGGCAACCCTTTTTACATTTTATTTTATTATTTTATTGCTGTAATTTCAATTTGGCATTTTTACTTTTATTACAATTTATTTATATGTCGATTGGTGCTTGTTGAATGCGCGATCGCCGACGAACGCAGACGATCGTGAATTTCGCTTATCAAGTCGGAAATCTCACAAAGCGAACAGGAAAGGACTAAACAAGGCGATCAAAGTACGAAGTAAAAGAAGTAAAAAGAAGTGTAAAATAAAATAAAGTGAATTCAAAAAAAAAAGAAAAAAAGTAGAAAAAACAACAACAACAATGCATTTAAGTAGAACGCCACGGAAATGTTGCTGGCATAGTTTTTGGCGGCGCACAATGCACTCCTGCTGCCAGACGTGCTTTTTTTGAGTTTAATTTTTAAATCTTTTTTTTTTGTATTCTTTTTTATTATTTTTGTTTATTTTTGTGTTTTTTCCTTCTCCTTCGTTGCAGTAAAGCAGTTGCCACAAAAGAGCAGCAGCCGCATTTCATTGGCAACAACACAAATCTCTTGCACAACGCGGCACAAATGCGGCCGCGCTGATAAGATAGCCGATAGCCTTTGTACAAAACAACTGCAACAGCAACAACAAACAGCCATATTTGCATAGCTGTGATGCAGCAGCAAATCATGGAAGCTGCAGTCAAACGCAAATCCATTGCAACTACTGTGCAACAACACAAGCTGATCGAAGAGAGATTTGTGTGGACGCCGCTACTGCCAGAGGATCTCATGAACGGTGAACGGTGATCGGTGATCGATATATATGTACATCTGCATAATTTATATGTGCGAAAGACTCTGAAGCATCCACAAGAGACCGCCAAAGCCGGTCTTTTTGCACTACAACAACAACACTTTCGTTTTTTCGCACTCTTTCTGCATATTCTCCATCAACTTCGGCGAAATATGCACCAAACTCGCCCAGCTAAGCGTTACAACAACTCAAATTTAATAGGTAAATAAGCCAATAGTCTACAGATATCGAAAGCGACAACAAATCTATTAAGGCCTTTGTCACTTGCATTCATGTTTTCTAACATTGTTGCCGTCCGTTCGCCGTTATGGCGATTGTGTAATCGCGCTCGAGTAAAAGTTATGACTCATAACTTTAAAACAATGCCCCAGCAGCAGCAGCATACAAGCAACAAAGTATGTGTAAAAATTACTATGCTTGATTTTGTTGTAAATCGGATTAAAAACATATCGTAAATGTTACGAACAACAACAACAGCAACAACATAACAGCAACAAAGTCAGTCAAAATCAACAGCACAGCGCGTATATGAGGCATCATAAAACGTTATTTCTTTCGATTTTTTTCTTCAATGAAAACATTGATTCTTTGTTTAGCCGGGGTTTTTGTGTGTAGCCAAATCGCAGTAGACTCGGGAATTTCACATGATCATAAAAATACAATATATTGCCATATAGAGTCACAGCAGCTCTTGTTCGATTGCTAGGCGAGTCAAGCGTGACCAGACACAAAAAGCTGCAGATGAGACATAAATTTCGAAGGCATGTAGTTTGTGTTGTTATTGTTAGAGCAGTTGAAACACTTTTGTTTTACAAGACTCTTAAGTTGCTGCTGAAGTAGCTGAAGATTTCTAAGATTTGTGTGGAGTTCTGGCACTCTGTGATCTACTAGTGTACATATTTGTAGCAGATTCTTAATTTTGGAATTTGGTTCGATGGATTTGGCTTGATTTTGAACTTTTTCGTTACAAGTTCTAAAAAATCCCGGTCTCTTTTGCTTGTTATGATTAAAGCCATCTCAAAGTAAGGGTTCTACAAGCTTTTCAACGACTATTTCTTCTCAATTGAGTATCGCGTCTTGTTACTATTCTACAATGTGTGGAACTCGACAAGTCTGGAACCATCTCAGAACAACTGATAGATTAAAATAAGGAACTTTTGGAAATATGAGCAATATACTTGATATTAGAAGTTTTTCGAAAGACGATTGTTTAAGAAACTATTTTCTAAAATTTTCGAGAAACCTGAGTCTCTCTCTGAGCAATTAATCAATTTCTTTTTAATGAAATGACGGATATTTACTGTTTTTAGACCCACTTTTCGAAGAAACCGTATACAAAAGAACAACTTTGACGGTGAAGTTTCTTATTATTATATCAGAGATATGAACCTTAATTTTGGATAACTAAGTTCTAGTTAGATTGGTCTGGCAAAAGTAACAGTTAATATTATATTCAATATTTTTGGATCCAGTAAGAATAAGTACTTCCAGATTATAGCTAAAATTCGAGATTATCTTCAGCAATTGATTTGGAAAATTCTATTTCGAGCTCTCTCTTGCAGTTTTTTCTTTTTTTTGAGAGAGAGTCAAAGAAACTATATTCAAGAAGAAAGAATTTTATAGAATAAAACACTACCAGAGTTTTTGAAGACTTATTCTATATATCGAGTTCTATTAGAAAGTCGATATTAATTTGAACAAGTGATTAAGAAATACAAAGACATAGTCTCAATTTGATTTTTTTTAGCTTTTCTTTAGCTGTTTCTTGCTTCGAGAAAGCGTCACAAATACAATATTATGAATAATCTAAAGATTTTATAGACCAAAGAAAAAGAATAGAGTTTTTGAAGACTTCTTCTATATATCAGTATCTATTAGACCTCCAGACGTATCTAACATAGATTTTTAGCTCTCTTACATGTTTTTTGTTCTAGAGCGAGTCAAAGAGACAATATTATAAATAAACTAAGAATTTTATAGAACAAAAAGGAAAGACTAGAAATCGCTCCATTAATATATCGGGATCTGTTGGACCTCCGGTCGTATCTAATATATTTGAAAAAAATATCTGAAAATTCTTTTCAAGAATCAAAAATGTTGCGTAGGAACTCAGTATATAAATCCCAGATTTTAGTTGTCTTCAGAATAGAATACCCAAAAACTTCGAAACAAGTAGTAGGTGTTAAAATACTCTAGATAATTCTAAAAACACAAAAAAATAAATACAGAACTATTTTTTATGCTTCATACATATATACTCAACTATGTCCATATGTATCTGCACCTTTGGGGAAATACCCGAAGCGTAAGCAATGCGTTGTCTTACCAATAAGGTGTAGATTCTACGAAAAATCAGTAATATTCCTGGAATAAAAATCGAGTGTGATACACTACTGCCCTGCCTACCTGCCTGCTTTACTTCAATTTACGTTAATTCATTAATGCGAGGATGCTACTTCCCTCTACGCTTGGCCAACATAAAAACATAAAAAAGCGAAGAGACAGTAAAGCAAGCATTGCGCCTTACCTGTCGGCCTGAGAGCCGCCTAAAAGAGAGGAAGACATAAAACGCACACACACACGAGCGCTAATGCGATTCATATCCATAGATATCGCTGTGGATGTGGATGAGTGTAGGTAGCCGGGCAGTGCGGCCTTTGGGTTGCATGTTGGTGGCGTCGGTGGACGTGCGATTGGCGTCATCGCTGCCAAACACCACAGCACAGCACATCCAAAGGCTGTCACTATGGCTGTTCGAATTCAATCTGCTGTTCGATCCGTTTTTCGGGATGACGTCCTCCGTTTGGCATTCACTTCATTGCGCCAACGCAATGTATGAACACGTGCCCGTGAAATGCCCATTTTGACAGGCTCATCAATTTTGTAGATAAGCACAGGGGCGACACACATTTTTTGGCGTGAACTCGCTATGCACATACATTTTATAGAGAATTAAATATGTGTGTGTCTGTGTGCGTTGGAGGTGTTGGTTTAGCGGGATTCGTGTATCATTTGACGCTGGTTGTTTGTGCAACAACGCATGGAAGTGGAAGTTTGACATAAGGGACAGATATTGTTAATTCAGTTTGTGCATGATTAGTTAAATGTATTAAATTAATTTGAATGAAGTAGGAATGTGTGGCAGGGGTTTTTTTTGCTTCCATTGATATGCATTTCTAATGAATATGGGAAATATATATTATACGATACATGCATACATTTGATATTATTAATTTACTAGTTAGCAAATTAAAACTATATATTTTTATTTTATGTTTATTATTATTTAGTGTTTTAGTTTAACTTATTTAATAAATATGTTTTGGTAAATTATTTAAATATTTTTTTATATTATTTATTTTACAATTAATTAATTTATTTATTATATATAAATTTTTAACTTTTTATTATTTTTTTTTTATTTTTTGTATATATTTTTTTTCTTTTTATTATTTAAAATATATTTTTTTTTTAATATTTTTATTATTGTCTAAATTTTACTTTTCTATATTGGTTTATTTTTTAAGTTTTATATATATATTTATACTTCTATTTTATTTTTTTATTTATTATATAAATTTTTAAAAAATTTATACATGTTTTTGTAATACAAATAATTTATTTATATCATTTATGTGTACAGTTTGACCCTTGCTTTCATCTCAATTAAGATTTAATTCAGCATTTATTCTAATTTACTTAATAGTATTATTTTAGCATAAAATAGGTGATTGATTTATCATATATTTATGTCTTTCATTTCACTTGAATTCTCTAATTAATTCAATATATTTTAATAATTTTTTTGTTATTTATTATGTTAGGAATCATATTAAATAAATATTATTTCCAATTAACTTTCAATTAGTTAATTCAATAAAATTATTATTTTTTATTTAAATTAAATTAAATGTAAAATAATTTAACAAAACTTAACTTTATTTAGTGGCTTCATTTTAAAATAAATTTTGGGTATATTGAAAAATATGTTTTTAAATAATATTTTCAATTAACTTAATTATTGAATTCAATAAAATTAATTATTTTTATCACTCATTAAATTAAATAAACTGTAATTCCAGGTACTTTGTAAAATAATAAAAAAAAATAAATAAAATGAAGCCACTAATTTTAATTTATTTTGTAAATATTAAATTAATTTTTTAATTTTTTTTCAGTTTCCTTAGACCTGTATAATTCTAAAATTAAAACCGAAAATGTTTTAACGTTTTTTTTATTTTTTATTAAAAATATAGAATTTAATAATTAATAATTTGGATTTATAATTTTAATTTGCTTAAAGCATTTTATTAAAATTATATAATTTTATTTTTATTTTGTTTTTTATTTAATTATTATACATTTTTTCCACTTTTTATGTTGTTTAATTTAAATTATAATTTTTTTATTTTTTGTATTATTTTTTCATTTATTTATCATTTTTATTTTATTTTATCACACTTTTTAAATTAATATTGTTTTAATTATATAATTATATTTTTATTTTTATTTTCACTTTTATATTTATTTAAATATTATGTATTTTTCCTACTTTTTAGGCTGTTGAATTTAAATTATTATTTATTTTATTTTTTGTATTATTTTTTCATTTAATTATCATTTCTTATTTTATTTTGTTTACACTTTTTAAATTAATATAATTCAATTAATTTGTATTTAGCCAACAACTTCCTCTTAATTTTTATATATATTTATTTTTCGTATTTTTTAATATTTTTAAGTAAAATTTACATTATTATTTATATTTTCAATATTTATTTATTTTTTTATTAAGTCACTTAATTAAATATGTTTTATTCATTATTATTCATATTTTATTTTATAGTATTTTTTGTAACTTTTTTTTATATGTTAAGTGTTTGATTTTTTAGTAAATTTTCTAAAATTCATTTTTTAATTATTACTTAGTTTTTTATTTTTGTTATTTTTTTATTTAAATAAATTTGAATTATATTTTTTTCAATAAACTTTTTAAAATAAAATTATTTTAAAATAATTAAAATTATAAAATTAATCGAAATACATTTTTTTTTTCAATAAATTTTATTTTTCTTATTTTTTATTTCTTTTAAAATTCAATAATTAATTTATTTATATTTATATTTATAAATTCTGGCATATGGCATTGGCATATGTATTCTTCCAAATTTAATTAAATTCAAATATTTCAATCACTCAATTTAAATTAATTATTTTTCCCAATTTCAATATTTTTTTATTTTTATTTGTTACTTTGTTTTAATTTCAATTTCCCATATTCCAACTCAATTCCTTCAAATGAATTTCAGTCTCACCTCAACAACAAATTGAAAGAAATCCCGAAATGCCATTTGAACGGCAGATCTTTCTTCATTACTGCCAGAGCAGTAACACTGCAATCAGCACACACATTCAGAACAAGCAGCATTCTCACAGCACCAGCGCCAGCAGCTGCGCCTGCGCCTTAATAAATGTCAATTAATTTACGAGCAGTGATTGTGGGTGATTTTTATTGACTGACTAAATGATGCACGAACACGAAAGGATTGCGCCGTATTGGAGAAATTAAGGCAATTACAGTGTTGACATGTGAAAAATGTGGCAAATGGGGACACGACACATTTCTCGTTTTGGGCATTAAAAATTTTGCGAATATTTACGATTTCCTAGAAGCGAGCAGCGGAAACAAAGCGAATCAATACCAATCGGTACACTCGTACACAAAATATTGCATTCTTTTGCCAACGTCCGTCATTAATTTTACGCCATAAATCGACGATGGTGGTGATCTACAGTTGAGTTGGTGGCTAATTAAGTGGAGGAAAGGCATTTGAGGGGTCGAGTGGCTGGCGGCTGAGCGCATTGGCACCGCACAAATCGATGAGCAGACACAACTGGCAGGCAGATGGTTCGTGTTTATATAAAAAATATATATACAAAATTACAACAAAAAATAATAAAAACAACAACAACAAAAATAAAATTACAACAACAAAAAAAATCAGAATTTGTCAAGCGCTACTCCACTAATATAAACGACTGCCTAAATGCCGACTACCAACAACAACAACAAAAATCACTGTGCCACTTCACGTGTTGTGTGTGTGCGTGTGTTTATTGAAAAAGCATTTGAATAATTGAAGAGCCGCACAACACAACTTGCCGCCAAAGGTGATGGTCATAGAAAACAAGAAGAAGAAGATGGAAGAAAAGTGAAAAAATCGAAAAAAATAAATGTCAGAGCCGCAGATAACTAGCCGACTGACATGGCCAAATGACTTTTTAAGCACACACTTGCCACATACATACAGACATACATATTTACAGAAGTAAATTTGTATGTATGTATGTCTCTCTGGCTTACCTTTCGGTTTGTGGGTTTGTATGCCACGTCCTGTGTTCCAAGCCCACACTTTTTTGTCTGAGGCGACAAAACTTGCTGACCAACTGAGCTGCAGCCGATTTTTGTTCAAAATGATGCTAGGCATTTGTTGTTGTTGTTTTTGTTTTTTGTTTTTTGTTTCTAGTTTTTGTTGTTTTTTAGATGCTGTTGACGGATGCAACAATTTATGTTGTATGCAACCACAAACAGCTCACACACACGCACACAGACAGTCGAAAGGCAAGCAAATGTCAATACAAATAAAACATTAGTAAGTAAGTGGTGGCAAAAACAACTACAAAAAAAATTAAAGAGTAAAGGATGGAGCCCTCATGACTTGAAGACACAAAACAAGGCGCAACAAAATGAAAGGATTTGCCGCCATACAAAATGCATGTCCATCTACTTGTATGTTTGTATGTACATCTATACCTATGAACCTGTGTATGTATGTATGTACGTATGAAAGCATGTGAGTTGCAAAGGTGCTGTATGTACATAGGTGTTTGTAGGCATCATGAAGCGCTGTGTTTGAATATTTGAGTGTTGTACCTTAATTCGTTGATGAAACGATGCCTTTTGCTGTCGATTTTTTTTTAAATTTTTTAGATTTTTTTTTATAATTTTTTACTTTTTTATTCTTGTTGTTGCTTTCATTTTCATTACGCCGACAGCTTAGCTATATGAGTGTACAAGTGTCGAAATTTGTGGCTAATTTGAGGGAGTGCTAACTAAAAGTGTCAGCGTCGATTAATTGGGTGATTCGAGTGATATTGTTGACTTTGATGAGCTTGGAGGTAATTGATGGGAAGCAGGAGGAACGTTTTACAAAAAATATATGTAAAACTATATTAAAAAAATTAAATATTTTTAAAATTTGGTTAAAAAAGTAACCATTAGGCATACAATTTTAATACTAATATTAAATTTTTTAATTTTCGAAGAACTAAATTTCGAAAATTTTATGATTTTCGTTTAAGTTAAATTCAAACAAATGTACATATACATATCTTGCAAAAAAGGGTAAACAATTTTTAATTATTTTTTTAATTTTCGAAGTTCGAAAATATTTTTTTTTAAATATATAACTTGCAAAACATCGTAAACAAATTTAAAATTATATATTTAATTCGCGAATTTCGAAAGTTTGAACAATTTGTGGTTTTCGAATTTTTTTTTTTTAATTTTCGAATTTCAAATGTTCGAAAAATTTATAATTTTCGAAATTTTGTTTAAGTTAGAAAAATATATATGCAACTTGTAAAAAATTGTAAAATTATTATTTTTTGCTTTTCGATGTTCGATATTCGAAATTTCGAAAACGTTATATTCTTCGTTGATAAATAATATATTAGAAAACATATATTAAAATTTCTATATCATAATTGTGAGTTGAAAAAATAATTTTAATATATATGTATATTAAATTTTTAATTTTCAAAGTTCGAAAGTTCGAAAAATTCATTATTCTCGTTGAAAAATAAATTTAGCAAAATATATAGTATCTTGCAAAAAAAAATATTTTAAAATATTGCAAGGCACAGTAAAAAAAATTGAAATAGTTATTTTAATTTTCGAAATTCGAAAGTTCGAAAAATATATGATTTTCGAAATAAACTTAGAAAAATATATACTGTGCAAAAAAAGCAATCAAACTTTATGGTAAAATAATTTTATAACTTTTTTAACAACTTCGTGCAACAAAGATATCACAAAATTCCAATTAAACCAATAACAATATCATAAAGCCCAGCTTAACATTCTTTTTAGTATCTCATCAATAGAAAATGCTACATACATACATGTTTCCATGCACTGCCACATAGCTTCATCAAGTTAACCAGTTCAAAACTGCCATCATGACATGTCATAGTTGTCTGTATGAACCCATACGCTGTCAAATTAACGTCAAACACACAATGGTCACTTGTCAAATTCGTAAACGTCAGTGTTTTGTATTCGTTCACTTGTAAGAAATTAATAAAGAAAGGTTCATGGTTAATTTCGTAAAAAAAATATTTCTTGTAGCGACTGAGGTACTTGCTTGCCTACAGTGTGGTATAAGATGGATAAGGTACATATTAGAAAAAAAATTCATCATTGTAAGAGAAATTGGATAAAAATCTTATTTTTATTTTTTTTTAACTTTTGATAAAATTTAGAATGTTGAATGTATTTTTGTTGTTCTTCTAGTTTCAGTAAGTCGAGCTTTATATTCAAAACACTAAGCGCGTTACTGAGGCTTTGTTTCACTCTATATGCATACCTACACTCACATCTATGTCCATTAGACTTGATTTTGCAATATTTTGCCTTGATTTTGCGTAAATATTTGCGCGCGCTTTCGTACATACATATTGACTTTGCGGTTTTATAGTTTATTTGTTACAAATAATAGGTGAAAATTCTCGCTGCTATTTGCTTCACAGTGTAACGCTAACATTTCTTTACATACATTCTTTTGCAGTTCTTGCGAAATGCCTTGCTTTTTTTCTAGTACTTTTTCACACAAATGCCTGTGTGCCTTCAAGTACTCCGAGAGCAGCTTAACATTTTGCTTTCGGCACTGCGGCACTACAAGAACTCATATGCGAGCAAATAACTACAACTTATGCTTTGTTGCAGTCTCACCTCGAGACAATGTCTTGTGCGCAATTGCAGTTGAACACGGACACTTTGAAGACGCGTTGCTTTGAAGACACGCATGTCTAAAGGCTTTGCAACATTTGTGGTGTGTTTGCACTGAGAGAAAGAGGATTTAAATTGCAATACTATGAGACTATTACTATTCTCTTAGCATATTTGAACGATATTCTTAATTATATTGATATTCATCCATTAGATGAATACTTACTTAATCGAATTTTTTTTAAATTTTTAATCAATTTCTATTAATAAAATATCTTTATGCTTATATTTCATAAATTATGTCATACGTCCAATCGATGAACAGTTCGTTTAAAGATGATTTATTCATCATCTGTGGTATTTTTCACCGTGTAGTCATCCCTGAGTCATGAACTTAGAATTTATCGGTTATAATTTAGTTCATCCAATAGATGAACAGTTCGTTAACAGATCTTTCATTCGTCATATGTGGTATTTTTCAAAGTGTAGTCATCTCTGAGTCACTAACTTACAATTTATCAGTTCAAATATTACTCCAATATTATTCATCCAATCGATGAACCATTCCTTAAAGGAGTTTCAAGCAAACTTTCCTTACTTGCTTAATATTTACAAAATTTATGCACCGTGTACTCATCACCAGGTCACCAGTTCGCATGTTGCAAGTTCAAATATTGTAGCAATATGCGGCAAACAATGTTGGAATGCGTTGTAAGCGTATGTTGCAAATATGCCGCAAAGTAATCGTTGCAATGCGTAGACTTGATTAACAATTAACATTGATGAGGGGCAGAGCAGGCGGTGTATTAGCAAAAAGAATGTGTTGCACAAACACAGTGAGGTATTTAAGTGTAGTGATATGCATAAGTTTGGATAAATAAATATACCCTGTTGGACTGGAGATAATTTTACTACTGAAGTAAGACTTAAAGCTTCGAAATATAGAACAGAATTAAACTAGTATTTGCTAATTAAACTTAATGGTTTTATAACAACTCAGGTATCACGCACTAATACTAAAAAGTGGAAAGCTTTCAGTGAAAGCTCTTTAAGTTCATAAAGCTTTTGAGGGAAACGGACACAATTGTTTTTTGTTATTCGCGCTTTTTTCGTGGTAAAAACAAATATTTGAAAGCTTTTTGTGAAAGCTCTTCAGAGCGCTTTCGTTGAAAAAAGCTTTCAGCAGATTTTTTTGTCATCCTTTTTTCACTTAACTACAAAACTATTGTTATAAAGTAACGTAAAGCTTCAGAGCGCTTTCGTTGAAAAAAGCTTTCAGCAGATTTTTTGTCATCCTTTTTTCACTTAACTACAAAACTATTGTTATAAAGTAACGGTATTTTTGTTGCTATGAAAGCTTTTCTGGGTATGAAAGATTTCTTTACAACTTTTAATGCTTTCATTTACCAGTTTATCTAAATTTAAAGGTAATTTTCTTACTTTCTCACGGGGTACATGCTTTTGTTTGTCGCATTTTTCGACGATATTTACAGAAAGTACTATATGCCAAGCGCAAGCTTTAACATTCCCAACAAAGTGTAGTTATTGTACAGCTGGCGCGATTTACCGCAAATAAGGAACGTGTGAGCTAGCTGAACTTCGACTCGCAACACAATCGAACTTGAAGCGCGCACGCGCATTTGACATAAAGCCACAAGCGTTGCCTTCACTTCTGAACCTATTTGCTTTGAAAGTATTTCAGAGCAAAGTGCGAAATGCGACACTGCCAAGCGATGGACTGTTATTGTTTATATGTGAAATAGATGTTGGTATTTGCTATGGAGTATAGAGGAAGGTAACTATAATATCAGAATTTACTAGAGTTTATGAAAATTTGGGTCCATATATTTTTTTAATTATTTCTAAATTATTAAGTAATGCGCGCCTTATAAATTTTAGATATTTTTCAGCAAAACCACCGTTATTTGGCGCATTTATAGAAAACGGCTCGTTAGCGCGCTTGCACAAAGGCGTCTTCAAACCAATAAATAAAAAATCAATAAACGCCGCATCGCTCTTAATAACCGTAGCGGCAACACCTTTTTGGCGCGCCACAGCAATTTAGCTGTTAACCGCTGACGCCTGCCTTTTCATATATATGTCAGTCGCTTTGCACATGAATCCTTTTTGTCTGATTTTGCTTTTGCGTTTTTTGCCTTTTCAGTTGCCAATTTTTACTGTCGAATTTTACGAGTGTCGTCCTTTGTCGATTCAGCGGCGATTACGCGCACGCATACGCGGTCAACAGTACTCACGCACGCACGCAAGCATTTTATTTTTATATTTTGACCGCGCCTACAAACGTCACAGCGCTCGTTTTTCGTTTTTTTTTTGTTTTTGTTTTTGTTGCCTGCGCCGCTTTTGATTTTATGCAAATTTTCATTACGATTTATACGACCCACACCAAGGTGATGCAGTGCGGCGCGCATGCAACACATTGTGAAGCCTTCAACGCCTGCTACTGCCGAAGACAGCGCCAGCACATCATCAACAGCCAACGTAATACAACCGCAAAGTGGAGCCACCATCGTCGTTGCATTCATTGTGGTGCGTTTTGTTAATTAATTTATATTATTTTATTTGGGTGTCGTATTTCGTCGCGCTTTGTTTTTGTTTGTTTGCTTTTTGTTTTTACAGTCACCCAACATTGAATGAGCCAACGGCGTCGCCAAGCGCTTGAGTATCACAAAGCATTTATGTAGACCAAGTGAGCGCGTTGCGCTGTAGCAGTGGCTGCCGCGGCGTCGTAACTTTTATTTCGGCGCACAGCTGCTACCACCACCACTGTTGCTGCTGTCGCGTTTGCTGCACGCCACAAAATACCCAACGACAAATTTATATTTAATGAGTGGCATAAAATTTGAATTTCAAGAGGAAAATACCGCTGCGGCATGTTTGCTACATTTGTTGCTCTTACTCTGACTCTGAACGCTGCTGCTTTGAGCGCGCCGCGCTTGGACTAAAGGTAAGGCAACGCGTTGATGGCAAGAGTTGCCAGCGCCTGTCTTTTTGTGGTTCATTTCTTTTTAATTACGCGCGCAAATGTATGTGCACTCGTTGGTATATATTTTCAGCGCTTTTGACACACTTTCCGTACCGCGCGCCGCTCAGCGCTACTCGCGCGTTTCAACAACGCGCTGCTGTTACCTGCTATCAGCTGATCGACTGTGGCGCATAAATTGCAGATTTTATTGCAATTTAAGTATGGTTGCGTTATAGGCGCTGTTATCCTTTACTTTTATTATGCTTGCGGTATGCGAATATATGTGCGCGCAAGGTCTTTATATATAGTTTATGCAGCGCGTTATGTATATGTATGTATGTAAATAATATGCGAATGACGCTTGGCTTATTTAAGGCACACATAAATTTCACGCTGCTTAGCCGCACAACTTGGGTGGTTCCAACTGCGCGCGCTACTAAATCTTCAGTCTAGCGCGCGAAGAGCGCTCAAGCGCAACAACAGACATTCAAGCCGCTCGAAGCGCCAACCAGCGCAGACCACAGCGCTTTATGAGGGGAGCTATAAAAATTAGCAGCAACAGACAGCGGTGGTCCATTCGCGCAACACTTGCCAATGGTGTTATAAAAATAATTTTTATTATTATTGCGGCAATTGTTGTTGCATTTATTATACTTTTTTATTTTGAAAATATTGCTTCAAGGTATGCGCGCTGTACTCCATTTTTATTCAAAACAAAAATAAAAGCGCACGCGCAACGGCAATAGTAAATCTTACAAAAGCGTTGTGATAAAAACAATATTGTATTCAATGAAGCGCTCCACTCAAGTTATATCTAAATCAACAACCAACTATTTTCAGCAATGAAGGCATATCTGTAATATAGATTGCAGCGATTTGTCACCATAAGCGGCGCGGCGCGTCTCACAAGCAATTTGAAGTGCGCGTGCGCAACTCGTCCACACCGTTCATTTAGCTAGTCGCCCATTCATTTACCGCAACATTTCAATTTGACATAATGTGTAAAACTTGTATACACTTTCATGCCGCGCCTCACTACAAAGTGGCAGTAAATGGCGCGGTAGAGAAGATACGCGCGCGCGCTCGCGCTCTGTTTCGCATTAATTACGCGCAGCAAGTGCGCGCAAGCTGAACTTGCTATAGGTAAGCGGAGTAAACTGCAACACTTTGCGATATATTCGCATTGGCCGTTATTTACAGACAACCAGTTTAGCTTAAACGCAGCTTCTTTTTGCTTTCCTCCCTACAGCGCTTACCTTTGCCGCGCCGCCATCTTTGCCGCTTGTGCCGCGCGTGAAGCCTTCAACGCCTGCTACCAGCAAAGACAGCGCCAGCACATCATCAACAGCCATCGTATTACAACCGCAAAGTGGAGCCACCATCGTCGTTGCATTCATTGCGGTGCGTTTTGTTAATTAATTTATATTATTTTATTTGGGTGTCGTATTTCGTCGCGCTTTGCTTTTGTTTGTTTGCTTTTCTTTCGGTTTTTTGTTTTTATAATCACCCAACATTGAATGAGCCAACGGCGTCGCCAAGCGCTTGAGTCTCACAATGAATTAATGTAGTCCAAGTGAGCGCGCAGTGGCTGCCGCGGCGTCGTAATTTTTATTTGGGCGCACAGCTGCTACCACCACCACTGCTGCTGCTGTCGCGTTTGCTGCACGCCACAAAATACCGAACGACAAATTTATATTTAATGAGTGGCATAAAATTTGAATTTCAAGAGGAAAATACCGCTGCGGCATGTTTGCTACATTTGTTGCTCTTACTCTGACTCTGAACGCTGCTGCTTTGAGCGCGCCGCGCTTGGACTAAAGGTAAGGCAACGCGTTGATGGCAAGAGTTGCCAGCGCCTGTCTTTTTGTGGTTCATTTCTTTTTAATTACGCGCGCAAATGTATGTGCACTCGTTGGTATATATTTTCAGCGCTTTTGACACACTTTCCGTACCGCGCGCCGCTCAGCGCTACTCGCGCGTTTCAACAACGCGCTGCTGTTACCTGCTATCAGCTGATCGACTGTGGCGCATAAATTGCAGATTTTATTGCAATTTAAGTATGGTTGCGTTATAGGCGCTGTTATCCTTTACTTTTATTATGCTTGCGGTATGCGAATATATGTGCGCGCAAGGTCTTTATATATAGTTTATGCAGCGCGTTATGTATATGTATGTATGTAAATAATATGCGAATGACGCTTGGCTTATTTAAGGCACACATAAATTTCACGCTGCTTAGCCGCACAACTTGGGTGGTTCCAACTGCGCGCGCTACTAAATCTTCAGTCTAGCGCGCGAAGAGCGCTCAAGCGCAACAACAGACATTCAAGCCGCTCGAAGCGCCAACCAGCGCAGACCACAGCGCTTTATGAGGGGAGCTATAAAAATTAGCAGCAACAGACAGCGGTGGTCCATTCGCGCAACACTTGCCAATGGTGTTATAAAAATAATTTTTATTATTATTGCGGCAATTGTTGTTGCATTTATTATACTTTTTTATTTTGAAAATATTGCTTCAAGGTATGCGCGCTGTACTCCATTTTTATTCAAAACAAAAATAAAAGCGCACGCGCAACGGCAATAGTAAATCTTACAAAAGCGTTGTGATAAAAACAATATTGTATTCAATGAAGCGCTCCACTCAAGTTATATCTAAATCAACAACCAACTATTTTCAGCAATGAAGGCATATCTGTAATATAGATTGCAGCGATTTGTCACCATAAGCGGCGCGGCGCGTCTCACAAGCAATTTGAAGTGCGCGTGCGCAACTCGTCCACACCGTTCATTTAGCTAGTCGCCCATTCATTTACCGCAACATTTCAATTTGACATAATGTGTAAAACTTGTATACACTTTCATGCCGCGCCTCACTACAAAGTGGCAGTAAATGGCGCGGTAGAGAAGATACGCGCGCGCGCTCGCGCTCTGTTTCGCATTAATTACGCGCAGCAAGTGCGCGCAAGCTGAACTTGCTATAGGTAAGCGGAGTAAACTGCAACACTTTGCGATATATTCGCATTGGCCGTTATTTACAGACAACCAGTTTAGCTTAAACGCAGCTTCTTTTTGCTTTCCTCCCTACAGCGCTTACCTTTGCCGCGCCGCCATCTTTGCCGCTTGTGCCGCGCGCTTAATGCAAAAATGTGTAGCAACCGCTAAAGTCAATGCTTTACTCATAAATTAGTCACTCTTAACTGGTTGCGGCACTAGTACGTTGTTTATGTTGTTGCAATGATCTGCGGCAAGTGGCTTTTTGTTGGTAATAAGGTAATATTTTGCTTGGCGCGCTACTTCACTTGTACTTCACATCAATGAAGCGGTGAAGCGTTCGCTTCTTTGAGCGCGCCGTGCCGACATGTTGGTTGCAATGCGAGTTGTTGTTGTTGTTGATATTGCTGTTGATATTGTTGTTGTTGTTGTTATCAAGCTTTTTCTGTTGTAGTGTTGGCAGCTTCTTCTTTCAGAAGTTGTGGAATCGTTTTCCGTTCCGACGCGGTAGCAACTTGTAGAGATTTTAGATATCGTAACGCTTTTAGGTTTCCTGCCAACTAGTTAGGTTATGTTGATTATTTATTGAGATTAGTTTTCCTATATTCTTTTTCTATGTTTCTTCAACTTCATTGAAGCTAACTTCTCAAGCGAATCGAGCTTATGCGGAAGCTATCAACTTAGTTCTAGCCCAACACCCAGAAAGACCCTGACTTATGCCAATTGTATGTTCGATTCGCTACTCGCTAAGCAAATATCTCTTTTCTTATTATTCGCGCTTCAAATAAAAGTACTTCACATAAAAATATTCAAATCTTTACTCCCGGCGCTGCAACAAAAATCATCTCTAGCGTCTACCAGTTACCTGCCTCACCAGCCAATAAGTCATAACCCAACAGTAATGCGGCGCGACACCTGGTCAACTACTTAAGCGCATAGACACGTCTAATTACGACGTCAAGTATTTATGAGTGGTCATAAAATGCCTATTACCATTATTATGAGTACCTATATAAATAAATAAAGGTATGCCTTACGAAACTAAAGGAAAGACAGCAGAAAATTACACGGTAAACCATAATTGAGTAAGCGCTTGAGAGAGAGAGAGAGAGAGCTAGAAAGAGAGAGCGAGCGCGTTAGAAATTGACTGTAGGCAGAGAAAAGACACAAAAATCAGCTCAAAGACAAGAAACGCAGGACGACGCGTCGAAAAGGCGAAATGCGGCAACAAACAGAGTCAGAGTATATGCAAGAGCGCCGTCTGTCTGCGCGCATATTTCGAACAATGAAAATAAATATTAATAGAAATTAGTTGCTAGTTAAATGCGGATATGCGGTTATTAGACAGGGCGCATGACCAGGTAGGCAGTAGAAGCAGCGGCAGTGAGAGCAGTAGAAGAAGTGCGTGATTTTTAGGTAGCTGTAGGCTGGACGGCGGCGTATTTCGGTTAATTGTTTTGCGCCACCTTATGTGAAGTGCAAGAAATCGAATAACAAAAACACACACATCCACATATGAAGACATAACTGCATGATAAAGTGTCTTGCGACTTGCCACTAGTGGTGGCGACGACGGCCACTGCTGTGTAGACGCCCTTAACACGAGAAGACGAGCGCCTTAAAATATTATGCTTCATGTCTTACGCGCGCTTGACCCAACGCAAGTTATGAATGAAAAATCACCCGCTGCGCTATACACTGGATAACGCACGGTCGAAAAGTAGGCGCGGCGCGCAACGAATTGTGTCGAGTCAATTTCCGAATTTGTTAAGTTATTGGTGTAGGGATTAATGGTGACAGCGCAGCGGGACGCTCGTCGAAAAACAGAGTAGGCGCGTCTCATGCGCTGCTGCTGCTGGTTTTGTTGACAGAAGGAGTGGCTGGTGGTGAGCGGACAAACCGAGCTGATGATGAGGATGTTCTTATAGTTTTTGTTGTTTTCGATAAGAATTTTGATTATTTTATTTCATTGCGATTTTTACGGCATTTCCGGTGGTGAAAAGTAGTAATTTTTTTTATAAAATTTTGAGGTTAGAATTTTTGAAAGATTTTTTTAGATAAAAAATTGGTTTATTTAGAATTTAGGAGGCACAAATATAATTTTTATGCATATTTCTCAATATATATATATATATATATATATATACTCCAATTCCTCTCATTTTTTATTAAAAATTTTGAGGTTAGAATTTTTGAAGAATTTTTTTAGGTAAAAAATTTGTTTATTAATAACTTAGTAGGTGCAAATGCATTTCTTATGCTTATTTTTTCATTTTATATAGACTTATATATTTCAGATCCTCCCATTTTTGTATATAAAAATTTGAGGTTAGAATTTTTGATTGATATTTTATACTTCAAAATTGATGTATTTCTAACTTAGAAGGTCCAAAAATATTTCTTACATATATATTTAATTTTATATATGCATATATATATTTAAATCCCCATCAGCTAGTACTCAAAATGGCGCCACAGAGCTTCTGCTCGTATTTCAATCAATGTCTAAATGACAGAATCTCAAAAGGTCAACGAAAATTTGTGAACAACAACTATTTTGTAGGTGGTCGCTGTAGGATTTTTTATACATACATACATACATATAAAAAAAACAAAATTTATGTTTTAAAGAAGTACTTTGAAGTGCCTGCCACAACGCAAGTGGCATGTGACACACTTCAAAACATACATAACTGCATATATACATATGTATATACACATGTTCGTAAACACCTCCTTACTACCCCACATACATTCTACATTCACTTCTTTGCCTTCTAAGCGCTCATTCCCCTACTTTTCTGTAATTCTATGCCGCAATATGATGCAACATTTGGCAACTCAAGTGGTATGTGCGCGTCTTAAAGTGGCGCTTGATGGACATTTGCTGGCTGTGCTGAGCATTCAAAACGCTTTACAACTCAATTTCACGTATCAGTATGAAGATTTTTTAAATATACAAACATGTAATCGAGGCGTTGAGTAATTGTGGCTAGACATTGGTGGCGCGACAGAAAGTATTTTACACATATAAAAGTAGATTTGTAAGTGTGTACTAGTACAAGCGGTATTGAATTACCTAAGCGCCACTTAAGACTGACTGCAGTTTTTGAGAGCAGAAGTAGTAAAAGAAATTAAGAAGGCGATATTTTTTTTTTAATAACAAAATTTAAAAAAAAAATAAATAAAAAAATTAATAATAATTTCAAATAAAAATAAAATATTTAAAACATTGTTATTGCATTTAGGCATTTAGGCAATTTATACTATGTTATCGATTATATTTTTTTATTAAAAAAGTTTTTAATTTTTTAAATTTTATTAGACAATTTTATTTTCGAAATTGTTAAAAAAATTAAAAAAATCAATAATTTTTTTATTATTTTAAATATATTAATTATTAATATTTAATTTTTTTAATTAAACAAATTTTTTTCGAGTTATTAATTTATTAATAAATTTTATATATATATTTTTTTTAATTTTTTAAATTTTATTTGAACATTTTTATTCTGGAATTAATAAAAAAAATTTTTAAATATCAATAATTTTTTCATTAATTTAAATATATAAATTATTTATATTTAATTTTTTTAATAAAAAAAAATAAAATTTCGGGTTATTAATTTATAAAAAAATTTTATACATATTTTTTAATTTTTTTTAATTTTAGTTGAACATTTTTTTTTTGAAATTAATAAAAAAATTTTAAAAATATCCATCATTATTTTGATTAATTTAAATATATAAATTATTTATACTTAATTTTTTTAATTAAAAAAATGTAATTTTTTAAATATGTTTATACATATATTTTTTAATTTTTAGAATTTTATTTGTAATTTTTTTCCGAATTTATCAAAAAAATTACAAAAAAACAATAATTTTTTATACATTTTAAATATATAAAATATTTTAATTTAATTTAATTATTTTTTTTAATAAAAAAAAAATCGATTTTAAGATAGTTTTGTAAACCAGTTATCTTCTGTAATTAATATGTGAAAAACAAAAAAAATATTTTCTAAAAACCAGATCTTCTTTTCCATAAGTTATGCATATAAAAAGCAACTTAACAGCTTCCGTCGCTAAAACCATGCTGTTGTTGCCTCTTTATGCATAAATACATATGCATGTATATAAATACGTATGTAATGTATGTATGTTTGTATACACATTAGTCCGATTTTCCCATTCACTTAATCGTTATAGTTTTTCCCATATAAATACATACAAACATTTAGATTTTTCTTATTTCCCTATTTTTTCTTTCTCAAGTGGCGGCATAGATATGACAACCGGTTCTTAGTAGATTTTCCCAACAACAAAATTCTACAAGTTGAGCATTTCTTCAAGAAACATACCCTCGAACGGCTTAACACTTGAACTCTTTTTTACAATGCATGCAGTTTGAACTATTTTGTTGTTGTAATTTTTTGTCGTAGTTGTTGTTTTTGTTGAAACCTACACAAAACTGCTCCAGTGTTTTGTAGTCTGGTTGTGTTTTCTAAACCCTTGCTTGTTTTTAATATTCCACAGTTTTTTTTATTTTGTATTTTTTTCTGTTTTTTTATATATGTACTTTCTTTATTTTATTCTATTTACTTTCATTACTTGCACTCAAAAGATTTAATTAAAATTCACTGTCGCTTGAAGCTTACACCCGACCTTTGACATGTTGCTTTTTTGCTGGTGTTTATTAGTTTTTTGTTGTTGTTGTAGCAAACTCCATGCATTTGCTGCTCTTATTTGTGGAACTGATTTTAATTTTTTAAGAGATTCTCATGAAAAAATTAAAAAAATGTGATAAAACTTTGAAATTGCATTCATTCTGCTTATAAGGCGAAGGAAAGTAGTAATAGGTCTATAAAATATTGTATTTACATGCATGAGTACATATATATATACATATATTTATACATTTGTATGTCTGAAATTCTGACTTCAGTGTCGGGTGTTGCATTGTTATGAGCTTGTGTCTAATTTTTCATATTATTTTTTTTGTAAAGTTGTATATACATGTGTACTTATGTAGTTAGAAGTCGTAACTGTAATAAAATTGAGACCTCTAACCGACTTTTAGACAGGTCATTGGTTCAGTAGCAGTTAGCAGGCATTAAGAGTGCAGTAGAAAAAATGTATTACTTATGCAAGTACGTATGAGATGTATATCAATGCACTGTTATATTTGGAAGGCGCTTAAATTTAAGGTTTTGATCTCAATAAATGAGAACTGCACAGAAAATAATTTCGTTGAAAGTTCTAAGCTACGACTTATTTATTTTATTTTATTTTATTTTATTTTATTTTATTTTATTTTATTTTATTTTATTTTATTTTATTTTATTTCATTTCATTTTATTTTATTCACAGCACACTGCACATTTCCTTATCACAAGCTTAAAGCTCCACTTTATCTCTCGCCGACAGTTGCCAAACGATATGTTTTCTCAGCTGGCAGCCTGTCTTGGCAAGTGTCAGCGCTTGTCAGCGTTTTGGCTACTGCCAACAAGTAAGCGCCAAAGGAGTAGTTTATTAGTAAAAGCGTAAATTTTGACAACGCTCACACATGCACTGGCACATATACATAAATATACTGTGTGTGTGGCACAAAAATATTAAATTTCAAAAAGTGCTCAATTACAAGCAGAACGCAATTGGATAGCAGCGCTGTGCTATATTTATAGAAATGTAGTTTTTTGAAGGCATATATTAATCAAACAGACTGATATATATATGGACTACATGCATTTGAAAGCGCCACTTGCAGCTTAGCTAAGGACGCGCGGCATTTGCTAACTTTGCGGCTTTATGATATTTATTTTATCCACCGCATAGTCACCACACACAAAGGCACATACAGAAATACTTCCATAATGAGCGCCACGCCCGTTTATCGCGTGTGAATGCCGCTATGCGCTCATTAAGCGGCATACTCCCGCGGGACCAAGCAGGCGAGCACGCCGGCAATCGCACGCCAGCAACGAGCAAACGGAGTCCAAGCAAATGAGCAGCCGCGTCCTGGGAGCACACACGGCGAACGCCCGCCTGCGGTGTGTTATGACACTTTAGATGACGCGGTAGCACATACACGCGCGCGTCAATTCATAAATTTACTGTTATGACTATGTATGTATGTGTGTGTCACTTTGCATATGCGTCTTATGCATGTTGCATGCGCTCAGGTGCAAAACGTTGTGCTCAATACGCGCCACGGCACTAGTAGCTGGCCATCAACTGTCAGCTTTGCGTACATCAGCTAAATTTTATAAAAATAAAATCGAAAATAAAAATAACAAAAATTCAGCAAAAATATTCCAAAAAAATAACAACAACAGCAAAAACGTTTAACTTGAAACATGCCGACAATATGGCTTTCCTTGCGCCGCATTCAAGCGACCTGCCACGACATGCAACGTCAGCGTCGCGATTGGCTTTAGCCAATTTTTGTGCCACACTGTCGGCCGTCGCACAACAATGACCACAATGGCGGCCGCCGCCTTGTACCCCAATGAATAATTTCTTATTTTTGTGCATTTGCATGTTCGATTGTGGCACTCAGTGCGCCTGTCACGCAATTGGGCACGGCACAACGGTGTCACTGTGCCTGTGTTGTGCAGCGGCTGTGTTGCATGCCACAAATAGTGGCAATAAATGCCGAGTTTTTGTTGTTTTATTTGCAGCGGTTAATGGGTAAAAAAGAGAAAAGGAATGAAATGCATGATTTACGCTTAAGAATTTTGGTTTGAGGCAAATATTTATGAAAATGCTTTGAGAATTTTGGAAGAACTTATATTAAGATTTTTTCAGAAAATAATAATTTTTTAATGTTCAAAAAATAATTCAATGAAAGATATGTTGGAACTCCTATGCTTCAGTCACAATAATCGCTTTCTAGAGTTAAATAAGAGGCCCCTATTTGTTTTTTTTCTGGACGTATTCAATTCGGTCCTCATAAGCTATTGATTGAAAGATTATTGTTTAAGTGAAATGGATAATTAAACTCAATTTATATAGTAATAAATGAGTTGCATATGATTTTTTGTGTCTTTGAAAAAAAGAACAAAACTGGTATAATTCACATAAACTGGTATAAAAATTGGTATAAAATAGCAAAAACGGTAAAAAATTGCAAAATTGGTATAAATCGCATTAATTGCATACGATTTTTTGTGTCTTGAAAAAAAGAACAAAACTGGTATAAGTTTATAAACTGGTATAAAAAATAAAAAACTGGTATGATTTATAGAAACTGGTATAAAATAGCAAAAAACAGTAAACATTTTCAAAATTTGTATGAATCGCGTTAACTGGCATAATCAACATTTATACCAGTTTGATATATCATTCACATTTATCTAATATTGAATTGAATTTAATAGGTTCATTTTGTTACTTCTTGAGCTTGTACATTTTCTAAAGAGAGAGAGCAGAGCTCAAACTGAGCAAGCAAAGAGATTGCGTATTGAACACACAACTGGTATAAAACACATCAACTGGCATAATTCAAACTGAATAAATATAAATAGAAGGAGGTCAAAAATATATGTTAAAAAAACCTTCTACTTTGTTACCTTTTCTAAAAAATATTCGAAAAACAAATTTTAAAACGAAAAATGTCATGCCACACGGAAGGGTAACGCCAAGCAGACCAACAGCTAGCCAAACATTATCGCCATATAATCAGCGCAAGTATTTGAGGTAAGCAAATAGCAAACAAAAAAAACAAAAGCAAAGACATGGGATCAGCAGAAGAGAGAAACAAAAAAATAAAGACACTAAAAAGTGACAAAAAAATTTATGGCATTCAAATTGGCCACAGGTAAATATTTTGGGTTTATTTATGCGAGTTAAATATCTATACATGTATGTATGTATATAGTATAATATATAGCTCAGGCGAGTGAGTGAGGGTGTTCTATCGGGTAGTTTTGTTTATGATGAGCCACAAAGATTTTTGCACATCCGGTGTGACATGGCGTTCTGTGGTGGGAATCAAGAGCGAGATATTGAAAATCGTAGTGGCTCGGAACGCCAGCTGACAGATGTGTGCTGATTAAAATGTGAAAAGAACACACGGAATTTTATAGAGCTACAGTTGTAGGTGTTTTTGTTTTTGTGAGAAAAAATGCCACAATAGCTAAGCATATTATTTTGTTTTTAGTTTCAAGTTGACTTTTGTGCCAAACATGCTTTTGTCTTGCGGATACACCACTGCTATAGTTGTTATTGTTGACTTTTTTGGTGCTGATTGAGATTTTCGTGTGCAAATCATAAATTCCTGAAAGTCCAACACTTTTCAAGTATTTGCATACCTTTTTTGTGGTCTCTACTCAGTGCTGGCTGCTGTCGGTTGCTGGTTAATTTGAGTTAAATATTTATTGCTACTTGCGTATACATTTAGCTACGAGTATGTGTCATCTTCTCTGCGTTTCCAATAGATTTGTGGGTGCAGCTGAACGCTGTGCGATAAGCATGGAATTTATGTGGAGTAGTGATTGAATTTTTTTAGGCAAAAGGAAGACACTGCTTATGTAGATTTATATGGGTATTTGTTGGTTCTAATTAGTGTTATGCGTTATAAATGTTTGTGGAGCGCCACTTAGCAGCATTTATGATGGATTTGTGCTGGGAGTATAATATTTATATATTGGATGGTAAAAAAATATAGAGATGTCATAAATTCCAAGTGTGTGGGATTAGAGTGTCAAAAAATTTTTTTATAAAAATTAAAAAAAAAAAATGTTTTTAAATCCCTTCACCAAATCTTCGATTCGTCAGAAATTTTTTCGCTATATTTAAACTCTACTTTCTTGTTAAATATTTACAAGAGAAAGCAATAACAAATGTATCTAGTTGAATTTGGTGCAAAAAGACCTTTTTTAGAAGTGATATCAGCTCTTTCAATGGTATTTCACACTGTTTGTACCAGTCTCTTTGACTTATACCAGTTGATTGTTCGATTCGGCAAGCTTTAGAGAGTGTTAGACAGTTAAATTCTGAATTTCAGACATTTATTTTCAGTTTTTTTTCCTGTATTTAAAGCCATATTTTATTGGACCTAACCTCACATTCTGACCTAACCTCGAAAGGTGTATGAATCTCAGTTTGAAATCATTTTAATCCTTTAACAGTACTATTTAATGAACAAATTATGTTTTTTATGGCTGCTTTATAAAATATATATTAATATTTGTGTACAATGTTTGACTTATACTAGTTGAGTGTTCGATTCGCCAAGTCTTAGAGAGTGTTAAACAGTTAAACCCCATACTTCACACATACTGTTCAACATTTTCAGATTTTTGCTGTATTTAAAGCCAAATTTTATTGGTACCTAACCTCAGAAGGTGTCTAGAACTCAGTTAGAAACCCATTTTGGTCACTTAACAATATTTTTTTATGAAAAAAATCTGTTTTCTTGTTGTTGCTTTATAAAAAATAACAATAAAATAGAAAGATAAATCGAAAATATTGAATAGAAAACTATATTAAGAACATAACCTCAAAAGAAAGCATAAAAAATGGAAAAAAGAAATTATTGACGAGTTTCAGAGAGTTTGGATGCCACAATAAACACTTTCTCTTACAGTTCCACAATCTAAATGAACTTAGCTATGAATTCTAAGCCTCTTAAATGTCTGAAGCGTCTAAGAAGGTATGAAAAGTAATCTTAGATGCCATTTTTGAGAGATCTAACTTATTAAAAGAATTTTGAGCGAAGTTGGCTGCAGTTTTCTACATATCTAAGAATTATTTCTAGTATATTTTAAAAAACCATACATAATGAAGCTCAGCAGAACTCAGCTTGTGTTGATTCTTTAGATACAATTCGCAATATTATCGCGTTTTTAATGCAAGTAGAGTACGATATATATTTATATAGACGAATTATATTCAAATCTTCTCTAGAGTGCTTATGTACTTGACTATGCCAAACAGAAAAATTTTCATACTTCCAACCGCTTCTTCTTAACACAAAGGCACTTAGCAACTGTATCAAAACTTCGAAAAATTTATTAACAAAAATTTGACGAACCAGAATAAAAAAATGTAAAAAATGAGAAAAAAAATCCCAAACTCACAAAAACATGCAAAAAAGTGACTTAGTTTTTAAATTGATTAGCTCATCACTTATCCATGCTCCATATGCGAAATACATATGAGTATATACATAGCTATATAGCTATGCCTGAGTATGTGCCTCTGTGCATATTTTTCATAATTATATGCAAATGCCTACACCTGTTTCTTTCACCGCGGTTGCCAATAATTTGATTAACGATAATTTGTATACGATTGTGTCGAGTAGCGTTTGCACTAATTAGTTAAATTGGTTAGTTTGTTGTCACAGACAAAGCAATTATATCCACTAATTTATGGCAAATTAATTTCATACGCTGAACGCAAGCAACAAATGCAGAAATTCAGAAATTTGCAAAAATTTAATGAAATAATTATTGAATGCGAAAAAAAATGAGAAATGCAAATGCGAAAAATTGCTACCAATCGCATGTTGATTTATGCATAAATTTTGGGCGAAAAATATATGTGTGCATTCGCTAACATTATTTTTGGGCAGCTGGATGTATGCTTTAAAATTTACTTGGTTGCAATTTAAGAAAAAATTAATGAAAAATTTAGTGATGAATCGAATAAGTAACTGGTATAAAGTTGAGAAAAATATTTATGTAGACGCTAATCTTATTTTTGGATAACGGAATGTTCTAATATTAAGTAAATTTGATTTTTCTAAAATTTTAAAAAGTTACGAATCGTAAAAGCAACTGGTATAAATTTGCAAAATTATAAACAAATTCACCAAAATTATTTTTAGACATAGAGTGGCCGAATATTAATCATATTTGATTTTATAGGAATTTCAAAAGTGAAGAATCGAACAAGCAACTGGTATAAATTTGAGAAAAAAATATAAATATTTTTTGGACATCTGAATGTTGGCTATTGACTATAATGGATTCTTATACAATTTTTAAAACTAACGAATCGAACAAGATACTGATATAAATCTCTTAAACTGGTATAAACATGTAGAATTGCAAGAGTAGTGACTATTTTTGCTACTCGCTTGTATAGTTGTTGCTTTCTTATGAAAATCTTTCAACGAGAGAGTAAGCTCTACTATTCTACGTATAGAAATGGCGAATCGAACGCACCTAGCGAGCTCGCTAATGACATTTTCTGTTCGGCGAACGTTAAAATCGCCTATAAAATTTATGAAAAATATATGCTGCTTTAATTCAGCAAAAAATTCGAACCTATACACTCACCTATGCCTATATACTCGTACGTAGAATCTACATATCTAAATATCTAAACAAGCGCCGCGTAAATGTTTTACAAAATATCCATATCTCTTGTAGTTAGTCTTTTTACAAATTTGCGACATTTGCAAAATCATCGCCACCATTTTGCAGCAATCAACCAACCAGCGTCAAGCATTTCATTACATATACTCAATCAATTAGTTAATCAGTTAATCAGCGGGTTAATTTATAGTACCGGTTTGCGTTGCAAGCAAATTGTTGTATTTACATACACATACATATACATACTTAACTATATATATATTCATATCACCGTTATATCTGTATGCCACCACTTGTGCGGCTTAACCTTTTTCGAAATTATTATGTTGTCGAACAACAAATTTGATTTTTTTTAGTATCGTGAAAATTTGTCGCCATAAAAAGTGTCAACTTTGGTTAACGGTTATTTAAAATCGCACGCCAATAATGTGTTTTTTAATAATTTACTCCTAATTATAAAGTAATTTATAATTTTACGACTCCCGAAACGACTTAATTAAGCTGCTCTCCTAACCAACAACATCTAGGATGCGCTCTTAGTTGTGGCTGTTTGTGGCTATAAATATGAAAGTCGTAAAAAAGTTATCATTATTCGCGAACATAAAATCTAAATCACTTATCATACGCATTAGTTTAAGCGCCGGTTGTTTTGAAAACTCAGTGATTTTGGTTTAGAAAACACCTTTAATATGTTAAATAAGCACCAATGGACGACTTCGGCTAAACTCTGTTAGCGATATTTTGCTTTTTGGTAAAAAAATTTATTAGATGAAAGCAACAACAATTCGTTGTTGTTGTATTGTATACTTTGAAGTCATTTTGCTTCCAGTTTTTATAAAAAATTATTTTAGATATACAAAATTATGAATTTTAGCGAAAATGTCACATTAAAAACTGGTATAAAGTGGTATAAATGTAATTTTAACACATTAATTAATTACAGTTAAGTCAAAACTTATTCAAAATGTGCACAAGTATGATTTTTTAGCAAAAAACTGGCATAAAAACTGGTATAAACTGGTATAAATGTAACTTAAAAATATTGATTTGTCTCACTTTGCTCAACAATTCTGTAAATATACAAAACTATGCATTTTTGAGAAAAATTGTTCGAAAAATTCGCATAAAAAACTGGTATAAAGCGGTATAAATGTCATTTAGAAAAAAGTAATTTATCACGATCTAGTAAACAATGCTTTAGATATACAAAATTATGAATTTTTCACGAAAAACTGGTATAAACTGCTATAAATGTAATTTCAAAATAACCATTTGTCTCACTTTGGTCAAAAATTCTTTAAATGCACAAAATTATGCATTTTCGACAAAAAATTTCAAAAAGTTTCGAAAATTTCGCATGAAAAACTGGTCTAAAGTGGTATAAATGACTTTTATAATTAATAATGTGTGAACAAAACCTCACGATTAATGATTTTACTCTGTAACTGTAAAATACAACAACAATTAACACATATGTACATCAGTATATATATATTCCATTAACAAAAACTGTAAGCCTGGAAAATTCCTTAATTTTATGCTTTTCCAATTGCAACCAACACCCAGTTATTTCAGGCAATGCCGTTAATTTTACGCAATCACAAATATTTTTCCAATTTATGTTTAATAATAAAAAATATTATTGTTGATGGCAGACACACAAATCGCTTGTATGCAAATTACAGCTTATCAACACTTCATTAGCGAGAAGGTAAGAGATACATACGTACTCGTATTGATGAAAAAAGTGATGATTAAAAAATTAAATAAATAAATAAAAAATACTGCTAAAATGCATTGATTTTTTTGCGATATTCCTGAAATTCATTAAATTTGCAAGAGTCGTAAAAATTTGTAAGTCATAAAATACATACAGACATATGTACATACAAGCAATTAATGACAATCGATTTATAAGCCAATTTGTATTTTATGCTTCTTCTTCTTCTTCTTTTTTAAATAATTAAAATCAGTGACAATCTTTTAATTAAAATAAACTTGTTTGTTTGAGTTTATAGTGTCTGAATGGAAGTTTTTGGGGAGAAGAAATGATGTTGAGATATCAAGTGGATATATATATGTATAGCTGAGAGTATAAGATTAAACAAAATTACTATTTGAAATTATTTGTTTTTTCCTATTATTCTAAATTATTCTCAGAGAAGAGAGCTTTTAAGTTTAGCACCCTTCTTTAGAAATATGTCATAAAATCTTTCGAGAAATGTTCCACAGATCACATTATCTCAATGGCTTTATAAAAACGCTCAACATGTTATATAAGCTTGAGAGCTTTAGGGAAAGCTTTCATAAGTAACGTGTTCTTGAAGACTTTAAAGAAATATTTCGAATGTTGAGATCATACTATCTCAAAGGCTTAATAGAAAAGCTTCACATGTTATATAAGCTTGATAGCTTTAAGTAAAGCTTTCACAAGTTACACGATTTTAAAGAATTTAAAGAAATATTTCGAATATTGTGATCATAATATCTCAAAGGCTTAATAGAAAAGCTCCACATGTTATATAAGCTGGAGAGCTTTAGAGAAAGCTTTCACAAGTTACACATCTTTGAAGAATTTACAAGTTACAGGTTCTTGAGGACTTTAAAGAAATATTTCGAATGTTGAAATCATACTATCTCAAAGGCTTTATAGAAAAGCTTCACATGTTATATAAGTTTGAGAGTTTTAGCGAAAGCTCTCTCAAGTTAGAGGTTCTTGAATGCTTTAAAGGAATATTTCGAATGTTGAAATCATACTGTCTCAAAGGGTTTATTGAAAAGCTCCACTCCATATTCCGAATGTCTAACAATCTTGAAGACTTAAAAAAAAAGATTCCATGTATGGAAAGGTAGTTACTTTGATTAATAATAATAATACACAAGGCATATATTTAATCTTTTATTTAACATATTTTAAAGCTTCCCTTTCTAAGTTCTCGAATCTCGAAGCTGTTCGTTTGAAGTTCACAAATTATCTCCATTAAGTTGTGACGACTTTAGCCATTTTAACATACGGCCCCTTATAACATTTTACTTTTATTTTTCTTTACAAATAAAACTAACCAACACTCTTCCACCGAATTCACCAATAAATTAAAAGCGGTCATTAGAAATGCATAGTTTTTAATAAAAATAACATTTTATGTCAATATAAATAAATATATTTGCAATTTGTTTAAACTCAATAATTTATGTGCACCATTCGGTATTTATTTAAAACACCATTTGTGAAAATAAAGAAATTACCGATAAATTATCTATAACCGCTATCCTTCGGCTACTCACTTGCCTGCCACTTCATTACAACGTTTCATGGTCATTAGCGTTGTTATTATTTATAAGGCGACATAAATTTGTTTACTTTACGAGTGAGCGCAACGCAAAGCGTAAAATCGCCGCAACCAAAACTGGATTAGAGATGGACTAGAGAGCGTTCGAAATGGACGCAAGACACAGTGGAGGCTGCAGGCGACATATGCGCTGAAATTTGCTTTTTGAACAGCTAAATAAATTCGCTAAAGTATCACTCAGGGTGTATACAGATATACACATACATATGTATATACTTCATATATGTATATATATGTTTGTATGTATATAAAGCTTACACTTGACGTGTGATTTGTTTGCGCAGGCAAATAATAAATACTGAAACTACTTGTGAAAAGTGAAGTGTTGCCTTTTGGGTGACAAATACTGATATACAAACATATATCTACATATATATGTATGTATGTATGTGTATGTTAGTACAATATGAGAGTACGCGTATTTGCAGAATCTTGTGAAAAGTTTACTGAAATAAATTTGTAGTTAATGACAGTATGGTGCTGATGCAGTTAAGTAATTGTTGAAAGAAACTTTATTGGTGTAGCGTCGACAGCTGTAGGAGCAGCAGCGGCAGGAGAGTATCAATTGTCAACTTGGCAAATTTGCGGATAAACAAGTAAATATTTGTGAAAAAGCAGACGGTCAAAGGGTGTTCTGAATTTGAAAAAATATAAAAAATTAAAAAAAAAATAAAATTAAAAAAATAAATATTAATTAAAATGAAATAAAAATAAAATAAATAAAATAAAATAAAATAAAATAAAATAAAATAAAATAAAATAAAATAAAATAAAATAAAATAAAATAAAATAAAAATAAAATGAAATGAAATGAAATGAAATAAAATAAAATAAAAATAAAATTAAATAAAATAAAATAAAATAAAATAAAATAAAATAAAATAAAATAAAATAAAATAAAATAAAATAAAATTAAATTAAATTAAATTAAATTAAATTAAATTAAATTTAATTTAAATTTTTAAATTTAATTTTATTTTAAATTTAATTTAATTTAATTTAATTTAATTAATTTAATTTAATTTAATTTAATTAAATAAAATAAAATAAAATAAAATTAAATTAAATTAAATTAAATAAAATTAAATAAAATTAAATAAAATAAAATAAAATAAAATTAAATATCAATAATGAAAATAAATAAAAAGTAAGGCAAAAATTGATTCGATTCAAAAAAAAAATAATAAATTAATATTTAATAAAACAAAGTTTAATAAAAAAGGAAAAAAAAAACAAAAAATTATAATAAAAAAAAACAATTTTGAAAAAAAATTAAGAAATTTAAATTCTTTCTAAAAAAAAAAATAATTTTATGAATAATAACAAAGTAATTATTAATACAAAAAATACTTCAAATAAACAATATAATTACAAATAAAAAACGCTCAACCAAATATATTTAAACAAACAAAGTTGTCAAAAATAAATATTTATAAAAATTCTTTAAATAAATACCCACAAATTTAAACAAAAATCAACAGCAAAAGAAGTAACACAAATTTTAGTTATATTTAATTAATTTAACGACTACTTGAGTAGTTATCAGCAGTGGCGTTACAAAAACAAATATCCCAGCGTTGAAACAAAAAAATATTAAAACACGAGAAACTCATTAAAATATTTACGTTCGCACAGAAGTGCAAAATATAAAATAAAAATAAACAAACAAACAAACAGCAGAGCACAAAAGTTGCAACTTTGCACAGAAAACACTAAAGGTACATATTTAAGTATTTTAATTGTTTTCACTGCGGCTATAAACCAAAGTTACGCGGCGCTTTCAACCTGCGCGCTCGCATGTCAACCGCGTGCATTCGGTTTCAGCATGTTGATGAAGTTGAGTTGACGAGGTGTTGGTTTAAAAAACAAAGAAATTGTTGATGTAATTTGTGGTAAAGAGAGTGACGTTGGTTGAAATAAATAACTTTTTTCTTAATTTCGAAATTAAAACTTTTGAAAAATCGTCTTAAATTAAAAAAAAAATTAGAAAAATTATAATTGAACATTTCTTAATTCATGTTTTCAATTTTAAATTTAAAAAACAAAAACTTCAACATTTTCTGAAAAAAAAAAAAAAAAAATTTGGAAAATTTGTTGTTCTATTTCAAAATAAAATTTCTGTCCGCTTCCTCTAAATAATGTATCCCAAATACTATTCTCCATTGCTATTTACAAACTGGACTTTAAGCCATCTCCTCTCTTTCACACTCCTAAAAGGCACACAAATTCTCTATTTCCACAAATATTAGCCCAAAAACCGCGCTTTTAACTAATTTTAAATGCATTTCTGCTGCCGCGCGAACTTCAAAGCGCAGCCAACTTCATGCCACGGCACCCTCTCTAGCCACAAAAGCGGCTCCACGCCATTATGGCAAACACTGGAGAATGCTTTCGAAAATATTAATTTGTTGCACTATTTGCACACTTCTAAAGTGTCTCCAATGGGTCGCTGCAATTGGCGGTCGGTCATAGGTGCACCCACTGGACCACCCAACCAACCGCCCGTCCACCTGCCTGACTATGCCTGCCTGCCTATGCACATTAGTGCGCCCATTCATTTTAGTGCGTTCCGTTCATTTTGATGGCTGTCACAAATAATTTATGCGTTTCTAGCCAAATATTAGTTATTGCCTATTTATGTATGCATAGCTGTGCATACACACACAAACGCACACACACTCGCTTGAGTGTGGGTAAATGTTGACTGTCATTGTATGCTGTCGCTGTCGTTGTTGTTGTTTTTTGTACAATATTTACCATTGCAATTGTAATTAATTTTTATTTAACGCTTGTAAATTTTGCAAAGTTCACTGTGAAATTTATTGCAAACGGTTGAAGGTACGAGATCTGTGGCAGCTGGTTGGGTGTTAAGTTGTTGTTGTTGGAATTTAAGTTGAAAATTGTGGAAAATTATTATTTAAAGTAAAATTTTAAAGCTGAATTTGGTTTTAGGAATTTATACTTAATATTCAGTAAAAAATATTATAAAAAAAATAGTTCAAATTTTATTTTAAAGATTTTTAATATAGAAAAATTTAATAAAAATATTTTATTATTCATATTGAAAAAAAAAAATTAAATAAGTTTTGAACCTTTTTTAGAGGTTAATTATATAAAAATATTCCAAAAAATTATTATTATTTTTTTTTAATAAGCTTAGATATAGCTTTGTGAGTTTTTTTATAAAATAAATCAAATAAAATTTATTTTTTATTTAATATTGAAAATAAAATATTTAAAATAAATTTCGAGGTTCCTTGTAACGATTTGTTATAACAAAAATTTCCTAAAAATTTATGATTTTGTGAGTAATTTTTGGTAAATTAAATTAAAATCACATCCTCTTGGGTTTCAAATACAGAATTTTTGAAGGAAAATAAATTTAAAAATGAGAAAACTTTAAAAATTTATCTGAAAATATTTATATTTCTTTTTTTATTATTTTTCCAACGCACTTCAATAGCAAAATTTAAATATTTCACATATAATATTAAGTTGCAAACATATTATTTTTGAAAGAAAATTTACAAATTTATTTCAAATTATTTACATTTATTATTTTTATTATTTTTTCAATGCACTTCAACAGCAAAATGTTAATTTCAGAATAAATTTTTATCAAAGAAATTTTAAATTTTTTATATTATTTATTCATTACTGATTTTTTTTCATATTTAGTTACTTTTTCAAATTTTTTTTCATTTTTATTTAATATTCTCCAATTATACAATATTATTTTTAAATTTTTTAATTAATTAATTTTAAACAAATTTACTAAACAAGTTAAAATTTTTCACAAAAATTTAATTTTTATTTTCATAATAGTGTACATATGTATATTTACTGTAATATGTAAAAAAATATATATTTTTTAAATAGTTTCAAAGAATTTTTAATTGTTTAAAAAATATTTTTTAGAATTTTTGGTCAAAATTTAACACTAATAAATTATTTTCCGCAAGATTGTGCCATAAATTATTTTTTTACGCACTCTATTTAATATCATTTTATATTTTTAGGGTCAGAGAGCAGGCATAAATTAATTTTTTTGGTTAAATGTGGCAAGCCTAAGGTCTTTTTGCCATCACTTAATAAATTTGTATCAAAAATTAATATTAATAGACTTTTCTATAGCAAACCGGCTAATTAAACTCAATAAAAAGTATTTTATACAGTTTATTTTTTTTTTTAATTTCATTGAATAACTGTATTTTGCACCTACAAAATTTTTTTTTGCAAAATTTTTACATGAAAACAACTCTCAGTCATATTTTTACAAGCACAATTCATTAAACAACATTTTTTTACGATTTCTGTGCACTTTTTGAAACAAATTCCAAACTGTATTTCATCGTTAAAAAAGTCAAAAATATACATTCTTGACGCACTACCTGCAGCGCGAGCACAATTAAAATGTCATTCAACCAACTAATCGTGCTCGAAAGCAGCGCATCAGATACTACTGTAATTACATATAAATATCGTACATTCAACAATTGTTGATGCCATAAATCAACGCGCATTTAAAAATCGTCCAAGCGCAGTCGCAACGCGCACACACACATTAAACGAGCGATAATTAAACGAGCGAAATATAATTTAAGCGTATAAAAGTAAAATTTGACGGCAAAAAAATGTGAAATTAAATAAATAGCGCTGTGAGGTGTAAAGCAACGCGTGCAAAATTTAACCTAAGCCATTTTCATTCGTTTACTAGACACATAAATAACCGCCAGCAACTTTGCAACAAATTTTTATTTTTGTATAAAAATGTATTTAAGATTATGGCTGTTTTAAACATGTACATTATTTTGTTTAAATTTGAGAGTGAAGGGAGGAGAAAGAGTTAGGCTGAAGTCAAAGGCAGCCAGGTGTGGCGTTGGCAATGAATTTCTGCATATTTAATTCTTAAGCGCCAGTTGCAAAGCGAAAATGAAGAAAGAGTAGAGTATATTGCTCATACATATGTATTTTTTATAAAAAAAAAAATAAAAAATAAAAAAATATAAATTAAGTAAACAAAAAAATAAATTAAACAAAAATAAATAAAAAAAAATTATAAAAAAATAAGTTGGGATATATAAATAACTTGAGCTAAAAAATAACTGAGAGAATATTAAAAAAAAATAAAAATAAAATATGTTTCTTTGTCTCACCGCACATATATTAATATTAATAAAGCTTTAGAAGAATTTACGCTTCTTTGATTTTCACATGCGAAGGTCGCAGACACTTGGAGTGTTGTTTAACACAATAAATTGCACCAAAAATATGAACAATATTTCATATGGAGTGTATGAATTACACATTACACGCTTTGGTAGTGAAAAAATTGTATAAATTATAAAAAATTATAATTTATATAATTACTATATTAAATAGTTTATTCATTTGAGTTTTATCAGTTTAAACTAATGCTGAATTTTAAGCTTCGAACAAGCATTATTTTGTTATCCGATTTATTATTTTGTTTTTTTTTTAATAATTTTCCATTTATTAACTGGCTTTTAATAACGCTGAGCAATTAAAAATCGATTGCATTCAACGAAATTACTTAATTTGCTATTAGCAGAATTTAGTAATAATACCAGCAAAAATAGTTTTATCGTTTTAAATCATAAACTAAATGTTGCTATTTAAAAATGCATTAAGCTCATAATCTAAGCTAAATGAACTTATATTTATAACGTCAAAAAATATTTTTTTTAATGAAAAGAGACATACATACACACATATATTACTGAATGTTTCTAACCAATATAAGCGTCAATAGAGAGAAAAAGTAGAGCATGAACCCAAAATATATGACTTAAGTTAGTTCCTTTTTCTTCTATATTTAATAAGTCTTTTTTTTATTTTTTGAAAGATTCAAAATTCTCTGCAAATTCCGGCATTTAAAAAAATGTAAACGAGAATTTTATGCTATATAAAGAACATCGATTATATAGAAACAACGATAGGAGTTCATTTGAAAAATGTTGTTGCTTCATCAGTTCATCAGTTCCTAAGTATAGTATTTAGTAGACAGAATCGTTTTTAATATTTACTAACCATATAAGCAAATTATTCTAATATAAACCGCTCTTATCTGCGTCAAAGACTTAATTTTTTTCAAAAGACAACCAGCCAGTGAATCTTTTAAACTTCCAAAGCGATCTGAACAATTTCAATGGTAGATTCAGAGACCATTTCCCTCACTGGCTACTATAAAATTAAGTTCACTTAATATTTTCGAGATGTCAGAACATCTTCAACACGCCTAACTATTAACCACTTGGCTAGTAACACCCTTAATAATTAATTATTATGAAAAGTTAATGTGTTTCATAAACGTTAAGTTTTAGTTGACATATAGTTCGTCCTTATTCGTTACTAATCGGAGTATGCACCGCTAATATGTGCGGTTTAGAAAAATATGTCTTAAACATAGATTAGGCACTCCATAGTTGGGGGAATCATACTGAGTGTCCACAGCTAATATGTGTGGGTTGATACAATTTTCTCAAACATGGATTAGAATCTCGATAGTTTGAGAATTTTGATTAATTTGAAAAATTTTTTCTTTGGAAAAGAGGAGAGTAATATTTTCCGTGATTAAGAATTCGATTTCAATTGATTATTTTCCCCCTTTTATCTGAAAAGCTTAAGAGTTGAAGAGCATTTTTATGGAGAAAACATTAAAATCGCAATCGTCTTTTTGAGCTCTAAAATTTAAGACATTATCCCAACAAAATTGAATTGGATTAGCCCCATCTAAGTAAAATTTTTGGAAAGTATTTCTTTTAATCCCTTCTTTTTGCAATTCTATTATTATTCATATTTCTTCAGAGAGATACATAATTATGATAATACAGTTGAACTTCCCCAACTCGAATCACCATAATTCACAAAAAAAAACTTCGAATTAGAGAGACTCTCGAGTTACAGAAGGTAATTTGTATGAAATTTGACATCTATTGCCAATTCAAGAGTTCGAGTATGGAGAACTTCGAGTATTAGATGTTCCATTTATGGAAGTTCAACTGCAATTACTTTATTGACTTCGGAGTGAATTTAATCCACTTGTTAAGATTTCGACCTAGAATTTATCTTGATTATACTCCAAAAACTCATTCCAAGACTGAGCGCCACGGAATATTTAGAGGAATGAGGATTATAAAACACTTCAAAATAATGTTTTCACAATTTTAGAGTTGAATTTGATGCAGCATATCTTATTTCTTTTCAATTTTGAGTTTTGAAAACGCGCGAAATCTTGTTATAATTGTATAAAGACAAGCTACTTGAGATTTTTGTAAATCTAATATTAACTTTGTATCACAAAAGTATTAAATTTTATTGCCAACAGGCCTTTGATAAACTTTGTAATTCTTAGAACGAAGTTTAAAGGACTACTTATTTACATATAGCATCCATTTTGAGTAAAAATTATATTATTTGCATAATTTTCCAACCAGATTATTAAGCAATAGCTTTAGAAGAAACGACGGCTAATTAAATGAATAAATAAATATATTCAAAGCGACGGCTAAGAAACACAGTAAGTTGACCAAGTAAGTTGACCGAGTATGATAACCTCACTTATCTAACATTTTCTTTAAACAAATAATCAAAAACAAAATCTTGTCTGTACTCACTTATCACATCATGTCCATGGCAATCCAATTCCAGGTGATGATTCATCACCAGCGACGGTTGTAATCCACTTTGTGTGTGATTGTGCAAATTTGGTAGCTGGTGAGCCAAATGGCCACCAATCTCTGCCATTACCATATATTAAGCTTAAAGCGGGCGTCTTGCTGATCGATAATTAATGAATTTATGATAAAGATTTGGATTGTTTTCCAAACACAGAAACACAAACACAGAAACACACGCGCTCAAGCACTATGTTGAAAACATCGATTGAAGAGAACGACACTCAAGCACTGTTATTATTTTATAATTTGAATTGTTGTTGTTATTTCTATTATTGTTGTTGTTGTTATTGTGACGTTTGTTGTATTATATTTGCAAGCGCACAACGTAAAATGTAACTAAAACGTATGTTGAGCACAAAATGAATATTGTTAGTTGGCATTAATAATGCGATTTGAGGATAAAGGTGAAAGAAAAGAGAAGTTTGAATGTTTAAAGCGACGGTGTACGCGTCGAAGTAAATAAATGATGATTTTGGAGTGTTTGAAATATTTTTGTTTTTTGTTGTTGTAGACAAGTTTTTTGTTTGTTTTTTTCTTTTTGGGAAGTCAGCAACTCAGTTGTTTTTATTTTTATTTTTGAAATTTTTTTTTTATTTATTTATTTACAGTCCGATTTTAATTATTTAAATTTAATTATTATTATTTTTAAATTTATTATATTTTTTTAATTTATTATATTTTTTTATGCAAATCAAAACACTTGTAAGCGTTATAGGGTGACTATTTGAGCAAATTGTTAAATTAATTTTGTAGTTTTTTATATTTATTTCTTAATAATTTTTTTATTTTTGTTTTTCGCTATTTTAAGGCACTTCCAAACGGCGCTTTGGCATACTTCACTTATGAGATTGTTTTGCAAATTTTTAATTTAACTAATTTTTGTTTGAGTGCATACTCTACTATGATATAATAGCTTTCTTTACTCTCTTTTAGATTTTATATTTTTTTTTTAATTTTTTATTATTTTTGTAATTCAACTTTGACCTTTTTTAAAATTTATTTTTTGTAAGTTTCAAAATTTTTTTCAAATGTCTCTTGTTGCTGTTGTTCCAATTTGAAGTTGAATTTTTAATTTCCACACTATTTTTACAACAAAAATTATGCCACTTTGAGCTGCCACACACGCAGAAATCCGATTTCTGCGCCGCATACGCAAGTCAGCTGCTACTTTTCGCTAGTTTTGTTCTACAAATTCCATTGCATAACTCAAAAATTCATTAAAATTTGCACTTGGCTAATATGTGCCGTCAGTTCCGCTTTGCACCACAGCTTACGGCGTTACGTTAACGCTTACACACTTACATACGCGCACTTCTAAATGAAATTTTCTAAGCAATTTGTGTTCCGATAAATTCACTTTCGAATTCGTATTCATAGATTTTTGAAAATTTTATGCACAAAAATTTCGCACCGCACGAACAGAGTCTCTAACGACGGCAAACGACTGCACGAGGACGAACCAACACCACCGATCGTTGGTTCAGCGACAGCGTGCCACACAGCGTAAATACTATAATGTCGATGACAAAGTCTCACGAGCGACTAAACCGGTATCGGAGTCAAGTCAGCACGCCAACCGTCAGCCAACCGACAGCGCTGCACAAAAAGGCTAAAGAAACGCAGTGGCAGCGACAGCGCTTACCAGTTGTGTGTTTGGTTGTTCCTTGACTGCCGTATCTCAATCGTGTGTACTTATGTGTGTTCACGTGCCCACCCCTTTTCGAACATCATGCCATGCTCTTTTAACATATACGAGCACTTAAACAGCGAGCGCATGTATTAGAGCGGTAACACTCTCTACTTGCAGCAGCAAATTGCCTGGCAGCTATTGCTATTGTTGTTGTTGTTATACTGTAGCTACAGCAGCCAGCTGTCCAAGTGGTGCAACCGGTTTCGAACTCGAACGCAGAGCAGTCTGAAGCACTGTAGGTACTGCTGTGCACCGTTGTTGTTGTTGTTTCCTTTTTATGCCTTGCGCTGCCTTTTATTTGTTCATTATTCTGCGCTCTTTAACCACATACACACCCAACCGCACATACATACATTCGAGAACTTCGAAAAACAGGTGTTCATACAAATCCGCCTGTTTATCGCCACCAATCGCCACATCTCGCTCGCACTTGCAGCACCGCAAGCTCTCATGTGCGCTTTGTTGTTGTCGTTCGGCCTGCGCCGCCAACCACTCACGACGTCGTTTCGTATTGCTTCCTTTGCTGCTTCTTTTGTTTGGCGCTGCATAGAATTTTTTCTTGCTGCGGCTTCACATTTTTTCTTCTTCTTCTTCTTCTGCTTCTTCTTCCGCACCAAGAACGAAGTGTGTTGTGCGACTTTTCATGTCCGTCCGTTTTTTCGTCCACTACACGCTCGTGTGTGCCGTTGTGTGCGTATTTTCTTTTTGGAAATGGCGTCCAAGCGGGCCAATCGGGTGAGTTTAGTGCGCTTGCGTTTGAGACGGCGGCCCATTGCCCATTGACGAGTGTGTGTGGGGAGCTGCAAGTCAGCCGTGTGTGTGCCTTGTTGTTGTTGCAGTTGTAGTAGCGTTAGCTGGAAATGCAATCGTTTGCTTTGTACGTACAGGACTGGAGCCAACTGGTTTTTGTGCTGCCCCACCTCTGTGTGTTGAATGTGTTGTTGGTTGTAGATATGGATATATGGATGTACATACATACATACGTGTAAGGATATGTGTTTGTGTCGTATATGAATAAATATGTAAGTTCGCTGCATTTTGTATACATACATCCATGAAAATATATATGAATTTATTGCCGCTAGACGAAGGTGCTGCTGCACAGTGTTTAAAGCAAATAAATAAATTATTTGTTCAAGGTGTTCAAATATAGACTATTAGCATTAAATAAACTCATAAATCGAAAATAATAAATATTCGTACTTTAGTTCCAACACATGACATACTTATTTACATATGTATATTCTGAAAATAAAATTATGGTTTCTGATTATCGAGTGTGCACTGTAATTATCTATTAATTGATTATAAAACTTATTCATTATTTTTTAAGAATTATTTACGCTCTACTGTTGAACTAGGCCTCGGTCAGTGTGTCTAGTTTCATATTTTTTATTGAAAAATGCATTGGAAAATCAATATTTGAAGAAAATAACTGTATGTACATATTAAAATTATATTTCCATTTGACTTCTTAATAAATAATTTATAAATAATATGGAGAGAACTTTGAAATACATATTTGCATTTATAAATGTTGATATGTATATAGGTGTATATATGTACATACATATATTTATCGAATTGTTAAATACTTGATTGAAGTACAAGTTCTATAAGGACAATAGGGCAATATATCTTGTTATGAAATGGAAGATCGTTACATTTCAGATCGCCTGCGATATTTTGAAGGAATTTATGCATGATTTTCTAAGATCTTGTGAAATTGATTTTAAAACCTATAATCACTGTATACATATATTCGAAATATCTTTTTTAGAGTTTTCTTTGGATATTTCTTTTAAGCAGTTAGGCGTAGTCAGGATATTCAAAAAATAATTTTTTTTCCTGCATTTTCGTTAAGTGTAATATCTTAAAAATATTCTCTCAAAATTTGAAGTTGATCCCATAATTACTTTTCTAGTTTCTCGACAAATAACAAAGAGCGCTCAGGCACTCCAACACACTAGTGTCAAACTTTAAATGCGTTTATCTCAAAACTATGTTTTTTGGTGTTTATTGGTGACAACTGTAACTCGATAACCGCTCAGTAGATTTTAATGAAATTCATACAGCTTTTAGAATACATAATAAACTCAGGCCTGATCCAAAGGTTTTATTTTTCAAAAATTTGATTTTTTAACTGTTGATTTTGTCTCGAAAATCTAAAAAATCTAAAAATTTCCTAAGGCCGGCATTTTGTTAATTTTTGAAAAAAAATCCTTCGGATCAGGCCCAAGATTATCTATTTATAAAACTAATTTTTTTTATCCGATTGATTTTAGATGAATCTCCAGAACTTATGACCTTTTTTGAAACTGTGTCAACACAGCATATAACTTTGGAAAGTATAATTTTTTTTTTTAATTTTAGTGACTTTCAGTCAAAACATTGTATAATAATGCCATATTATTACTTATGTAAAATGACATGATTTAATAGCAAAAAAAAATTACTGAAAATTCTCATTTTTTCGTGTCTCTGACTACTCCTAACCCCTTAAGGAAATATTTTTTATTTTACGTGCCAAAAAGAAATGAGAACTACAAAATCATAAAAATTAATTTAAAATCAGAACTATCTTTTGTGTACTCTTGACCGCAGTTGAGGTCCAGTTTTGTCTAGAGAATTTTTATACACTCATTTCAAATAATATTCTCCGACAATTTTAAGAAGTTCAAATTAAATATTAAAGTGACAATCGTGTCATTTAATTAAAAGTCGATAACTATAAAAACAACGAAACCTTAAGGAATCATCGTAAAATTAAACGGACATTCAGAACATGTACATAAATGAAAACTTTAAAACGTTCTCCTGAAAAATCGACTTTTTTGAGTTGTGACACTATTCATGTAAATGAGCGATATGAAAATGAGTGTCGTATATAAATTTTTGGTATGAATTCAATTTTAGTGTGAAGATATTCACTCTTTTACGTAAACTGGTTTTAGAAAGTAATGCTGAGATAACAGTATATGGATCCTTTCCGTTTATATCGACCCTACAGTTGTTGGAATAAGCTTTCTTTTATTTGTACTCATTTCTTGATTTTTATTTACTTTGGATGTTGCTGTTGTTGTTGTTGTAATGGTTATCGAGACCTTAAATATCATTTTAACTATCATCGAAGTCATCTAACGAAAGTTATTGAGCATTACAGTCTACATAGTCTTTCATCACATGTAGCTGAGATAACCACTCTCCGGCAGAGATGTTAAAATCCAATATGACTTCACTGCTTTTGTACCACATTATAAATTATTATCATTAATCTATATTAAGTGGAAGTTTTGGAAACAAAATATTGCGAGTTAGAATGATAGTTCACTCTTTTCTAGGCTTGTTATGGAATTTTGAAAACCAAGCCAAATTGAGCCTTACCAGGAATTCTTTGGTAAGAATTAAAAAATTAAACTTGAGAAAAAATATCAAAATACAGTGGAACTTCTCTAACTCGAATCACCATAATCCACAAAAAAACTTCGAGTTAGAGAGACTTCCGAGCTACAGAATGTAATTTGTATGAATTTTGACTTCTATTGCCAATTCAATAGTTCGAATTTTGGAGAACTTCGAGTTAGAGCAGTTCGAGTTATAGAAGTTCAACTGTAAATATATAATTTTTTAAATAAATATAAAATTTTCAATCTTAGATGTCGTTGAAAAAGTAAGATTAAGCTGTGACCGGGTCCTTGAATGCAATTTTTAGAAACATCAGTTTATCCAAAACTTTAAGATTTTATTATCACTTGTTGCTTTTACTTAATACAAAAATTAAAATTATAGCAAAAATTCCACATCATCACACCACTGTGCAACACCATTGTGCGCCAATGGGCGCTGTGCGCTGCAAAAAAAACGAAAAAACCGAAACAAAAATCTTCTATCATTTAAGTTTGCCGCTTCGTGGCGTTAATTGCGCGTGTTGGCTGGCCGAGTCACAGTCGCGGGCATAATCTTCGATGAATAAATACACACATACAAACATACATACATATATACTTAAATTTACGCGGTATGTTGCATGGATCAACGTGCAACACAACTTGCGTCGCATTGCGCAATTGGTATCCTGCTTTAAGACGTGCTGCTTTAAAAATTTTCGCTACAACAGATTTTGCATTGTTGCCTCTTGTACATACATATACGGTTACATAGAATATTCAGTGAGCTGGTGCTGCGTGAATTGCTAGTGGATTTAGACTAGCAGCTGATGCTAGTCATGAGTGCGGCGCTTCTTAAGCTGATGTTGTTGTTGTAATTTTCTTTTTTAAGTTGCCAGCTTCTGTTGCAGCAACTAAGTTATCATTTATTTGTTGTTGTTTTTGTTCCCTTAAGTTGCTTGTTGTTGCTGCTTTAAGGCACTCGTTGTTGCTGCATCCATGACAGCACTGCGTACAAGCAAAGTACAATCAAAATGGTGTTCATACTCGGCGTCAATTTGTTGCAACGCTTTATTGTGTCGCTGTTGTTTTAGTTGTTTTTGTTGTTGCCTCCAAACTCCTTTGTTTGTGCGTGCTTCACCTTAGCTACGCTTTCGTAGCATTTATGGCACTTGCAAAGCTTGCTGTTTGCCATTCTTCGTACAAAATGGTTGCACTTGTTGTATTTGTTGTATTTATGTGCTTATGTGTGTATGGATGTATGCTTGTGTAGTGTATGTACACACCCTCTGTTCTGAATGTCTACACTTGCGCTCGTAAAATTCCTTATGGGCTTTGTTGGCTGTGGAGAGTTCTTTTCGCAGTTTATTGCTTGAGTGTTGGTGTGTATAGCATTAAATATGTGTATGTAAAATTATGTATATATAAAGATATGTATGTATATTATATATATGTATATCGAAAAAAGTGTATGCTCTCGTGGTGTGACTGCAGTAAAGAAACGCTTTGGGTGTTAACAATTTTCCGCACCAGCGAACTATTTAAAGAACAATGCAAACTTTTTTTCTATAAAAATACACTTGGAAACAAAATGAAAAATAAAAAAAAAAAACAATTTTAAGAGTTCTCTCTCCATTTACTAAATATTCAATTGGAATACACATTATTATTAATAATATTTATTTTATTTATTTTTTATTATTTTAATGAAATTGGTTTAAATTTTAATATTTTTTGTTTTTAAAGTGGAAACAAATATTTAAAAAAAATAAATACATTTGAACTTCGATAACTCAAACTTCTGTAATTCGAAGTTCTCCCTAACTCGAACTCTTGAATTGACAATAGAAGTCAGATTTTATAAAAATTACCTTCCGTAACTCAGAAGTCTCTCCAATAGAAGTTTTTTTGTGGATTATATTGATTCGAGTTAGCGAAGTTCAACTGTAATTAATTTTGAAAATTGTATATGCTTGTGGTTTGCACAATTTGATGCTATTTATTAAGTAATAATCTTTTTTTAATAAACTCAGGAACAAAAATTAAACAATATTGTATAATTTGAGTACGGATCCTGTGAATGTTCATTGACAATTGGTAGAAACATCAAAAACTCACCTCTAAACTAAAAATATTGCTTAACTATAGAATCAGCCCGTCTGATAACGATAAAATTGGGTTCATATCACAGTATTTTCGAAGCACTGCTGAATATGTATTTAGAGTCCGCATTTTTTTTTATATTGCGGCCTTCAAAATGTATCTTTCAAAATATATTCAACCAGCATCGAACACTTTCAGAGCTGGAGCACTTTCGTCCATTCGAACAACATGACCTAGCCAGCGTAGCCGCTGTTTTTTTATTCGCTGGACTATGTCTATGTCGTCGAATAACACATACAGCTCATCGTTCCATCGTCTGCGGTATTCGCCGTTGCCAATGTTTAAGGGACCATAAATCTTGCGCAAAACCTTTCTCTCGAAAACTCCTAGTGCCGTCCACGCTTATGCACCATAAAGTAGGACGGAAGTGATGAGGAACTTGTAGAGTTTAGTTTTTGTTCGTCGAGAGAGGACTTTACTTTTCAATTGTCTACTCAGTCCAAAGTGGCTCTGTTGGCAAGAGTTGATGTAAATCCAACAAACTGGTATAATTGAATAGATATATGATAGATTTAATAAGATATCCATGTACTCGTACACTATTAGTAGAATTTAACTGGGTGACTTTATTGTAAATTTTTGATTGAGAAACCCAGATCTTAAGTATTGAATAACGGAATGAATGAAGAAGAAGAAAAAGAAACGCTTGAGACAAGAAGACTAAGAGCCGTCTTATTATTTTTTACTTTTCTGTTGGACTATGGATCAATATACTGAAATTTACACATTGGACCCTAAATGCATTAATTAAAAGAGTAATTCTCTTTTTCTCTACTGGGTATATTCCACTGTCATAAGAATACCCAAAAGTATGTATATATAAACTTCTATATACATACAAATGCATATTCACCTAAATATATAATTCTGTATTTGATCTTACTTGTTCCACAGCAAGAAGTTTCCCTGCATAGTACGCCGCCTGTGTCTTGTGGTGTGGTTAACTGCCATCAATGTTGCAACAACGTTATAATTATCGATCTTTTGATTTTGTCTGCTTTTGTGGTTTTTAGCAAGCTAACACTGTGTCTCTCTCTCTCCCTCTCTAGCGCCAGTGCTTACTACGATACCTAGTAGAAAGCTATTTCAAAGTATTTGTTGTTGTTTGTGGACTGTTCCTTTTCGTATAGCTCTTGTACTGTGTTGTGGCAGTGCTCATGCACTTTTAATGAGGCGGAATTGTTGCACAGTTTGTACTTTATTTTGTGTCAGAAGAGGAGTTTGCCATTTTGTTAGGTGCCTTAGTTGTGACGGTGCAAGGTAATGCGATAAATATGTATGAGTGTATTTACTGGTGATACAATATATGAACTCGGAAGTCGAATATAGTCCATACAATCGTCAAAAATTCATCGAATTTGTAGGTTTGTAAATCAGAGTTGAATTTTTTTGAAAATAATGAACACATTTAGTTTGAAAAGTTTGCCGATTTGAAATGTTGAAGTACAAATACAACGATAACGATGTGAGCTTACACTTTTTATAAGATCGACACATATTTTGACCCTAAAATCATCTCTGATTAACTAATGTTGATATTATTGTAAACTTTTTCTTGTCAGAGCTACTTTGTCTGGCTACTAATAGAAGAAAATGTTTCCTTATTTTATATTTTCTAGTTAATTTATGCTAATCCAACCACTAAGTTATATCTACAACGTCGAGTTATTCGAATATCATGGTCGCAGCCCTTTTTTTGGTAGTATTAAACCTAATTTTCAACCCCTCGATAGAAAAATAACGCGACTATTGTCTAAAATACTGATTTTTAGTACTTTAATAATTTTTTATGAACACAGCGCCATCTACCGAAATGCCTTCAGATCATTTTAATAATAAGAAAAGCATATAAATTTTATAAGTGTCGCATTTGAATCGTCACTTCTGTGCTTGATATTTCTATTTTGTTAAAAAAATAATAATTTTGAAAACAACAACAGATTAATATAGTTGAAGAATATGGAATATGGTATATGGAGACTTCATTGGAAAGATATGTATAATCGATTAATTTTCTAACCTTACTTCATTTAACCCAGTTGCTTGTTCGTTTCGCCACTATATAAGCGAGTTAAAGACGAGTTGCTTAGCTTTCATTTATCAAATTAAAATAAAATAAATTAAAATAAAATGAAATGAAATAAAAAATTTAAACAAAATAAAATTATCAGCTGGGTGTATTCTTCTACCAAATTCTAACTTTTCTTATTGCTTTTGTTCTTGTTGTTCTTAATTTAAATATTATATTTATTTGTTGCCCATCATTATACGCAACCAACGCTCGCCCGCCGAAATTCGACAATTATAGTCAATATAATGACGTGGCTAATGAACAACAGCAATGACGGCGGCAACAGCGATAAAAAGCAGCAACAACAAATTTGTGTAATAACACTTTGGTCGCTGCGCGTCCGTCAGCTTCCTTTGCTGCGTCTCAAGGTCATTCGCATTGGACCTTGACAGCGTCACTCGAGTGCTTATTTGGACGCCGAAATATCGAACGACAACGAACATTTGCTGCAAACAAGGAGTGCTGCTATATACAGTTAGTCAGCCAGCCAGCCAATCGGCCATATATTCATACGAGCGAGCAGCAGTACACTTCACTTGTGGAAGGCAATTAATATATGTAGATATGTATTATAAATATATGCAGTTACCTAATGTACATATATATTATTTTGTATATATATGTAAGCCTCTATATATATACATATATATATTTATATATTTCTCCTCACTTAATTTCCAAATCAGCTGTTCTAGTGGTCATTACTTTGTTTTTATTATATCTACTTGTTTATGTTGTTATCGCTTGTGTTGTTGTTGCTATTGTAATTTGCCGTTACATACAGCGCGTCAGTTGACTGGCTGTTTGGTGGTGGCATTCATTGGCTATATGGTCGATGACTTTCATTGTCGTAATTTTTAGTGTTGTTGTAGTTGCTGTTGTTGTTGTTGTTGTTGTTGTTGTTCGTGCTCAAAATTTAATTAGGTTCGTCCATTAATTGGGTTAATTGAAATGTTGCCACAGTCACTAGCATTACTGTTGTTGCCACATAGTGCATGTATATATGTATGTGTGTGTATGTGTTGTTAGCAAAATGGCTGCCGGTAAAAGTGTTTCTAAAATTAGGACATGTCACTCAAAATTCCTGTTGCGCCAGCTAGCCAGCCAGGAATGTGGAGGAATATAGATATATACATACATATATAATATTACATGCCACATTCCATTTACCGTTATTTTTCATTATTTAAATTTTTGCCTTAAAAATCGTTTCTTCTTGCTTCTTAAATTCTTCACGCAATTTTTCCGCAGTTTACTTAAGCGTGTTTCAATCAAAATGTCGGTGTTTTAATTAAAAAAATTTGCATTTTTATTATGGCGGTGACATCAAAATTTGATTTAATGAGAGCGAGATTTTTTATTTCGGTATTTCTAGTAACCCAACAGGTGGTTCGCGCTTAATAACTCAAGTTTTATGTGCATTTTTTTACCAAAGTTGATAATTTATTTTTCTCTAGCAAAATCAAATTCGTTGTCAAGTTCAATTAAATGGCTTCTGCATATTTATGAGACAAGAACAAGTTTGCTTTGCCAAATTTTTTGCTAATATTTTTGACTTAATAGCTTTCTTTCTAGAAGAATGGCTTAAAGTTTTTAAAGCAATTAATTTGTTATGGATTATAGAAAACGGTATCAGTGAACCGATATTTAAATCAGTTTAACTGTATTAAAGCCAGAAGCATGTTGCTATAAAGTATGATTATTTTAGAAAGAGTTGCCACCTGTTTTTTAAATCAAATTTTCTTCAAAATGTTAATTGAAATCGAAACGGAAGGAAAGTGAGAATATATCTATGTGCTAATATAGATAATAAAAATGTATAATGAGTTGTCAACTTTTTGAAAAAAAAAAATTAATAAAAATTGCTATATTACTTCAATGATATGGCTACGAAACAGAAGCATGTTTAAAAATTAAAAATACGTTTTGTGTAGAAATTCCAATCAGATTAGCTCTTTAACAATCAGCAAGTTGTTATTATGAATTTTAAATATTTTTAAAGCGCCACCCTTTTTGAAAAATAAAATTTGTAATGTATGCAAATAATAAATATCGAATAGAAATTGTTTGAAAAAAATATATTTAAGAGCATTAAAATATTAAAAATACTTAACCAGAGTTGCCACCTTTGTGCAAAAAAAGTCAACTAGGCATTAAAAATTAATTTATATTTGATAAAAATACGCTGAAAATGTTTTGAAACAGTGTTTCCACCTGTTCGGCATACTATGAAGGGGCATATTTGGATGTAATTTGTTTGGGGAAGTGGGCGTGGCCCCGCCCCCTACTAAGTTTTTTGTACATATCTCGCAAACCAATAGAGCTATACAAACCAAACTTTCGGAAGTCGTTTTTTTTAGCCACTTCTTAATACAGTCCAAAAATGAAAGAAATCGGATCATAACCACGCCCACCTCCAATACAAAAGTTAGGTTGAAAATTACTAAAAGTGGGTTAACTCAACGAAAAACATCAGAAACACTAAATTTCACATAAGAAATGGCCGATGAAAGCTGCACTCAGATTTTTTTACAAAATGGAAAATGGGCGTGGCGTCGCCCACTTATGGGTCAAAAACCATATCTTAGGAACTACTTGACCGATTTCAATGAAACTTGGTTTGTAATAGTTTCCTCACATTCCAATGATATGTTGTGAAAAAAGGCGAAATCGCTTCACAACCACGCCTACTTCCTATATACCAGAAATTTGAAGACGATCTGAATCGTTTACTTTACAATATATAAAGTAAGTACTAGTGAAGATATCGGTGCAGAACTTTGCACAAATACTATGTTAATAGTGTGGCAGCCCCATTCTAAAAATCGCCGAAATCGGACCATAGGTTTTTAAGGCCCCATATATCGAACACGAGGACCTCGGTGCTTCTTACCGAATATTATGGTTTCCAACTTTCAATGGACTTTATACAATATATATGACGAATATGTGGGTCAAATTGTGTATTATATAATATAAATAAAGTTAAATAAATAAATTGCGAGAGTATAAAATGTTCGGTTACACCCGAACTTAGCCCTTCCTTACTTGTTTTTATTCAGTATTGTTTGGCACTTCATCATGGAAAGACTTACTTACGCCTGAAAAGCGTTTACAAACGCTCAACTTATGGTCAACATAAGAGGCCAATTTCTGGCTCAATGGAAATGTAAGCCAGCAAAATTGCTACATTTAGGACGAAGACCAACCTGAAGACATTCAAGAGTTACCATTTCATTCAGAAAACACAACAGTTTGGTGAGATTTGTGGACCGGTGATACGGGGAGAACGTAACTGTCAATGGCGACCGTTATCGACTATTTGTTGCCTGAAATTGAAGCTCGTGATCTCGGCGACAAGACGGCTCCACTTCCAGCACATCGCATTAATCAATGGATTTATTGAGAGACCCCTTCGATGAGCAGATAATTTCACGTTATGGGCCGGTTGGTTGGCCACCAAGATCGTGTGATATCACAGTGTTAACTTTTTCTAGTGGGGATATGTAATGTCTAAAGCCTATACGGACAATCCCGCTTCGATTCAGGCCTTAGAGCAAAACATCAGAAAAAAAAATTAGTATTATAAAAGTTTGTCAACTATTTTTTTTTTAAACCAGCAATATTTTAATTTTCAGAGATATAATCTAGATCTTAAACTAGACCTTATCAAAATTTGGTGAATAAATTTTAGTGTATAAGAGTGACCGAAGGAAGAGCTTTATCCCAAGCAAAGGTATATATTTGACATTAAAATATTCTTACGATTTATTTTAGTAAAGATACCATATGGCTACCTGTTACTCTTTAGACTAAAGAAAAAGTAGACAATAAGAGTTTGAGAGCTCGAATTTCTATCAATTGTGTATTCAATCTCTCTCGTATAATAAATTACGATTTTTGAATGATCTTTATGACTTACAAAATTATCACTGTATAATAATCAATACATATTAAAGTTGTTAATATGATGGTCACAGAAGAGATTAGAACAAATTAGATTCATTCTAACATAGAGAGAATACACAAAAACGTTAATCCTGAGCATATTTTTGCAAGCTATTGAAGGTTAAAGTAGAATTAAACAGAACTCACAGTAAATTTATCAAGAACGATAAACTATTCAGCAACCAAAGTTCTAACCCACAAAAGTATGCTTCAAATATGTGTTGTATCACATTTTATCTATGATGATTCACGAGATTTTAAACAAATTCAGAAAATTATTACTAAATCATTGATAATGTACTGATTTTATAATGAAATAGAAAGATAATCAAAGCTCTTTTGCTGGCCTAAATTTCCTATATGTAAATCCATCTCTATTTTAAATGCTATATCACCTCCAAACACATTCTCTATAAACGTCCTTTACACCAACATTTTTACGCCTCCATTTCACCACAAAATCATAAAAATCACTGCCAAACAAATTGTGAAAAGTTGTTTATGAAATTTTACCGTTCGCTTTTGCTCGAATTCGCTTTTGTAACATTTAAAATTACAAACACAATTTGAAATGTGACTAGCAACTTTTTAATGAAAGTCAATTGTGACACTTTATCTATAAACGTACGTGGATATGCGAGTATACGAGTATACCACTGAGCAACAACAAAAAAGTTGTTGGCAACAATACAAAAGCATGAGAACGCAAGCATGGCGTGCACTTTTGACATTTGATGGATTGAATTTGGCGCACGAATGGACAGTGTGGCAGGCAATGTCTAAAAAGACGATGGCAGGTGAGCGACAGCAGCAAAAATAACAATAACAAATACAAATAGTATATGTATGTATGTAAATGTGTAAATAACGGTCATAGCAGCAATGTGATGGAATAAAGCAATAAAAATCGAAAAAAGCAACGGAAAAGTGTTGAACAAAAGTTACCGTTAAATGTTACAACATTCGATAGTCCAACGGACATAACGTCACACAAAGCGCAAAATGTACAATAAAACTATTGGAAAAAGAGAAAAAATAGAGAAAGAGTAAAAAAAGAGAAATATCCAATGAAAAGTATTAGAGCAAAAGCGATGAGTGAGCGCAAAAAATAGATTGTGTGACAGGGAAAAGTTGAAGAATTGGAGGAATAATGAAATATTGCATAATAATATGGGATTAATATTTATAGTTGAATCTATTCATCATATTTATTTTATTTTATTTTATCTATTTATAAATTCGTTTAACCGACTGAGGAAAGCTAAGGACATAATCAGAGATTATTTGCCTTCGACGAGTAAAATAGGAATTGAGAAGAAAAATGTGGAAAATCGCTTTATCAGGTAAAAAAACAACAAAAAATTCCAATTGAGCCACTCTTCATAGTTTCGTTCGTCTGAGTTTTTAATGGAATATGAAATAAAAAATATTCAAATATTTCCCATAGATGGCGCTGCAGTCGAAATATTTCAAAAACCGTATTAATCATTGATTTTATTATATTTTTTTATATTTTCATCTTAATCACTTGAAATATGTTCGATAAATCACGCCAAGGTCGAAACATCTTTTCCAGAAGTTGTCTATAAGGCTTATAATATTTCTTTAAGATGTATACCATTCTTTGGCATTAGCGAAATTTTGGCTAAGATGATAACTAGCATTTTCAAATCCAAAGTAATTCTAAAATTGTAAGTATTAAGAAGCATTGCAATAGGTTAGATTAGGTTAAGTTGAGGGGTAAATCAACTGCAGAGAGCCTCAATTAGACAGATTCGATTGTCCCTTGTGGCATCCAATTACTCCAAATAGATCGCAAACACCCTCATGATTCGACAAAGCGCTTGGAATTTTTAATAGAGACAAAGTTCTAAAATCGACTAATGTCGATTCCAGACACTTCGCTGGGTTCGTTGAAGTTGTGGCCAGCGGGGTATTTTAATTATAGTCTAGTTGATGCTAGACATTGAAGAAGGAAGTGCTTAGATGATTCCACTTCGCCTTCGCCATGTAGCTTTGGCAACTTTTGGTCAAGCCAGATCCTAATCTCACATTCCTAAGCGACAGCACCTGGAAGGACCATTAACGGATTGCAATAGAACTAAGTGACTAATCTTATGAAGATGTGTGACATTAAAAGAAGCTCTGGACTTGGTCGAAACGACGTTGCCACCTTATCTGGGCTTTCAAAAACCTCATAAACATCTCGCATATCGTATACTCTATAGATTCAACTTTCTAAATTATCTAAATTATGATATGAAGAGATCCAAGTGGTGAGGTCCTTAGGAAGTTGATTTTGAGTGGACCTCTGGCAATACCTAAGAGGTCTAATGTCTTAACTTTTTCATTTACTTCTGTACTTATATGATGTTCTCAGAATTTATGGAATCTTGCCATTTTTATCCTCCTTTTTAGACTTCTCTGTCGGTTGGCTATTATTAACTATTTTTCGTTTGATTTCTTTTCCTTCTAAAACTGTGCTTATAATTAGTGTTAATCTATTTTACCGACATTGAAATATATACTTTTTTGCTTTGTATTTTGAATTTTTCAAGGTGGTACCACGAGCTTTAAAAATAACAAGTAAGGAAGGGCTAAGTTCGGGTGTAACCGAACATTTTATACTCTCGCAATTTATTTATTTAACTTTATTTATATTATATAATACACAATTTGACCCACATATTCGTCATATATATTGAATAAAGTCCATTGAAAGTTGGAAACCATAATATTAGGTTAGAAGCACCGAGGTCCTCGTGTTCGGTATATGGGGCCTTAAAAACCTATGGTCCGATTTCGGCGATTTTTAGAATGAGGCTGACACACTATAAACGTAGTATTTGTGCAAAGTTCTGCACCGATATCTTCACTAGTTCTTACTTTATATATTGTAATGTAAACGATTCAGATTGTCTTCAAATTTCTGGTATATAGGAAGTAGGCGTGGTTGTGAACCGATTTGGCCTATTTTCACAACATATCATTGGGATGTAAGGAAACTATTACAAACCAAGTTTCATTAAAATCGGTCGAGTAGTTCCTGAGGTATGGTTTTTGATCCATAAGTGGGCGACGCCACGCCCATTTTCCATTTTGTAAAAAAATCTGAGTGCAGCTTTCATCTGCCATTTCTTATGTGAAATTTAGTGTTTCTGACGTTTTTGGTTAGTGAGTTAACCTACTTTTAGTAATTTTCAACCTAACTTTTGTATGGGAGGTGGGCGTGGTTATGATCCGATTTTTTTCATTTTTGGACTGTATTAGGAAGTGGCTAAAAAAAACGACTGCAGAAAGTTTGGATTATATAGCTCTATTGGTTTGCGAGATATGTACAAAAAACTTAGTAGGGGGCGGGGCCACGCCCACTTCCCAAAAAAAATTACATCCAAATATGCCCCTTCATAATGTGATCCTTCATACCAAATTTTATTTCCATAGCTTTATTTATGGCTTAGTTATGGCACTTTATGTGTTTTCGGTTTTCGCCATTTTGTGGGCGTGGCAGTGGTCCGATTTTGCTCATTTTCGAAAGCAACCTTCCTATGGTGCCAAGAAATAAGTGTTCCAAGTTTCATCAAGATATCTTAATTTTTACTCAAGTTACAGCTTGCACAGACGGACGGACGGACGGACGGACGGACAGACAGACATTCGGATTTGAACTCCACTCTTCGCCCTGATCACTTTGGTATATATAACCCTATATCTAACTCGTTTAGTTTTGGGTGTTACAAACAACCGTTATGTGAACAAAACTATAATACTCTCTTTAGCAACATTTGTTGCGAGAGTATAAAAAGACTTTTAATATATAAACAAGGGATGAATATAGCACTTCTTTAAACAGAGTTGCCAATTTCTTAAAAAAAAAAGAAAGATACTAAATATACATTTCATATAATATGGCCCCATAAATGTGGAATTTGATTAATATTTAGACCAAGAAGGTTAAGAAACAGTGTTTCTTAGCTAATTGAAAAATAATTAATATGAAATATGAAGTTTCCTTAATATTTTTTTTAGAAAGAAAGAGTTTGGCTGGCATAGAGATCGTGAGTCTGAAGATAGAGTGTTAAAAATAAGGGTTGGTTAGGGGTAGCCAGAGACACGAAAACATTAGAGTTTTCAGTATTTTTTTCTATTAAATCATATTATTTTGCAAAGGTAATAATATGGCATTTTTACACAATGTTTTGACTTGAAGTCACGAAAATTTGAAAAAAAAAATATAATTTCCCAGTTCCAAAAAAAGGTACTTGCGGTGACAATAATAAGTCCTTGGAGATTCATCTAAAATCAATCGGATAAGAAAATTTAGTTTTATAAATAGATAATCCTGGGCATCATTGAAGCTTTCTTGTTTTTTTTTTTCAAAAAATGAACAAAATGGCGGCGTCACGAAATGTTTTTCTAAATTTTCGGGAGAAAATCGACAGTTAGTTGGTCTTAAAAAATCGAAATTTTTGAAAAAAGGAAAAGGCTTCGGTCCGGGCGAGGATTATGTATTCTAAAAGCTGTATAAAATTCATTAGAATCTATTAAGCGGTTTTCGAGTTACAGTTGTCACTAGTTCAAAAAAACATAGTTTGGAAAAAAACGCATTTAAAGTTTAAACTAGCGGTTTGGAATACCCTAGCGCTATTTGTGATTTGTCAAATAACTCGAAAAGTAATTATCGGAAGAACTTCAAATTTTCAGAGGATATTTTAAGATATTACACTTAAAGAAAATACAAAAAATAAAAAAAAAATTGAATTTTCGAAAATCCTAAGTCTCTAAAAACAATTAGAGACATCTCTTAATCACAGAAGTAGGTCTTATGAGAAACGATTTCACAAAAAAATATTTAAATAAAAATAAAATTACTATTGTTGTAAATAAATCGAAAATAGGTTTAAAGACAGATTCAGAATTTAATCTGCAATACAAACATCAACAAGGCTTAGAAGAAATAGTGTATTCCATGCAACATTAAAAAAAAATTGTGCGAAGCTGAAAATTAAATGCTTTAAAGCGACTAACGACAGCACAACAACAACAAAAAACACAGCCTTTCAACTACACATAATAAATAGTGAGCCAATAGACAGACTGACTGACAGACAGACATGTCGGCTGAGAGACGATGTTGTAACGCGTCGTTGAAAACGAAATTAAATTCAAATTCCGCAAAAGAGATGAAATAAAACCAAAAACAACAACTAACACAAAATGCTAACATAAACGAGGGATATAATTTCATTTTATATATGTATGAACATATGTATGTGTGTGAGTGTATATATGTGTGTATATATGTATATGTTTGCCTTTGTGTGTGCGTTTGTAAAGCTTTGGCGGTTTCTGTCAATGTATGGGTGTTTGTTTACATATTGGTTGGTCTGGCGACAGTGGCGGTTTGTGAGTTTGCTTGAGTATGTAAGTATGTGTGTGTATATATGTGTCCCTATGTATGTATTAGTGTTACCTTCAGCATGTGTATGTATGTGTTTGTATGCGCCTTTGTTGTGTTGTTGTTGTTGTTGCACGTACATAGCATAGCACGTTTACGTTTTGCGTTCATTGCCTCTGCCACAATTTTAATTTTCCTAATGGATATCGATCCTTCCACTGACTTCCTTTGCCGCATATAAAAAGGATAATAGACTCCTTTATTGTGATTGCGACTCTATAAAAGTCAACTTTTGCACGTGTATTTGGCTGTTGGCTGTTGCCCACTGCTTGCTATAGCACGATGACTGACGCGCCTATTGTTGCTGTTATTGTTGTAAAGTGTTTTTGTTATTGTTGCATAATGTTTTTGTTGTTGTTTCAGTATGTCTTGTTGCTGTTACGCCTTACCTCATGGCACTTGCTGTAACCCGTCCGTCTGTACGTCCTTACGCCGCCCTCATGCCGTCTACTTGCAACCATTGTCCATGTGGCAAGCATTGCGGTGTGCGACTGACACAGAAACCAACAACGAATAGTGGCGCAAAAGCTTTTGTAGAGCGTCTCGATTGTTGTTGTTGTTGTGATTGAATGTGCCGTTCACGTTGCAACCACAACTTTGTCGTCAGTCAGCGTTGTAGCAATCATGCCACACGTTAGCCACGTCATGCAGCAACGTCATAGCGTAGCGCCTTTCATGTTGCTTGTGGTAAGCACGACAAAGCGAAGTCGTCGTCGTCGTTGCCAGACTTTGCCGAATTGGAAATTTTCGTTGTTGCTTGCAACACAGATACATACACAGTTATATATATATATATATGGTTCAATTTGTATATCTACCGTTATTCATTACCGTTAGCGCAAGGCAGAGTTGCCTCCCACGTCCTTTTAATCATGCAACCACAATTGAATATTCCGCACTCGTGTCTTGCAACGACTTTTATGTGCCACACTAGGTACATGGGTGATTACATAAATATATGTACATACATATGTACACACATATATACAGTTGAAAAGCCTACAAATTTAAGCAAATTTTCGTCGGCATGAATGACGTGCAACCGCAGTACATTGATACGGTGTCTGCCTCAACTTTATATGCAACACACACACACTGAGGGAAATACATAGTATTGCCACATGTTTATAACGGTAAGTCGCTGCTTGCAACATATGTACGCGCATTACGCTTGCCACATGCATACATATATACTTGCAACATACATATATACATGCCACATGCAACACTTATACATGTGTACTTGCCACAAATATCTATGTATGTACAGTATATGTGGCACTCAGTTATTGTTGTTGCTGTTGTTGTTGCATTTGTGTTGATTTGTCTAGCTAATCGCTTTCGCATTCAACTTTGCCGCCATGCACCGGCTCAGCTGTTATGTTGCTTTTGCAACAAATTCCCAATTAAGTATTCAACAGCACGTACGAAGGATTCGGTTTGTATGGCGTTCAGCGCCGTTGTTTCGGCGTCGCACAAACACACATACACACACCTGCATACATTCCAAAGAATTTGCGTGCGTGTTTACAAAAATAGCACACATACTAGATTTTAACTATATTTGTATATCTAGTGGCAACACCTACACACATTTATTTTCTAATTCCACGTGAATTAGCTGAGTATTTGGGTTGGCAGCGCATTTTTCTGATTTAAAATTTTATTGATTTTGGCTTCGTTTTATGGTTAGCTTTGCTGGCATTTGAGTTAGTTTTTAATTTATTATTGATATTAAAATATTGTATGATAAACTTTGAAGTCGTTGACCTTAAGCAGAAAATCTTTATTTATGCAAAAATAAATTTATTAATTTTTTACATAAACAAGTAAGAAAAGCTTAAGTTCAGAAGCAACCGAACATTTTATACATTCGCAATTTATTGATATAGTTCTTTTAAGATAACACATGATTTGACCCATATATACGGCATAAAGCCCAAAAGAATAACGAAAATGATCATATATAGTATATAAGGTTGAGGGTAATTCCTGAACCGATTTCACTCATTTTCACCACCAAGGCACACTATATACAAGAATATATGCTCACTTAATTTTGATAAAATATATCTCATATTATACAGGAAATAAAGCCCACCATATTTTTGAAAAACCTATAATTAAGTATATGGGAACTAGGGGAAGTTGTGACCCGATTTTAACCATTTTTGGTACAGGGACACACTATTAAAAGAAAAAGATTCCCTCTGAATTACATTAAAATCTCTGAGAGATTTACCGATATTTTCGGTGAAAAATTACCATAAGTCACTGAGTTCTTCATATTCGATATCTGGGGCATTGAAAAGTTATAGTCCGATTTCGACAATTTTTTCACAAGTGATGCCACAGATCATATACAGCATTTGTGTAGAGTTTTATTTCGCTATCTTCATTGGTTCATAGTGAAGGAATCAGTTGGAACTCAAAATTGAGTTATATGGAAAATGGGTGTGGTTGTGAACCGATTTCATCCATTTTCCACACGTGTCATCAGGGTGTCAAGAAAATATTATATACCGAATTTCATTGAAATCTGTCGAGTAGTTCCTGAGATATGGTTATTGAGCCATAAGTGGGCGACGCTACGCCCATTTTCCTTCTTTTAAATCTTAGTGCAGGTTTTTTCTGTCATTTCTTTTGTGAAATTTAGTGTCTCACTTATTAAGGGAACCAACTGCAGAAAGTTTGGTTTATATAGCTTTAGTGGTTTGCGAGATATATACAAAAAACTGAGTAGGGGCGAGGCCACGCCCACTTCTCCAAAAAAATTACATCCAAATATGCCCCTTCATAGTGCGATTCTTTGTACCAAATTTTACTTTTATAACTTTATGTATGGCACTTGATAGGTTTTCGGCATTTTATGGGCGTGGCTATAATACTCTCTTTAGCAACTTTTGTTGCGAGAGTATAACAAAATTTAAAACAGGTGGCAGCCTCTTTAATTTCTTTTTTAATTTTCAGCTTTTTAAATTTCTTCAGTTAGTTAAGCCACAGTTAGCGGGCTTCTAACCCTTTTTAATTTAAATCATCCCAAACAATAAAAAATTAATATTTAGAGAGCAAAGACTTGTCACGTGCGGGATTTTGAAATATGACACAGTTTTGTACCATCCGATTGCTACGATTATCTCTTCAAAAAACTTTCTTTTTTAAATTATCCCATTTCTTTTAATTAAAACAGGGCGTTTCAACCGTCCAATGTCCAATACAGGATTAGAAGTAAAAATTTATCAATTCCTTTGCATCTAAAATCTTTGAGATATGATTTCAAACTTCATAAAACGAAACTCGGGACAATATTCAAGGATGCCAGGATGTACTATTCCTGGTGTATGGAAACGTTTTTCAAACAAAAAAACTCGATTCTTATAGGTCCCCAGCCTCCGTATACTCACTATATTGCTATCTGAACGACCTATTGGGCTCAAATTTAATTCTTGGAAAAATAAACCAATAATTGTTAAAAAAAGGCGTAAATTAGTTGACCTTTGAAAGTTTAATACTTATGCTATGCTCAAACTCGCTGGTTATATGTTCGTCTAGCAGAAAGAAGTAGACTGAGAGGCTTCTTAATCGCTGAAGCGATAAAGTGAGGTGAAAGGAAGATTATACGAATTATATAGAAAACAGTTTTGTTCCTAAACTGCTTAAAGGATTAGTCAGGATTTTCAAAAAATTAATTTTTTTGTTTTTGTATATTCGTTAAGCGTAATATCTTAAAAATATTCTGTGAAAAATATCTTAATATAATCTCTAATGAAAATTGATCCGATAATTACTTTTCGAGTTATGCGTCAAATAGTAAAGAGCGCTCGGGGACTCCAAACCGCTAGTGTGAAACTTTAAATGCGTTTTTCTCAAAACTATGTTTTTGAACTGGTGACAACTGTAACTCGAAACCCGCTCAGTAAATTTTAATGAAATTTTTACAGCTTTTAGAATACACAATCGGCCTAATCGAAGCTTTTTTTTTCAAAAATTTCAATTTATCAAGATCAATTAACTGTTGATTTTTTTCCCGAAAATCTACAAAAAAATTCCTGAGACCGCCATTATGTTGATTTTTGAAAAAAAAAAAACCAAAAAGCGTCGATCAGCCCCAGGGTTATCTATTTATAAAACAAATATTTCTTATCCGATCGATTTTAAATGAATCTTCAAGGACTTATGATCGTCAACGCAAGGACCTGTTTTTGGAACTGGGTCAACACAAACAGCTATAACTTGGGAAATTATAATTTTTTTCCAAATTTTCGTGACTTCAAGTCAAAACATTGTGTAATAATGCCATATTATTACTTTTGTAAAATAACATGATTTAATAAGCAAAAACATGATTGAAAATTGTAATTTTTTCGTGTTTCTGACTACCCCTAACCCCTTAAAGCAGCAGACAATATGTTGTTGTTGTTGAAGAATTTATAATTTAATTCTAACAACATTTAGGCCCATTCCTAGAGATAAGTTACTGATTTTCAGATATTATCTTATATATAATAAATAAATTTGTGGAAATAAAGGAAACATTCATAAAGAAGCAAAATAATTTAATTTTCCTTTTCTCTTTCTTATAATCATAGAAAATCTGTGCAAAGCAATTTAAATTTAATTCAAAAGGCTTTAAATGTACAAAGTAAATTTATAAATTGAAGCAAGAGAGACTTTAGCTACACTATTTTTCAGGACTTCTCTACACTTTAACTGAGCTTAAAGCAGGATTACTTCAATTCGGGAAGATAGAACTAATATACACATACATATGTGTAACTATATACATATATATGTATGTATGTACTATCCAAATATGAACATACATATATCCTCATCTTAAATCTTTCACTACTGTTGTCTTTCTCAAACGTCCTATGACTGATCCTTGCCGCGTCTCAAAAATTCACTTGAGCATCATTTTTGCGGTTCTCTTTTAAGTTTGCACATCAATTGAGAACGCAATTGGCAGAGCCACAGCTCGCGCAGCAGCAGCGGCGGTGTGGTCCTTAGACGCCATTAAATGTACATAAACATATGACGAGTGTATTTGCGTGTTATATGCTCGCCGCACGAGTATATCCAACCATATGTGTGCATTTATGCAAGCTTACATTTACTTAGCCAACACACAGCCACACACTTGTATGAGTGTATTTGTATGCGAGATGGGCATTTGCATATTTAGCATGGCATAATAAAAGCGCCCGTTTGTTTGGTTCTACAAGTTTATGGCTTAGTTGGCGAATATAAAAATTTACATATGCACACATACATACATATGGCAGTACATATGTTTGTTTGTGCGTTTATTTGAAGAATGAAGAATGTTTGTGCCTCTTTCTTTTGGCGTTTGTGCTTTTGCGGCGTTTCATGCAAATCCAGCGCGCTATAAAAATGAGTGAAGAAAGGGAAGCACCGCCAGCCAACCAACCAACCAAGCGTTGAGGTGAAGCATCAGATTTATGTGTATGTAAATATTGTGTATGGTGGCAGTGATCCTATGGCATATGGTTGCCAACGAACTAAATAAATAATTAATAAATAAACTAGATACATTTCAGAAATAATTTTAAAAAATTCTATTAGTATTATTAATAAGAAAAAAGTATGCAAAGGCTTAGTTCGGGAATAACCGAACATTTTATACTCTTGCAATTTATATATTCAACTTTATTTATATTATATAATACACAATTTGACCCACATATTCGCCATAAAATCCATTGAGTGTCTCAAAACCCTAATATTTGGTACATATATGGGAGCTAGGGGAAGTTATGACTCGATTTCACTAATTTTGGGCACGGAGACATATTATTAGAAGAAAAATATCCCCTCTGAATTTCTTCAAAATATCTGGTACCTATATTTTCGGAAAAATTTTATTAGAAGCACTGAGATTCTCATGTTCGATATATGGGGCCTTGAAAACTTGTGAACGATTTCGGCGATTATAAGAAGGGCGATGCCACACTATAAATTCAGTATTTGTACAAATTTGTGTTCCGATATCTTCACTAGTGCTTACTGTATAAATTGTAACTGTAAATTGTTGTGGTATATAGGAAGTGGGCGTAGTTGTCAATTTGAATGCAGCCCTTCTGTACCATATCTATAACGAAATTTAAGTTTTCTTGTGTTTTTCCTGACTGAATTAAAGAGTTTTTTGTAATTTTCAACATAACCTTTGTTTGGGAGGTGGGTGTGGTTATAAACCTTTTTTTTTATTTTTAGATAGTATAAGGAAATGCCCAAGACAGTCTGTTTGATATAGCTTTAATAGTTTATAAGATATGTACAAAAAAATTAGTAGGGGGTGGGGCTACACGCACTTTCACAAAAAAAACTCATCTAATTACAGTAGAACTCCAATTATCCGAATTAATGGGGACCGGGACCCATTCGGATAATCAAATATTCGGATAATCGGATTTTTTTTTTAAATTGCCATTGGAGAGAATAAAAGCTACGTTTTGATATTACACTATTTTTTTATTGAATTAAATGAAAGAAACATGAAATTTTCACATGTTTTAAATATAAATAAAATGTACTTACATATGTACAAGTTTAGAAATAAAAATCATTGTTTTTTAAACATCTCCGTCAATGTAAGCTGTTTTGCGGTCTTCACCCGTTTTCGGGCAGCCAGGTCACGCATTCACTTGACGGTGAGCAGTTGCAAGTGGTCACACTCGGGCTGACGCTCCATCCACTTCAAAGCAGTCTCGAGGCCGGCAAATGCTTCACTAGCTGATGGTCCAGAGTCTACTTCAACATCAGCAGAAAGTTCTTCTTCCAATTCCACTTCAACATCTTCTCTCACACTTACAACAATTTCATCGTCATTGAGAATTTTAAAACCAGGGTCAGACGTGTCACAAGCCATCCACTCTCATACATCTTCAGCACTTACTTCTGTACAACCAGGAATTTTTACAATCGTTTTTCTTATTTCCTCTAGTGACAACGCATCTTCATCATCATCATCCTCTCCATATTCTTGTTTCTCATTTTCTTCAGATTCTTTTTTTGTTCTTCTCAGACGGTACGCCTTTCAGTTTATTCCACGCACGTCTTAGCGTCACTGGCGTAACCGTAGCGCACTTAGACTTTTTTTGGACAATTTTTTGTGATTCGGATAATCGGCGATTCGGATAGTCGGAGTTCGGATAATTGGAGTTCTACTGTATGCACCTTCCTAGTGTGATCCTGTATACCAAATTTTACTTTTATAACTTTATTTATGGTTTAATTATGACGCTTTATATGCTTTCGAGTTTCGCCATTTTGGCAGTGGTCCGATTTCGCCCATATGCAATACCAACCTCCTCAGAGTGTCAAGGAATATATGTACCAAGTTTCGTCAAGATATCTAAATTTTTGCTCAAGTTATCGCTTGCACGGGCAGACGGACGGACGGACAGACGGATTCATCGTCTCGTCGTCCTGATCATTTTGATATATATAACCCCATTTCTAACTCTTTTAGTTCTTGGAGACACAAACTCTCTTAGCAACTTTGTTGCAAGAGTATAAAAATCGATATGTCTGGTATGGCAATGAACCCAACGAGCCATTGCTATATTCCAAAATTAAGAATCAAAAAATTGTTTAACAGTAGACTGTAAATACTTCTGCCATGGAAAGCTTCACACGCCATGATTCGTATTTAGGAATCTCTAATTATTGGATAAAGCCATGGCGCATACTGCAAATGAGGAGAGATGTACGACCAAACATCTAAAAATGTTACCATGGCCGCTGATAAAGTTTTATTCAGAATATAGTGTGATCCAAGACCTACGGATCCGAAATTTCGCAGTCACGATTTAATAGAACTGACTGATGTCCGCAAAATTTCTTAGTTGGTTCTATTCTATTATCTACTTAAAGACAGTGAGAGTTATTCATTAACTGAGAGTGAGTAAGCCTATTTTATGGACTTGAACCAATTTACTGAAGTTCTAGAATATTCAAGGCCACATATCTGAATCTTTGGATTACTCTACAAAGTAAAAGAGTAAGATTTTATAAGAATTTATTATATTATTATAGAATAATATTGACATATTAATCTAAATATATTTGAGGACCTTATAAACCGCCGCAATGTGATATTAAGAAACCTTCGAACGCAATTATTTTTCTGGAACGTCTATCTGGTGAAAAAAACGATAGAGAGATAACCTTTGCCATCATTATATCCTTAGGTTAGGTTGTATGGCTGGTCCCCGCCAGAGGGGAAGCACACGTAGACTATTAAAGTAATTTCTTTGTGAAGCAAGTAACCCCTTTAATTAGGTATTAGTATTCGACAAAGCGCCCTGAATCTACTACAAATCTGCTGAGATTTTTCACATCCATATACGCTATATCGCGAGATTTTCGAAAAAGTGAGATCCGAGAAATTGTTTTCGGGATGTCGCCATGATACCTTTGAAACTTTAGGTGAATAACCCCGTATATTATTGCCAGAAAAAGATGATTTCAGACAGCTTCTCAGTATGGATAAGAGAGTTATTTTTGTCGCAAAAAAGCTATATTTCAGATACTTATTTCTCATAGATATTTGAAGAACTTAAAAATATTAAAAAGAGGAACAAAGATAATTGAAAGTATATACGAATTACCAATAAATATAAAAAAATTTCAAACAGTTGAACTTCAATAACTCGAACTGCTAACAACTCGAAGTTTTCCATAACTCGAACTCTTGAATTGACAATAGAAGTGAAGTTTTATACACATTACCGTCCGTAACTCGGAAGTCTCTCTAGGTCAAAGTTTTTTTGTAGGTTATGGTGATTCGAGTTAGGGAAGTTCAACTGTATTTCATTTTTTAAATTACTTTATATATCATTTTCCTTTCAATTCCAGTTTAAATGGCAACCCCAAACAGAAGTTGCTTCCAGCATGCTTAGCAGCATAAAATATTATTAATAAGAAAAAAAAAAGAAAATTAAAATAAAATGCAAGCATAAAAGAGCTGCAAGAAAAATAAACGCTTGTCTTTTTTTCGCTGTTTTGCATTTTTGCTTTCAACACTTTGCCAACAACAACACCGCCAGCTATGAAGGAGTATGTATGTATCTTCACCACTTGCTATTGTTGTTGTTGCCATCATACTTTTGCCACTTTGCACAATATGGCGGACAAGCGCAAACGCTATGAAGGTACATACAAACAAACATTTGTATGGCGATTTGTGCGACAGACTGTAGTATGTGGGTGGAACTGGGAGGTGCGCTTGAAAACCAAAATCTTTTGCGAATGGGTGAAGAAGAAAATATTTTTTATTTCTTCTTTTGCACTTTGTGGGGTTGCTATACTCCCACTTTGTTGCTGTTGTTCTTGTTGTAGCTTCAACAATTCTTAGGGGGGAACTTAGACAACTTGTATGAGCTAACAATCGCTTTGCGCTCAACGAGCTGGCAGCTGAGTAACCCTTTCGTCGCAGATAAACCGTTACTAGCAGCCTCGAGCATAAAAAGAAAGTAAGGAAAACTACAACAACAAAAACAATGAAGTTGCAATTGAAGACTGGAAATAAGAAAAACGGGGTGCTCAGCAAGTGGCAACAACGCCAACAACAACAACAAAACAACGTCCAACTATGATTTTGCAGAGATGTAGAATGGAAGTGAAGCGCGGAGGGGGAACCCCTGGCACAAAGGCAAAGCGACAACGTCAAATAAGAATAAAATACAAATTTTTTTCTTTATTTGTTTTCATAAAAGTTTATGCCATTTTGCCTCAAGGGTCCGCACTCAACTGGCAACTCTTTGGTGCGAGACGGAGAGCTGTGTGTGTGTGTGTGTCGGTTGTTGGTTGGAGAATAAGCGTCGTCGCTCATAAATGATATGTAAATGTACACTTTTACCGTTATTTTTTCGTTTTTTCCTTCCTTTTGGCATTCTCATCTTTTGCTTACTTTTCCCGCTCGCAGTTGTTATTATTTGCTGCTTATAACCGTACTTTTTCGCAATTTCCCCCCTTTTCATCTCGGCTGGCAGCTGTTATTTTGTTGTCTTATCTAAATTGACAAAAGTTTATCTTGTAAATATTCAATTAATTTTGCGTAGCTTTCATAAAATGCTGAATAATATTTTCGCATGGGTGTGTGTGTGTGTGTGCGCCTTGAGTTATGAAGAAGAAGAAGAAAATGGAAAATTGGCAACACTGGTTGAGGGGTTTTATGGCATTTTCAAGGAAATTAAAGTATAGTTTAAGGCGTTTGAGAGAAAATTTTGCTACAACTTGCTTTCAACTTTTAATTTGTTGTTGTATTTACATATACTTTTTCTTAATATTTAAATAAGAGAATTCTATGATAATTATGTTATATAAAATTAATAATCAAGATATAGAGAAATACATATATGTACCTTAAGATTATAAGACTTGGTCAAGGAAATTAAAAACAATGTTTTTGTCAATGCGAGTCATCTCTTCCACATTAAGCTGCAGATTCTTTAAGTATTTCTTTCCATAGATTTCTTCTATGTTTTTGATAAATTTGCTTTAATATATTAATATGGCAGGATCCTTTCCCTTAACAGAACAAAATTCGGAAACTGAAGCGATCGAAATCCTTCTCCTTACATTAGATATTAATTGTATAATTTATTTCTATACTCAATCAAGTCGAGAGATATCTCGAAGAAACCTCATAACCTCACATAACAGTTACAAAAGTAGTATCATATAATTAAAGTTGAACTCAGGAATGCCATAAAATCCTCCCAAAAATTGTTTACATATTCCTCGAGCTATTTAGGGTCTCAATAAAACCTGGTGATAACTCAATAAAATTGGTTTGCCTATGGTAAAATTCAAAATGTAGTGGGAACCCTTGAAATTCTCTAATGACACACATCACATTAGTTAGGATTGGTACTGATTTCCGATACTTCAAGTAAATCTTTCACCGAAATGAAAGTATTGGAAAAAAAGCTTCAAGAAGAAGGTTGGGGGAGCGGGTATATTAGGCTAATATCAAAAATAGGCAAATGGGGTTGGTGATGCGAAAAAATAGCCTATCCCGCACAAACGTCAATCTCACTTTCGCGCGGTACCCACTGTTCTCTACGAACGAGGATTTGATGACCGAGTAAAGGCAATATAAATTTAGGAAACACCTACGCCAAGCCAAGTCTTGAGGTGAAATCGGCAGCCCCGGAGCTAGGCTCGGATGCAGAAGGCTAATCACCTACTCATCTTAAACCCTCTGATTACCGAAACCGAGGCGCCCTATGTTTCTAGGAACTATAGGAAATACCTAATGAAACAGGATACCCTAGATATAAAATGTAAAAATTGTAGAAATTCGAAATAGTTGGAAACTCTGTTCTACAGCTTTAACATCATTCTTTAAATACGTACTGGATATCTATTGAAGACTTTTATATATATTAGAGACTTCGTTCTTTCTATTTTAAAATGGTGGCAAGTAGTATGCAATCTAAGTGTTCTTAAATATATATAAAATCCGTTCAATTATAGTAAATTATTGAAGTTAGAAAGGTGAATTTCAAATCATCCAGAGAAAGTCTAGAAAGTTTCCAAACTTTAGATCTTCTGATTAGCTCAAATACATAAGACGAAAAGGACAAAGTTCAAGTGAATTTGTATAATTTTGAGTGTTCTGTGGAGTAATTGATTTCATAATGGTATATTCGCAAGTATATCTCACTTGTAAATATTCATATTTTCAAGTATAAGGTCCTGACTAAACGTATAAATATTAATTCTGTTGCAGAATCGACTTTTCTTCTGGGTATTGGACCAAACTATTTTTTTTCAGTAGATTGAGTAAAAAAAAGTAAAAATTTGCAGTGTTCGATTTTCGAAGTTAGCCTCCAAAATTGGAATTGAAAGTGCGAAAAAAGGACTTTTTAAAAATATTATTATTAATTAAAGGATATACTATGTGAACTATTAAAATTCACGTCAGGCGCAGGCATCCTAAACGATGACTACGTACTACTCGGGGAACGTGTGAGGGCACTCCATTCTGGTATCGCAAAGGACCATAACTGGCCTATGCGTGGCTCAAGGCCTGCCAGACCAACCTAACCTAACCTAAAGGATATAAGTAGCTACTAAAAAATTCAAAAATATAGATATAATCTAGATTTTCTTCTTAATTTAATGGTGTAAAACACTTTTGGAAAAGCGAACTTTGACCCTTTTGAAAAGGGGTTCCAGAGGAAATTCTGTAAAAACAATTTGGAGTGAAAAATATCGTAAAAATACGCAAAAAAATAGTTTTTGAAGAGTAGGAAATTCTCTTTAATAAAGGATTCTAAACAATACCCATAAATTTACTTATATCATTTCATCTAATATTTACCAATGATATACATATACACTTATTTAAATATATAAACCGAGCTCCGTTGCCCTCAATACTCATATTTTTCACGAAAATATATCAATTACATTTAAATAATTAGCAGAGGACGCGACAGAAGGAAAACCACCTGCAGATACCCAACTGAAGTGAAGATAAGTTACATATCGGCAGCAGATATCGCTTTTCATGACCTTCGGTGTTGTTGTAACTGAACTCTCTTATTGGGTTGAAGGTAATTTTTCCAAAACATTAAGATATAGCGTAATAATTACGTAGCAAATACTGGTTAATGTTTGTTTGTATCTTCTTAGTCTTCTTCTTGTATACGTTACCAAAACTACCCTGTAGGTAAACTCTGATCCACATATATGTGGAACTGAATAGTTGATATGGAACTAAATTTTAAAATTAAAGACAAATATAGAGACATTATTGATAAAATCATATTATTTGGTTGCGATTGAATTCATTTGAAGATGTTAATGAGTGATCTATTGATCCGTTAGAGGACATGGAACTAGACCTGCTAATTATCCGGAAACAGAAGACTTGCTTTAATGGACGTTCTTCTTACTAAGGTAGAGAATAACATTCGACTCAGGTGGCAATTACAAACATCCCAGAACAGTTTTAGCGAGAAATATTGTATCTGAACATTTTCCAGCTCTTCAAAGTCGACTTCAAGCTCGTGAGTTTCCACATTTTTCAGAAATCCGACTTATAACAGACCCTGAAAAACAATCGGAAAGCTGTGATAAGTAATTAGGATTGATACCAACGTAAAACGTTCGAGAAGATTTTCTTGGAAAACTTTTTTAGAATATTTTTACATTATTTCATTACATTTTGCAATAAATAGGCTTTCTAGGAACCAAAAAGTGTTGAAACAAACATTTTGAAACTCGGAAAGTAATATTGTTATCAGAACCAGAAGAATCAGAGATAAGATTAGTGGGTTCTTGACCAGGTACCTATATTAATTCTTTCCTACTAATACTTAATGCATTTTAGTATTTACTGCAAGAATCTATAAGAATTAGAATTGCATGTTTATATCGAGAAAAAGGCGTAACTCGCAGAGAGATGGAACCTAAACCTGAACTGGTTATTTCTTTAGTAAGAAGAGCACCTAGGACAAAAATTTTGAGAAACTTGATTATATATATTGGTCTACAACTTTGCTTTCGCCGTTTTTTTTGTAATTTTAAGGATTTTTAAGGGATTTTAGTGTTAATGTTGACACAAATGTCCAAGATCGATATAAAACGATTTCATCGATTTAATCGACCAGTGCTTGACCCTAGAGACATCTATTGGAAAACGGCGGAAGCAAAGTTCTAGACCAATATATTATAGTTTGATTCAGAAAACTCAATTTCCTTCTTTATCTACCGACCCGATTTTCCTACATGGACAGCAAAGATTTCCTAATATGTTACAACAAAATCACGAAAATACTTAGCAGCTAATTAACGCTAAGGACTAATGCTTGACAGGCTGGCTGTGCGTGGAGTGATTACCCGTAACGTGAACGGTGTCTAATTAAGCGTCGTCAATCTGCAGTTGCGCCGACAATCACCAAGGTTGCGAAAAAGGGTTAAATGGTTGGTAGCCGCAGGCGAGAGCGGGCATTAGATAGGCGGGGAGATTGTGCGCTGAAGTCGCACTCGTGGCGCTTAGCATACTACTCAGCGCGTTTTTGCTTTCTTCTTTTTATTTTGCACTTAAACACATTTTGCTGGCGGTTGCATTTGGTTTTATTACAATTAGCGCGCGCGCGCGACATATGTATGTATATACTTAGAGGCCCATATAAGTTTCGCTTTGATTTTTTGTATTTTTTTTTTGTATTTTGAGGGCGCGCGCTATAAAAATCTCCGCAGCAATGTCATACGATTTGTTGCGTCTCATTTGTTTTGGTATATAAAAATCGCAGATTTATTGAAGGTAGTAATCCTTAAAGTTTAAGAACATTCTTTAGATAAGCGTGGCGTGGCAGCAGCATACGAAAACAAAGCGTCGTAAAGAAAGCGCGCCTCTACCGTAAGGCACTGCAGACAATGCGGGCTAGCTTTCGCTTGCGCGCACAAGCAGCAGTCCAACGCGCTGGCGTTCCATCATCAATTTTCACAAATAGTCGTTGGCGGTGCAACGCGGCGCCGCGCGTCGCTTATAAGTATATATATGTGGAGCGCTATAAAATAAAATCGCTGAGCGCGTATAAAAAATGAATGTAGCGCTATAAAATTTCAGCCGCCAGCCGCATTTGCTTAATTGTCTTATACACATACACATAAGCGCGCGCACAGAAACCTACAAAATATATGTATATGTATATGAAAAGGTAGCGCGGCGGCAATGCGCGTTGCCTTACTGACCACTGATCGCTGACCGCTGTTCACATCGCGTATTGGCATCTTGTGCGCCGCGGCTGTGAGTCACCGCGTCGAGTGTAGCGCGACGCTAGCATCTTGCAGACGGCTGCTTCTGCTTCTTATACACCGTCTGAAGTTAAGAGCGCGCGGCTGTGTGTGTGAGTATATATCAAATACCTTTGTGTGTGTGAGTTCTTGTATGCAAGCGTTCTTCTTTATGTGTATGTGCGCGCGCATTGTACCTCAACCGTGTGGCGGCCTGTTATCAGTGCAGGTTTAACCGAACCTATAAACAACCGCGCGGAATGTCATGCATAATGTCCCCAAATTAGATAAACATGGCGCCAATGCAATCGCTCGGACACACGTAAATTCCGCTGCTGCTTTGCGTTTATTCGTTCATTCGCCGTTCGCTGGCTATACAAGACAGTACGCTTGTCTGCCATTTGTTGTTGCCTGACTGACGGCTGGCGGCTGCCTGCTTTGGCTTTGGCAGTTGATGCGTATTTCATTTGTTCGCTCATTTCATTGCTTTTGTTTTTATTTCATTTTCGTTTTACTTTTAATTTTTATATTCTTTCGACGTCTTAAAGTTCTTTGTTTCAGTTTGACGACGCTGCACTGCCATTGCGTTCATTTCATTTTTATTATTGCTTGCGCTGTGCTTTAAATTTTTAGCGCCTTTTGTTGTTGTTTTTGGATTTTGTGTAAAGTGACTGACATTTACGCGCGTCCAATAATGTTCACTCCATATAACACCGATATAAATGTGGATACATATGCACTGCATATATACATACATAGTTACAAGAAGAGATATATCGCAAGCTCATTTGTAAACTGTCCAAAGTGGCCAATACTAAATGTCCATTTTATGATTTCAATAGCTTGGTTTTGTATTGTCGTAAACTTTTACTAAAACTTATACTTGCTATATTTTCCTTTACTGGTGGACACAAAGTTTCTGATTGAGATGGGGTCTGGTATATTGGATTACCTTATGGAATCAGAATTATATAGGCTAGGTTAGATACCTCTACAGAGGATCGCACGAGAACAGCTACGAGCCCTTTGTGATGCCAAAAACAATCCTTCTTCTTCTTAACTGCCGTAGGCACCGTTTATGCGATTATAGCCGAATTTACAACAGTGCGTCACGCATCTCTCCTTTTGGCAGTTTGGCGCCAATTGGTAATAGTAAGTGAAGTGAAGTGAAGTAAGGTCCTTCTCCACCTGGTCTTTCCAAGGGTGTAGAGATCTTCCTCTACTTCCATCAGTGGATACTTTCAAAGCTGGTGCGCTTTCGTCCATTCGAACAATATGACTTAGCCAGCAGAGTCTCTGTCTTTGTATTCGCTAAACCATGTCAATGTCGTAGAAGGAACTGTAAAACTCCCGTAAAACCTTTCTCTCGAAAACTCCTAGTGCCGTCTCATCGGATGTTGACATCGTCCACGTTTCTGCACCAAAAAAAGGCCTACTGGATAAAAAACCCCTCACCATTCGACAAAGCGCTTGGGATTCTTCACTTAATTCTTAAGTCAGCCAATACATTGAAGGTGTGCCGAGATGTTTTACACTCAGAGAAAGAGCCTAGATAATTCCATCTCGCCTCGCAACTGCACAACTGTGGATTATTCTCCAGCATTGGCGAGCTCACGCCTTGTTTGCATATCAAACGCTCAATAACAAGTAGACCACGGACTGCTGGCTCGCTTCCAGTTCGCTGCCAGGTTAGCGCTTGTCGGCTTTACAGTTTCCAGAGATTTCACTGACAGAGCTATATAAACATCCTAAATTTTTCTTAGCTTCTATGTTTAGGTAAAATATTTGGTCGATGGAGTCCTTAGAGTCACATATGCTCTCTGTCGTTCTAAATTTGGTTGAGACCCGCTACAATAATGGCTTGTTTACTTGATAATAGGCTATGAAAAAGTCTCGTTTCTAATTGGCTCTAAATTTTTACCTCAATAGTTCACAGGTCGTATATTCAAAAAAGGTCGCATTATCTAAACTAAACTATAAGGTAACAAACAGTAAACAGCTTTGCGGTATCTCTCTCCAGATCTCAGCACTCGAATTTTCTGATAAAGCCTGCAATAATTTAGATCCAAATTGGTTGTTACCTAACCTCACTTGCGCTTCTACTGAAAGTAATTTATACAGTCCAATATAACTTTTGATCCAAATCACTGTGTACATTTGTACTTGAGGCAAGGATATAAAATTATAATTTTTCATAACCGATAGCCCTCTTATATAATATTAACATATTTCTCTAACACATTCCATTCAATATCTAAATTATGTAAAAATATTGAAGACATTTGCTTGCCATTGTAAACTCTGTCAAAATATCCAACATTGATATGTACATATAATATATTAAAAAAACGGATCATGAGTCTAATTGAAGTATACAGTATTGGCGAAACCTTAAAAATCCCCCGAGTTCAATTCAATAGAATATAAGGATGCCTCATTGAAGTGGTTAACCTCTCCCTTTTCTTTCCATATTTATTGTCAATTGCATTTATACTAGTTGCTTGTTCGATTCGCCACTCTGCTATTTAAGGATATAGGAATATATACTATGTTCCATTGGTACTGAAATTTGAAAAAACTTCTAAAAATTCACTAAAAAACAGGACGTCGCATAGGATGACCCCCTTAAGTGCTACTAACTACTTGTTTGAAAAATAATTTCTATTAGAGGACGAGTCAAGGATCTGAAATCATTATTTTTTGTAAGCGGTAGTCCTCCTAAAATGACAATTAGGAGTCATTACAAATCTATAAATTTTTTAAATCTCATTACAGTATCGCAAGTGTTTTTTTCTTGTAAAAAAGCATTCAACAAAAACTCAATCTTATATTGAGATCCTAAGATATCTATATTAATATTATAATTCATAAGATTTTTATTCTTCTATTGGTATGTATTATATTATATAGTTGCATTAGTGAGCCAACTTTATGATTTGCAGACATTTTAAAATAAAATGGTAATCACCTAGGCACCAATGTCTCATAAAAAATACAGTCCCCATATAATATATACGCACATTTAAACACATGCACCTCTAATCCTATGTAATTTTCTGCTCTAATTTATTTCACATTTTATGTGGACAATTTTGATGCAGTCACTTTTATCGCAAAATTTCCTAATTTCCATGATAACATGACGAACGAAAACGCTCATTTGAATATTTTTCGTGTATTTCGTTGAACACGTTTGTTGTTGTTGACGTGTTCACTATCACATTTGCGGCGACCATTTACAATTTCAATTTCTCATTTTACAATTTTTTTTGTTAACATTTTAGACGCCGTTTTATGGCAACACTAAACAAATTTGTAGTGCGATCGGTTTGTAGATATATACATATGTATATGTATATATATATATATGTATATATACATATACATATATATATATATACATATACATATGTATATACTATGTATATGTATATACATCGCTCATAAAAGCAAAAACCAAGAAAATAAGTACAAAAACAAAAATAAAAATAACAAAAAATAAGAATGAGGCATATAAAAACTAAAAGTGAAAAGTGCATATAAAAAAAGTTGAAGAAAAAAGCATAAAATATATATATATCGGCGCTGCCGCCAAGTAGTGTGGCCGGATCAAAAATACAAATATACACATACATATACTATGTAGATATGCAGGCGCTTATCTACAAACAAATTATACCCACACTGTCTCTGCATGGACTTACAGACAAGCTTCTATGTATTGGCTGTTGAAGCGCCAGCCCCTGGTCTATAGTTTACTCAATACATACATTCAAACATACATCTGCAACTATGTATGCGCCACAATTCGTCTCCTGTCGCGGCTTTTATCATCTACACAAGTTTTGTTTGATAACCTTTTTGCCTTTATTACTTGCATATAAAGATACTGAGCGCATATGCACATACATACATACATACATATACAAGTAAATGACTGCAGCGCCCATGCATGTGCAATGCTGCGGTTGGTCGTCTATCATTCATGTTACTACTCCGTCTGTTCTTAATTTGTCAGTTTCTTCTCATTGTTTTCTATTCACCAATTCCTTTATACAAAGCCCCAAGCAAGGCAATTTTACGGTTCGATTTGCTATAAGCAATCGCGTTAATTCTCTTCTTTTTTGTTTTTTCCGGGTACTTATTTAACAATTAAAAAAGTTATTTTATTCAAATGGTGAAATAGGCGCCAGTGTGGGTATATTATGAGGCGGTAAAGTGGCTATAAAATTACATGAGAATTAGTTGTTTCTGATTGTCTTTGTTTTAAGCAGCTTTTGGGACCATCAGGTGAAGTAAGACTCTAAAAGTTGAGTAGGTTAAGTCTTTTACCATTGCGAAGTCATAAAAGTAGCTTAAGCTGATAAGTTTGGGTTCTGAACAATTGTTGGATACTCGTAATATAAGTTAATTCGATTCAGATATATGTTCATATACATATATATAGTTCAAGATATAGTTCATGGTAGGCTGTACTCAGTCCCAGGGTAATATTCGCTTTTGACAATAGACGTAAGCTTATATGGAATATTTGAAATGACGAGATCAAGTTTAAGGATCTTGGATGACAACATAATATCTGCAAGGTATGGTTTATATATTTATAGCATACTAGCAGACCGCTCCGGCAATGAGCTAAAACGTGATTACGACTTCTAGTCTTTCTATCCGATTATGAAGCGAGCTTCTATTAAGATTCTAGATTAAGATTCTCCATCACGAAGTCTTTTTGATACCCTAACCTGGGAACTATTTCCAGAAAGTTGAGATTCTAGCAATAAATATAGCCTATGTTACTCGGGACGAATGTAGCTTTCCAATGGTGAACGAATTTTTGAAATCGGCGATCAAATTTAGTAATTTGGTGTGGTGCAAAATGCAATCTGTAGCTGTTGTGAGCCCAATTTGCTAAAATATGTGTTGAGACTCGTTCACTTCATTGTAAAAAATTCATACCTGATAGATAAATAATAAAAATAATAAATTGTTAATGGCTTGAGAGCCAAGTTCATTTCTTATAAGTTTTTAAAGTACGAGTATTGTGGAAATTATTTAATTTTTACATTTATTTTTTATAAAAAGCCTTAAATAATGAGAATAACGGTCAAAAGTGGCTAAAAGCTCGAGCATTTACAGTCTTGCCACTTAAAATATAAGACTTAATAGAATTTTAATAACTGTAATCCAACAAATAACGGTGATCCAAGTAGAGGTACATTTTTTAATAGCCTTGTTTTGAAAAATCACGCGGGAGTAGTGTCAAGCTGCATGTTATTTTTGTTCATTATTGAAAATTATGGTCTACATAATCGGCCTACTAAGTGTACTATTCATAACACCATCACCCATCTTGAGACCCAGCATTCATTATTGGACAATATTCGACTGAATAGATCACGTCCAGCACGCAGTGAAGAAAATATAGCAGCCGTAGCTGAGGGTGTGCACGAAGACCATGGAGAGTCGATTCGTCGCCGTTCGCAACAAATCGGACTGACATATGGACCGACTTGGCGCATTTTACGTCGAGATCTGAAATTGAAAGTGTACAAAATACGACCAAGCGACATCGCTTTGCTTTATGGGCTCTTGAGAAGTTTCAAGAAGATCCGACGTTTTCGAGCCAAATTCTGTTCCGCCATGAAACCAATTTCTGGCTCCATGGGTATATCTAAAAGCAACATTGCTGCATTTGTGACGAAGAACAACCTGAAGAGATTCAAGAGCTGCCATTTCATCCAGAAAAAAATCGGTTTGATGATGTTTGTGAGCCGGTGGAATCATCGGTCATAGTTATATCCTAATAGTAGACCTGATAATAGACTTCTTCCTGTGGGGGTATGTAAAGTCTAAAGTCTATGAATTTCCCGTGTTTTTTTTTAAGTATGGAACCTCGCAATGGATCAACCTTTACTTGAAAATTTACTTTAAATAAGGTAATAATAAAATGGTAATTTTAATTTCAAAAAGTTTCTATCGACATTTACTACATACTTTACTATTACTAATGCCCAGTGGTTCCGCCATAGGCCAAAAATCAAAAAATTCATCTCACGATTTTTTGTCAAAATGTATACAGATGTCTTCTAAATTGTCCAAACTTCTTATTTGCAAACCGGGTTTTCCTAAAAATCTAACGGTACTTTGTAAAAATAAGTTAAACGCATGAATACCTGTATTTTTTTAAAGCACATCAAAACAATTTTTTTTTTAATATCGCAGCAACAACGAACTTCAATTTGTTCTGGTAATTGATCAGGGTAACGAATCAAGATTATATTTAATAGATTTTGAAGTTAAAGTTACATATTTTAACTTGTGAAATTAAATAAAGTCTAACGTGATTTGTGTTTTTAGTGAAAAGCTCCGACCATGACCATGAGAAGTATTTTTGCGTATCATTGCCATATAATGCCAATTACTGTTCTATGGGAGCTATAGGACCTAGTAGTCCGATGGGGCCAATTTTTTAATATATTTTTAAAATATTTTTCTAGATTTTTGGTGAGAATTTTATAGCGATATCTCAACGCGAAGTATTTATGACCGCACCTTCATACAAGCGGAACCACTATGTAATGGGACTTCAAACGTTTGGAAATCACAATATATTTCGATTAAAGTCAAAAATATCTAAGGCTAAAAAAAATAATAAAAATTTTGGGCGATTTATAGTTAATTAATTTGAATAGAAGTGGTTTTGAAAAGTTCAAAAATATTTAATAGGGAAACAGAGACGAAACTGTGTAGTTTCTTAGAAAAATAATGAAAAAAATTTATTTTCAACAATACAAGAGGCTAAGAATTAATTTTTGTTATTTTATTTTTTTAATCAAATTTAATCAGAGAAAATGTATTTATTATTATTATTTTATTATTTACTGTATTTTTTCTTTGATTTATTTCTAAAATGTCAAATACTATGATTTCCAGCATTCCTTATTCAATGTGAATAAGAAAACTATACGTAAAATATCAATCGAAGTCTTTCGAAATTTGAAATATTGCTTTTTTTTGTGATTAAGCAATTTCTGGTAAAATCTGAATTTTGTGATACGAACTTCATCATTTCATTATCTCTCTCCAGTGCTATGTACCTAATTAATTTAATTAATATTATTTACATATATTATTTGTCTTACTCAATTATAGTAAGAATAATTGCCATATTTCAAAATTAAAATTCAAATTTAATCTCAGTAAATTTGAAATAAAATAATATATTTCAAGAACCTGGCTTCATATAGGCCTTTAGCCTCTTTTGATATATCGTAGTAACGCAATAATATGAAATGCGCCTCTAAATCAATAAAAAAGGCGAACATATGTCAACACTGATTCCCAAATTTACAACGGTGCAACCGATTCAAGGGTTGACCTATGAGCAAATACAAATACAAAGTGCGCAAAAAACCAGCTGTAACAACGCTGCCAAATCAAGTGGAAACTCATAACTTAAGCGACTGCAAAGCGGAAACTGTCAAAGGAAAGCTAAATAGATAAAAACAAAAAATGGCAAATCAAAAAGGTCAGCAAAATAAATACAATTACAACAAAAAACGAACGACAACTGCAATCAAAAGTGCGTTCGACAGACGCCAATGACGACACGCGTGCAAGCAATTAAACTCTTTCGCCGCCAGTCAGCCAAGCAGCTAGTAAAATAAAAGTGTTTGTTGTTGTTGTTTTTGTTGCTTGTCATTACATAATAGCGGCGAAAATTGATTTACGTCGAGAGATTTTGATTGTTAACACCCCGCTCACCCGAGTGGAGTGGAGGAAGGAAGTAAGTTTTTTTGTGATTTTTTTTTAGCAATCCATTGAGTCGCTCAACGCCTCTTTTTGCGATCAACCGAATTGGCACCTAATCAAGTGGAAGATTTAAAACGCACTCAAACGTGCAATGCGAATGCATATCTGTGTCTCTATGTATGTATGTCTGTGTGTGTGTGTGCTCATTTGAGTGTTGTAATTTGAGCGAGTCTTTGCAAGCGCAAAACACACAATATTGCAAACAATAAAAAGCGATAAACAACAATAACAATTGTCATAAAGACTAATGTCATCACAAAGTCAACACAGTTATATACATATATACATAAATACATACATATATACATACAAATATGCAGAAATATTAACAAACATAACGCACGCATCAGCGCCACTAGCGCTACGCTCTTGCGCTTCTGTCACTCAAGTGGGCGTCCGCGCGGGGTGGCAACTATAGTTGTGATTTGTGTGAGTTCGTTTATTTCACATATAAATATATATATACATATGTATATGTACGTATGTTTATGCCATTTGAAGGCGTCCCGGTCACTCAGCTGTGAAGAAAACCGAAAAAATGGGCAGTTCCTGTGTTTCTGCTTGGTCGGCTGCCTTGGCCGCATCCTACTTTTGCGAAATTACACACTCTTAAGCACATATGCCTATTCAAAGCGAGTCTTTTGTGTTGTTTTTTTTTTGTTCTGGACACGCGTCTTTCCACATAATAATCGTATTCATACGCATACAAATTTGCCATTTCCTAGTCAACTTAAGATGCTCCATTTTCTATGGTTCAAGCAGGGTAAGCGTTTATTTCAACCACACATAGGTTACGCTTGACTTGAGGGTGATATAAGCCATACAAAGGAAAAATTAAATTCATAGTTAAGATCGCTCTATTGAGTGTTAATACAAAATCTTGAATTATCAAACAGAGGACACCGGAATTTAATTTGCGTCCTTCTCCTCCTTCATTTCATTAAGCGAATTTTACAATAATTAATTTTTCACTGAAAGAAAAGAAGCTTCATCTATCAAATTGTATTAAAAATAAATCGAAATTTCTAGGCGACAGATTTTCCTAAAACTTGAGTGAACTTTGAAAAGGAAAGATGTGTAGGAGGATCTATTCCTGCTAAACTCATCTCTTTACTTAGAATAAAAGCGCTTCCTTTATGTAGTTATAGAATTAAGATTATTCAATTAACCTCGCCTCAGATCAGGCCTATTCCAGGTTCTACTTTGCTAACGAAAATTAGAAAGTTGCGCAAGCTGTGTCAAAGTCTTTGATCAGTGTCATAACTATACTTAGGTGGGTTAGGAGGGTTTCAAAATTTCCAAATTTGAAAAAAAAGTGTGTCTTATGAAACAGTACAATATGTTTAAAATATTATCAAAAAACACCAAATCGATCCGAGGAAAATTCTAAAGAACCCTTTGGAAGTTCTGCCCATCAGACTCCGTCAGTATGAATTTAAAACTTTAAACCCGCTTAACTCAAAACTCAAATTTTCAATTCGATGGATAGGATTTCTCGAAAAAGTTATGGAGCATATTGTTCAAATTTTGTACACTTCGTTGAAGTAACATCATCAAGTTATTGAATAACGATTTTTTTATTACAACTTTTTTTACCAAAATAACTGATTTTTTTTTGTTAAAATACTGTCTAAAATTCAAATTTTAATATTTTATTTTTTCGTTCTTTAATTAACTATATTTATTCATTTACTATCGAAATATTTTTAATTTATTGATTTTAGATCAATCAATAATGAGTTATGATGTCCACAGCAAGAGCTTTTCTCATGGGAAATGAGGTACCGTTTGGGTTTTGGGAATTTACATGATACTGTTCAAATATGTATCTTTAATACGCTGAATTGTTTAAATGAAATCAAATATAATAAAAATATTTTTTAATATAAACCTCTGAAACCCACCTAACCCCTTAAATGTACTTGTAAATATGCGATATTGTAGTTATTAAATCAATCAAAATTCCCTTCATTCACCCAACATTACTACTTAAATATAAACTCTTCTAAAATGCCCGAAAAGGATATGCTGTCTGAATACAAAGCCGTTATATTGCCATATTACAGACCTTTTTTTGTTCCAGAGCCAAGCCAATTTTTACTAGTTTTAATCAAAGAATAACTTAAGAAAAGATGACACATTTCGATAGACGAGATGAGATCTGACCTCTTTAATCATAATAAGTTTAGCTCATTTTTTTATCTGTAAAAGTAAGAACTTCAACTGACTTTCTCTCAGATCATACTACCTATTCTTGGTTCTACTTTGATAACGAACATTAGAGAGTTATGAAGAATTTTGCAGATATCTTTGAAATAACATCATCTAGTTATTGAATTGTGATTTTTTTTATTACAGTTATTTTTTTCTAGCCAATATATGGCGAATTTTTGACCAAAATAAGTGAATTTTTTTGTTAAAATTCTGTCAAAAATTCTAATTTAAATATTTTATTTTGTTTACTTCTTTAATTAACTAGATTTATCCACTTACTATCGAAATATTTTTCATTTATTGTTTTTAGATCAACCAATAATGAGTTATGATGTCCACGGCAAGAACTTTTTTCATGGGAAATAAGGTTCCAACGTTTGAGTTTTGCGAATTTGTAAATAAAATACAAAATACTGTTCATATATGTTCCTTAATACGCTGAATTGTTTAAATGAAACAAAATATTGTATATATTAAAAAAAAGTACCAAAAAACCCTTGTTTACAACCTCTGAACCCACCTAACCCCTTAAATGTGCTTGTAAATAGGCGAGATTGTAGTTATTAAAATTATTATAATACTCTTAGAAGCATCAAGCTCCACTTCATTTACCCAAGATTACTATTTAAATAAAAATTCTTATAAAATTTTCGAAAAGCATATGCTATCTGAATACATAGCCGTTATATTGCCATATTACAGATATTTTTTTGTTCCAGAGCCAAGAATTTTTACTAGTTTTAATCAAAGAACAACTTAAGAAAACATGTCACATTTCGATAGACGAGATGAGAGCAGTCCACAAATTTTTTTGGAAAAATTTGACTTCGAAACATTTTGAATACAGAAATTGTAGGTATGAATTTGTATAAATTTATTAAAATTATAAATAATTTTTCCAAAAATGTCCTGAAAAAAATAATAAAATTTACATAGCATGCATTTCATTCCGTATAAAATATTATTTTTAAATAATTATTATATATTATAAAATATATTAAATAAATATTCAGTAAAGATTTCTGGGAACAAAATGGACCTAATGATGGCCTAAGTGCCGCCGCTTGTGTTCAGGCACACCTTGCCTCACTTTTTAAACAGCCAACCAACTAAAGATTTATTTAAATCTTACATTACACCTCGTATATTCCACGAGTATCTTTATTTTGATAAAATATAAGAGGAAAACACTTTTTCTTTTCTACAATGGTGTATACAACCTTCATATTTAGCAAGCTCTGCACATACATGTATCTTAATAGCCATGTATATAAGTATGTATGTATATCCTAATCAAGTGCAGCAATATGAGAATACACACATATAAACACATGCATTAGATAAATCATTTGAATTTTATATCGCGCCATCTATTGATCATGCGTCGTGCCAGCGTGACACCTGTTTGTCAATTTACTACAACTTCACTGCATATGTTACACTTGTGCTTTCATCAGAAAATACCTATACATACTTTGCACAATTTTCTATTATTCCTTTGTATTTAAAAGATTTTTTAAATATTTTATTAAATGAATGTGAGTACTTTTGATTTTCATGATTTTTCATTATTTATGTATATTAAAATGGAATTAAACGACTTACCGCAGTTAAAATCATTGCAACACTTGCTGCTTTAATGATTCCGTTCTGTAAATCATATGTATGTTTTATTAGTTAAAAATGTATATATGTATGTTTATAGCGCATGTTACCTTTATACTCCTTCTGATGACTCCATTGACACCATCGATGAATTATAGGTTATGACCGCTGACTGCCTTCTTTAACATTCCTTTATGCTAATAAGCATATGCATTTGTATGCACATACACACGACTGCATATTTGCACAGCGCCGGCTCATCGGGCTTTGTCGCTGCTGGCGTACAAATTACCAAAACCAAAAAGCGATCAGCCATTTGCTATTGCCTTGAGGAGAGTTTTCAATATTTTCACAAAATCTTAATTTTATTTATTTTAACTTTGCTAAAGTTAACCGATTTCTTTAAACAGTATTGAATTTAACTATATGCGACCATGAACACACAAACTCATGAACCACACATGTCCATTTGGCTTGCGCTGCGGGCAGAGCGCCTGCTACACTTGACACTGTCCTTTGTATTGAAGTCTTGTATAGAACTAAATTCATAAAACACAATGAGTTTGCACATTCAGTGACACAAAGACAATTGTTTAATTAATTTAATTAATTTAAATACAATTAAATATAGTTTATTTGGAATTTAAAAATTTGCAAACCAATTCGTACTGCGCGAATGGACTAGTGAAAATTTTTTACCGCCGCACAGCTTAGTCACTCGTTAAAACGAAGGAAATAGCGAGCGCAAAGGGGAAACGGAAAAGGGTTGCATTTGTGATAAAATATTTTGAAATTATGTTAAGTTTATAAAAAATATAATTTTTTTGAAGAAATTTAAATAAATTTATTGTTTATAGTAAATATAATAAACTAATATTATTGTTTTTATATAAAATTTTAATATTTTGATATTAATTTTTTGAAAAAAAATATTTTAAAATTAAGTGAATTAACATATAAAACTAATATTTTAATAAGACTAAATTATTTATTAAATTTAAGTACCAAATAAATTTATTAAACACATTTTGAGTGTAAAAATAATAAAATATTTAATTTTTAAGTATTTACTTTTTTATATTTTAATGATTTTTTTATTTAATAAATAGTAGTAGTTTTAAAGAAAAATATAGTAAATTAATTTTTTTAAATACTTTAAAATTTTTATAATTTTTTGTTTAATTGAAAACAGCATTCAAATTTAGAATTAAAACTTTTAAATATTAATTTTAAATTGAGTAAAATTATTCTAATTTGTCAGCTTTACTTCAGCTTATTCTGTTTAAAAAATTATTACAAAATGTTGAAATTTAAAATAATTTTAAATATGCAAATGCAGTCCTACTTCCGTTCTTCTCTATCCTATCTTGTCAGTTAGTTCCGTTTTATAAACGAGCGAAACAGTTGCGGAAGAGTTATAAGAGAGCGTTGCGTATATAAATTTTCTGGAAGTTTCCATTTTTACATAAAAATAGTTTTAAATGTGTAATAAAGTATATAAGTAAGCTGAGGTGTGCTTTAAACATTAATGATAGTGAAAATTGTTTGAATTTCCTTACCAAATACATTGCCTTCCAAGTTAATTGAGTATGCGCAAGCAGCGAACTACAAACATACATACACATTGTATGTATACATATGTATATTTGTCGCCAAAAATTAGCAAGGCACGTCACCGAGTGAGCTAAGTAAGTATACAGACATGCATATGTACATACAAAAGCAATAGAAATTCTCATTTCGCTCTTTTTAAAGCAATAACTTTGATAAAGTAGCGAGTATTGGTAAATTTGAACCGGCGATTTTATGCGCTCATTAAACAGCGCACACACCAACAAAGCTCAATTAGTTAAAGAAGAGGAAATCAGGTGGTTGTCACAGCAACAAGAAATTATGAACGCAGAGACAATAAGCACAACAATTACAAGGCAAATGCATACATATACACATATCAATAAGTTCAGTTGTATAAAAATACATACATTCGTACACATAATGAGAATCAATGCAAATCATTAGCGAATATCAGCATAAAATGTAATTGAGAGTCAGAGATCAACTAATTGACACTCTCAGCAACACCTCAGCAACAAAATATGCTGCTATGCCATCAATAACGGACCTATGCATTCCTTCTTTCGTGAATTGCAGCGAGTAAAACGAAAAATGTGGTGTGAAAATTATTGCGTCTTGCAAAATTATTAATTAAAAACTGAAATTAAGTGTTTATTTAATAACTTTAAATGTGAAAAAGTAACTCAAGTGAATATTGAAACTGTTGTGAATAATTAGTAAGTGTAATAAAATGAAAATTAGTGTTTAAACGTACGAAATTGTAAATTGTGAATTCATCTCGTTGCAGCCTACTACGTTCAGGTGTCATGTTCATTCATGTTGCTGATGCAGAAAAAAGCGTGTCTGTGCGAAAAAATGCGGTGAGTCAATTGTTCATTGTTATTCATAATTTTATTAAACATATAAAATGAAAATATAAATATAAAATTGCATAATATTGGAAAAATGCATATATTATATTATATTCATAATCAAAGTAAAAAAAATTTACATAAATATTTAAATAATTTATTAGAACAGAATTACAAAATGCTAATTTAATATTGATTATTTTTCTAACAATATCTCTGAAGCCAAACTTTATTCATTATATTTTAATTGCTTTGCGGATATAAATTATATTCATACCATAATATTTTTATTGTTGTTGTTGAAGTCTCAAGTTTTAAAGTGTTAAATATTTGTTGTTAGCAATCAGATTAGGATCAAACCACAAATTTTATCTCATATTTAAGGGTGAGGTGAGGCTTTAATAGGGACTTATTATAACTCTTTTATTGATTTTTGCTGAAATTTTAGAATTTGTCGACAGTCATAGGTAGAGTATTATCTTATTCGCAAATGGAGGCAGTTTTCCAGGTCGGGTGAGAGCATTAAATAACAAGTAAGGAAGGGCTAAGGGTGTAACCGAACATTTTATACTCTCGCAATTTATTTATTTAACTTTATTTATATTATATAATACACAATTTGACCCACATATTCGTCATATATATTGTATAAAGTCCATTGAAAGTTGGAAACCATAATATTAGGTTAGAAGCACCGAGGTCCTCGTGTTCGATATATGGGGCCTTAAAAACCTATGGTCCGATTTCGGCGATTTTTAGAATGGGGCTGCCACTCTATTAACATAGTATTTGTGCAAAGTTCTGCACCGATATCTTCACTAGTACTTACTTTATATATTGTAAAGTAAACGATTCAGATTGTCTTCAAAGTTCTGGTATATAGGAAGTAGGCGTGGTTGTGAAGCGATTTGGCCTATTTTCACAACATATCATTGGGATGTAAGGAAACTATTACAAACCAAGTTTCATTGAAATCGGTCGAGTAGTTCCTGAGATATGGTTTTTGACCCATAAGTGGGCGACGCCACGCCCATTTTCCATTTTGTAAACAAATCTGAGTGCAGATTTCATCTGCCATTTCTTATGTGAAATTTAGAGTTTCTGTCGTTTTTCGTTAGTGAGTTAACCCACTATTAGTAATTTTCAACCTAACTTTTGTATGGGAGGTGGGCGTGGTTATGATCCGATTTCTTTCATTTTTGGACTGTATTAGGAAGTGGCTAAAAAAGACGACTGCAGAAAGTTTGGTTTATATAGCTCTATTGGTTTACGAGATATATACAAAAAACCTATTTAGGGGCGGGGTCACGCCCACTTTTCAAAAAAAATTACATCCAAATGTGCCCCTCCCTAATAGGATCCTATGTTCCAAATTTCATTTTCATAACTTTATTTATGGCTTAGTTATGACACTGTATAGGTTTTCGGTTTCCGCCATTTTGTGGGCGTGGCAGTGGACCGATTTTGCTCATTTTCGAAAGCAACCTCCTCAGGGTGCCAAGGAACATATGTTCCAAGTTTCATTAAGATATCTTAATTTTTACTCAAGTTATCGCTTGCACGGACAGACGGACAGACGGACAGACGGACAGACGGACGGACGGACAGACGGACGGACAGACATCCGGATTTCAAATCCACTCGTCATCCTGATCATTTATGTATATATAACCCCATATCTAGTTCATATATTTCTTGGTGACACAAACAACCGTTAGGTGAACAAAACTATTATACTCTGTGCAACAGGTTGCGAGAGTATAAAAATTATTAATGGTTTCTCTTTTCGGGTAAGGTGAAGTCAAAAACTAAATTTATTTAAGAGAGAGGGTTTCTTCTGGAAAAACTTTAATATCCGTATTATAACACTCTCATTGCACATCTGCATTGCATAGTGAAGGCTGACCCGATTTGTATATTAAATTTGTTTTTGGATTGTTCGATTTAAAACTCAATTGATTTAAAACGAAATAGTGGAATGATTGCCAATTGACTGAATTTTATTTTAATTAAATGGAAAGTGAAAAGGCTTACAAAGTATGGATGGTAAAAAAGTTTTTTCGGAAGAAATAACATATAGATAGATAACAATAGAATTGAAAAGATAAATTAATTATTATCAAATTAAAATATTTTGAATATGTATTAATATTTGACATGATATTTTTTGGAAAGGGTTGTCACCTATTTGAATTGTTATTAAATTAAATTGTTAAAATATTTATTAATGCACATTTTCCTATAAACACATGTATATTTATATATATATTTTTTAAGAAACATTTCCTTAAAACTTAACTTCAGCAGGTTTGCTACCTGTCTGGCTTTTTTATTCAAATAATATAATCTAGAAAATTCTATATTATAATATTGGTGTCAAATTAAGGGTATTTGAGAAACCACTGAGTATGAAAGATATATGTGCTCTTGTCAAAACACTTTCTTGACATACTGTATATGCATATTAGTCCATATTTTGGTAAATTTTCTTATTAGATTCAAGAGGAAATATTGAAATTAAATTAGATATTCCATATTGGAAGATATGTTTAAATTTTTTCTACTACCTGTCCAAAAGCCGAGTAATTTTAATGAAGAATTAACGTTAATAGAGGAAATGTTTCTTCTTCCTAGTTTCGGTATTGCTTTGATCAGTAACTATGAGAAACTCTAAATTACGTGATGTGTTCAAAAAATAACGTTAATTTTCTTAAAAGAAATATTTCGAAACATTTTTGGTTTTGGCCAAGAACGAAGTTTCTAATCTTAGCGGCCGATACAGACAAAGTAAGCAATGAATATTACCGTACATTTTATCGAACTTCAGGGTCATGTGTGTATGTATGTACGTATGTTTATCAAAATAATAAAACAAAAATTTGACAATTGGACTTTAAGACAATTGAACTATTGCAAATTTTAAATTTCCCGTTATTTTTTGAACGCACCTCATATAAATTTCAATTAAAAATTTCATAAGCAACCTTGTGTCGTTAAAGACCTTTCAGAATCTATAAATTTACGCAAAATTATATTTATTAACCTTCTTATAAATTATTGACAAAATCTGCCACCCACATTAAAGCCCAACCACATATTTGGCTTAATAAAAATTGCAACATTTGTGCCACTCATGCTCATTTATTCATAGTGAAAATTATTTATTTGTGCAAATCATCTATATCGACACTAAGCTGGCAAATATGCGTGTAATCTTAATGTATTTGGCTTTCGCAAACTACACCACGCCTCTGCAACACAAATTCAGGGTCAACAGAAAAACAAGTTGAGCGCAAGAAAAAAAAAAAGAAAAGAGCAACTGTAATAACAGTAGCAACACATGTACGAAAAATATAATAAATAATAGTATGTAAGTGTATGTGTAATGGCATTAATGCCAACATTACAGTGATTATTAATTTTGACGGCGGTCAACTCTACTTGCAACATGTAGTGCATGGCAGACTTGTACACATGAATATTTATGATGTCTGATAAAAGCGGGTCGGCACACACACACAAGCGTCATATTGATTATTTATCCAGCTGACATTTTCAAGGCAGTGAAAGTACTACTTATGCGCTGTAATGCAAGTATGTGGCATGTGGTGAAAGTAGTAAGCGCTGTAGTTGTTGCACAGTCATCGATTGACCACTTTTTGGTCAACACACACTCAATTCTCAGCCTTGCTGCCACATCCACAATCCGCCCACATAGCTAGCACGCTGTCGCGCCGGAAAAACAAATCACATCAAAACCGATGATTATAGGTTTTCTAAAGCCGAACGGAAAGCCAGCGAAATATACATATATTTACACAAATATTTATTGTAGCATCTTATCATGCCACATCATCATCAGCCACCCCCTCTAAAATGCTCGAGTCAGACACCCCAAATGTTGCTTTACTTTGGATTTTACTTGTTGTATGTTGCATGTAGTATTTTTTGTTGTTTTTGTTATAATTTTATTACCGTTGTTGCTCACTTCTCGTCTCACTTGGAAAATCTGCCCATTAATCAAACTATTAGCAGTGAATTTAGCTACAAAAGCATTTCAATGCAATTTATAGTTGTTGTTGTTGTTGTTATTGTATATTTATTTATGCGACACACCCCTTTCAGCCTGCATGCTTTACGTTTTGCCTTTCGCCCTCTCTTTCAGTAGTCTGTGTGCCCTTTGTGGCAGCGTTCTTTTGACCTCGCCACCGTTCGTTTGCTCCACTCTAACGGTAGCACAGCTAGTTTTACTTAAATTTTCGTTCTGCCTCCTGTTTGGCGGAAATTTATGGGTGGCCGCAAATTCTGCATCAATGCATCAAAGTGTGGCACTTGCATCTACTCGTACATTGTACATATCTGTTGCAAGATTTTTATCCTGTCGCGCACTCGATAATCACGATAATGCGTCCTGTAATCAACTAATAAGGCTCATGTTGCTTTTTACCGCCCCACAAACACACAACTGCCACTGCTGCCACTGCCACTGTATAATGTCTAGTGTTAAACCCCTCAATAAAGTTGTACTTCTAAGGTCTTCTTGCCTCAACAGTTGACAACTGTAAATATTTAGCGAGGGTAGCATACATAGTCCTACCCGTTGTAATCGAGTTTGTTATCCAAAAAAATTGAATTTAACGCGCAATATTCAATCTGTTTGCCTCCTTTCATTTGCCTCATTTCGTTACGCTCGGATTTTCCGTATTTTCTTTGTGTGTGAGTTGTTGGTGTTGATCCTGCATGGAAATGCATTTCATGCGCTCCTTATGTTCTTAATCACTCGCTAAGAGTTCTCGGCGCTTTGGTGTGCTTACTTTCTTTGAAAGCTATTTCAGGGGTGTCTTCTTGTGTATTTTCCGCATTAAGTTGGTTTGCTGGAGAATTGAGTTGTCATCATTAGTTTTATAAGGTTTTAATGGTATTTTTTATGTACTTTTTTGCATGCCACATGTCATGAAAAATAATTTTGTGAATGACTTTATTGACGTAAATTTAGGAAAAAAAGTGTATATGTATGTTACTAAAAATTGAAATAAAATAGGTGAAATATAAAGGTAGTAGAGTGTATGTAGTGGATGATGAATTATATAATATCTGGACGCGGAGTATTATATTTTAATCACTGCAAACCATTGTTGTATATTCGAAGTAGTTAGTTTTGTGCTTGAATTTTCCTCTTTGACGGTCCTCATCAGTCTCGTTATCTCCGATAAGGTGTTATTGTTCTTGTTGTAGCGGTTAAAATATTCTCCACATAAGTTTTAGGAATACCGTTTAGCTGATAGGTCCAACAGACTTGGAAATGGCCCAAGGAGGCCTTTTATTTTGTCTTAACATTCCTGTTTTAGATTTACCAAATGATATTCTTATATTCAGGAGCTCGAGAGAACAAATTTCACTGATGGCCGAGTAGTTCACTACAAATCTATAAAGCCCAATCTTCTATCAAAGTTTGCCGATATACAACTAAAGAGAATACGTGGTAAATATTCTATTGTTCCAAAACAACTACAATAAAAATTCGTCACTAAGAGTAAGCTGTAAATAAAAAACTCTGAAGAACTTCAATGAGAAGACCAAAAGAGTAACAATGTCTGGGAACCATGAAATATAAGGAAACATACCTAGACAGTTAAATTTTGGAGAGAAGAATTATAGGAATGAAATTAGAGGGAAGAACCAACTCTAAGACTTTAATATATTTTTTTAGTACTATTTCATATCATGAGCTCAAAACTCCGGGTATTATATTCTGCAGGAAGATCCTTAAAACCTGGGAAACATTGTTAAAATACAAATCTGAATATGATTTTAACGTGGAGTCTAAAGAACAGCGAACAGTAAATTATTGTAATTCAAGGGGATTATATTTCTCTAGGATAACTTAAGGTTACCGATAAAACACCTTTCTTCATCCAAAAAATTTTCCAAACCCATCATTTATGTCACAAGAAAATACATTCAGGCTTCAGTCTTAAGTGGTCTTGCAAAAGTGGGACTGTTAAGAAATAAGTGTTGTATCAATACCTTATAAGCTTTTTAGTTTTACCTAATGAACACCAAGTGGGCCTTAAATATTAACTATTATAGATAATTTGACTATATTATTTACATATTTTGGTCAGATTAGTTATTCATTTCATACAAAATTTCATATAATTTTCTTCAAAGCATGACCAATAAGATGATTCCATGAATTTGACTTAAATTCGGACCGTCCCATAATTTTATTCTTTCTTCCAAATTTCCATGACTTTCTTGTTGGAACGAGATTTAGGCTATTAAAGATACTTTAACTGAAATAAATCTCTATTATGAAGATTTTTGGGAGATGAATCTTACATCGAAGATATAAGGAACAGTTTTTAAAATAATGGTCACATCTTAAGAAGCAATGCCAAACCTTTTGGATGTATCTTCGGTACCAAAAAGTTTCCTATGATAACGCATCCGCCCTTTCAAAGCGCCTTGAAGCTTGTTGAATCTCCCTCGTTGGACAACAATAACTCTCATTTCACAAAAATCCAGTAAAATACAACTAATCAATCCATAAGTCACCCATTTCTTCAGCAAATTCACAAAACTGTCATTTTGTGGTCAAACAAAGAGCTATTGCTGTCAAAACTAACTCATTAACCGAGCCGATAATAATACTTAGACGACATAAATGTGGAACTATTTAGCTAACAACGCGATTATAGAGTATCGCATTAAATGGAATATCACTTACACACACACACAAATTACTAAGCAGCATTAGGCGAGTTAATTATAACCAAAAAACGTGGCCACACTCCAGGCGCATTTACAGTGACACACGCCAGGCGGCTCCTTACAATGCTGGCTCTCTGCTTTCAACACGCTCCTCAGCTGCTACACAGCATGCAGGCTACAAAAATAATTGGCAGCAATACGCTACTGTTGGCAGCTTGTCACAGCAACACACAAGAGTAATACAATAGCAGCAACAACAGCAACAGCTGCTGACAACACAGAGTGTTTCCATTTGGGATTGTGTGTGATTGTTTGTGATTTAATATAATAAAGATACAAGGATACATTAGTTTTCTCCATACCCCTTTTAACGTGGCAACGCAACAACAACAAAAAAAATCAGTATTTGTGTGTGTGTGTGTGTGTGTCTGTGTCGCATCTAAATTAGTGGCACCACAAACTCGCGGCGCATTGTGATTCAAGCAGCGATCGGCCACTTGAAATCCATTAAATATTTGTGAAAATCGATATACGATGCATTTGTACTTTGTTGCATGCCACACTCACACAAATAACTCTTTGCCTCTTTGTCGACAACACTTTGGGTTGTACTCTTGGCATCGCCGAAAGTGCCTACTTCAGTTTATTGTTGTGTTTTGTTGTTGTTTCGAGTGCACTTTGTGGGCCATGCGGCAGTGTTGCACGGCGGATAACCCGCTGCAACACACATATATGTAACTCATCAAATGCATCCTTTTTCGAACGAATTTCTTTTAGTGTTTTTGTATTGCTTTTGTTGTTGTTGGCATTGTTCTTTGTCAAAAATCAAAAGTGTGGAAATTGTGTGTTAAATATCAGAAAAATATGCTTTTAGCCGTCGTTCATATTACAATCCGATGCGTCGCTGTGTGCCACAAAATGAGCGCATAGTTTATTGCCACCAAAATCCTTTTGTCGCGCGCTATTACAGTTGCCAGCAGCAATCAGCAAGCGGCGCAGAGCAGCTGGCAACAAAGTGTCCTTTACATACATATAGCGCCTGCGATGTTTTTATAACGTCGCCACTTGAAAATCGTGTTATTTTGGCATTTGCCAACAGTAATTCCAAATACAGCCCTGCAGCTGACCACATCAATCCTGTCGTGCGCCGCAATGTCCTCTTGCGCCTCTCGAGTTGGCATAAAATGCAACTCAAATTACGCACTTGAAGATGCTAAATGATTACGCGTGCCCAAATGATTGGTGATTTACACTCGGACCAATTGTTCGCTGGCTTTTAGCTGTAGGGTTTTGATATATGTATTTATTTCTATGTATTCAAAGAAACATTGATTTCAAGTACAACTTAATAAATTATACTCAATTACTGCCGAAAATAGCGAATATATATATTTTTTCAAATCTCAGTATTCGATAATTGAATTTTCTGAATTTGTATCTAATACTAGCTGTGGCCGCGATTTCGTCCGCGTGGAATAGTGATTTTGGGCTTCGTCTTTATCTTCGTCCGCGTCAATTTCTGTTATCAAAGAACTTCTTCGTAAATTATATTTTTGTTTTATTTTCTGGTTGCAGAAGAACATATTGATTTTCTCCGCAACCTGATCTTGACAACGCGACATATAATTGGCCATGTGAAAAGCAATCTTTGCGTAAATCGATTCCCACGTGTTTAAATGTTTGCCCCTGCGATTTATAATTGTAACGGCGAAAGATAGCTTAAGGGGAAATTGAATTCTTTTAAAATTAAAAAGTATATCATTTGGGATCATCGGGGTGCGAGGTATAAGTACTGTTTGACCAACCGCTGGACCAGTCAAAACTATTGCAACGATCACGTTATTGCGAAGAAATTTTACTTGAAGTCGGGTCCAGTTGCATAAATTAAATGGTTTCAGATTTCTAAGTAAAATTATTGGGGCGCCTATTTTTAGCTTAAGGGAATGTGGAGGAAGGCCACTTGGGTTCAAAGAATTTAGAAACTCCTGTGGGTGATGGATCACATCTTATTGATCCATTACATTATCAATAGATGTGTATGTGACTATATCTCCTTCAAGTTTATTTAAAATTATGTCATTAATTTCGTCCACGCTACTGTTTCTCGCCGCCAATATTGCCATTTGACTCATCCATTGGTGATCTTTATTTTCTTTTTCGCTGATGCCAGGGTAAACTTTTAATATTAAATCCTCAATGTTACCTACTCTTACTCCTAAATCGAGGTCAATTCCAATTTTATTTTAAAATTGAGGTATTTTCCCGTCTACTAAAAGTAATTTTGAAGAGAAAGTTATACCCCCCCAAATGGGCTCTCATATTTGTCGATAATTTTAAAATATTTACAAACTTCCATAATGGAGAACTTTTAAGGTAAGACTTTACAATGTCTGCTCTAGTTCCCCTTACTATTACGAGTAAAGTTTGTCGAAAGTCCCCAGCAAACATAACAGTAATCCCATCAATGATTTTATCACAGTTTCTAAGATCTCTAAGAGTTCTGTCTAGAGCTTCTACGCTACTGCTAAGGCTAGCTGTCCCTGAGACCTTACTTTTGCTAATATAAGATAGTAATGAATGTCTCTGCCGGTCCCACCGGGAGCGTCCAAAAATCATCCTTCAATGAAACGAACACTTTGCAGAATACCATTATACGCTGTCACCTGGTCATTAACTAATCTTGGTTCATTTTGAATAATATACTCATTTAATTCATTTATATCATATGGTTTTCGCAATGCTACTTCTAACGGGTCCAAAAGCGAATAATTTCTTTTTGATGCAGGAAGCCCAAAATCAGTTAGGGATTTGTCGCAAATCTCATAAATTTTATCTTCTATTATGATTAGTCCATCATTGTATACATTACTTTTGTGTATCTTGAACCGCTTTCGCAGCGCAAGGAACGAAAGCGTGATGCTATATAGCCTATAGCCTTCCTCGGTAAATGGACTATCCAATACAAAAAGAATGATTCAATTCGAACCAGTAGTTTCGGAGATTAGCGCGTTCAAACAAACAAACAAACAAACTCTTCAGCTTTATAATATTAGTATAGATAAGCTCTATATATTTATCTATATCATGTTTTCTAGTGAGTTGCAGGATCCTTGTTGAGAAAGTTTAATAAGTACCTTTGCTATTAAAATGGCAAACATTCTCCCTTAACCTCACCAATCTATAAGTATTTCTCAGTGTAACTCTCGGCTTGATATTGGACCAAACCTTTTTTTTCCGAGAGTATGAGTCATAAGTAGGAAAGCAATTTCTCCGTTTTTCGAAAGTAGTCTTCAAAAGCGAAATATTGGACTTCGAATAAGCTTTTTCGAAATTTGGGCTTTGTATTTCGAAAATGAGCTATAAAGGGTCAAATTTCAATCTTCGAATTAGCACTTTTTATTTCGAAAAATAATGACCCAATTTTTTTTATTTGGTAGGGTTGTGAATGGTATCAATCGACCTTTCTCTTGGTATGTGTATTTTTTTGAAAATTGTTGAGTTCTTTGAGAACGAAGCTAATATTGACTCTGTCTTAAATATGTATACTATATTCATAACAGTATATATCTGGTAGGTTCTGTAAAATATAAAGCAATATTGCTAGCAATCTGACACCAATCATGACATCGGTTGAAACAGTAACTGCTTGGGGATGCCTTCATATCTGGCTAAATCGGTTTGGATTAGGTTTTTTTCATATACTGCGGATCAAAATATCGTATTCTTTCCCTCGAATCTTAAACAGATTGATACAATAAGATATGGAACACGGTTTTCGTACCATATGGAGATATTGCTTTTAAAAATTCACCAAAAATTAAATTTGAAATACCAACAGAAGAGGAAAATGTTTGTTTGTTGAAACTCAACTTTTAGTGACATAAAACAAATTTAGTTACTAAAAAACTTGAGCAGATGACAATGGCAAAAGCTAATTTTCCTGAGTAAAAACAGCAAATCTCCCCATACTCACTGTACGAAGTCAATACCTAAATATTGAATAACTGATAATAGATTTGCAAGAACTGTATCTTCCATACTGTTAAAAAAAAGCTCTCACAGATGGAAAAAAATGTGTTCCACCATTTAAATGTGAATTTAACCCAAAATCATCCTCACGTCTACCTTCTATTAGTAGAAATGCCAAAACAAGTGGACGCAAACCAAAGGTGAAGATAGTCTATAACATGAGCTAAATGAAACCGAGTAAACCAAGATGAAAGATTACCAAGAGACCTATGACTTGATCTTAAGATTTAAAACTGTCACCGAAAAAGTTGGATTTGTTTGAGAGAAATTACTGGTAGTTTCCCGAGTTCATGTACATCATAGACCATTTTTGCTGTATGCTCTCTAAAAGTCCCATTCATGATAGTGGCAAATCCTTGGGAAATTTAGCCTATAAGCCGAGTGAACTCCTAAAAACACCAGACACTATTTGCTATTCATTTTGTAGTAATCAAGCTATATTTATTGCCAGGCACCTATGGGATCGAATCGTATTTTTTATAGACTGGATGTAGTATTCAAACTATAGATGTTATTGAAAATATTTCCAAGTGAAAGTCTTTATAAACATATTTAAACAGGTGGTAACTCCATTATTGTTCTTTTTTTATTTTGAGCTTTCTTAGTTTTTAGTATCTTCATAATTTCTTAAATCTTAAAATTTTCCAAAACGTGGCAACTCTGTAGTTTTTTGTTTCAAACTATCTGAGACTTACACCGAATTTAGTAAAAAAATTCTTCAAATCAGGCAGTGATCTCTTCAGTGGCGCTTTAAATATTCATTACAGTTGATTGATATTTCTACATAAGCTTAAAAATGTCCCTTCAAAACAAATAAACAGTAAAACAAATATGTAAACTATACCCAATCTCAATCAGCATATTGAAAAATACATCACGAAACGCTATTGTGTGCAATATTGAAGAGCTTTAGCGAACTTATCGCAAGTTGAAGTCATTCATATTCGCAACCAACATCGGAATCGAAGTCAGAAATGCCAATAATCTTCGTGTTTGACAGAGGACAAGCGCTATCACCAAAAAACTCCAAAAGGAGTGCAATGCAAACACGTAAACCTTCCCACCAAGCTTACGAGCCCAATGCATTTGTATTCATGAATGCCAAAAATATTGAAAATAAAAATTCGAAGCAGAAGACCAGTCAACTGTAAATAACCGAAAAGACACGGTCAACCGCCGTGGCAGGGATTTGCCAAACATTTCGGCTTATTATGGCATTTTCAGCAGAACGTTGTGACGCCGTCACCTCGTCACACTGACACGCCGCCGTTGGGCGATCGAGTTCGAGTTCCTGCTTGTAATGTGTACGAGTCGTATGACGCGATCAGATTGCTTTGGTCGAACGCAAATTCTTGGCGTGACACAACTTAAGATCGTCTTAAGAGCATTTAAGTAGCATCGTTGCGTACGTCTATCAGTCAATCAGTAACTGGCAGTCAACGCAAATATGCGGTCAATATATGTACCTGTTGAAGTGGTTATCGGGGCACGCATATTTTTTGGGTTTTCTTTTTTGGTGACATTTGTTTAGTGTGTCATTCGTCAATAATCTGCTTTGCAAACTGAAGCAATTGTAGTTGTAATGTGATATTGTTTGCTACCAATCCAAACCATCTTTAATGCGTTGACAGATGACTCAGTGGTGATAAATGATAAGGGTTACCTTGGATTTATTATTAAGATTAACTTTTTACATTTCACAAAGTTAGTTGAAATAACTAAATCTCTACAACTAGATTTTATTAGTTCAGGCTCTTGACAGAGGTGACCTTAAGTCCCGAAAATAGCTCTATTCTGCCTTTTCCTATTACTTTTTCTAGCATTTCTGGTGTTATAGTGATGATTTAGATAGGAATTTCAATAGGAATGTTTATCTTGGGCTTGTTAATGATCTGAGTATTGCTTATCTATATTTCACTTTTCAAATAACCCCGTATACAGAAGTCCAAGAAGTCAAATTTGAAGCTCTGTATGGTCAGTCTATTCAATCTCATTTTTAAATCAAATACACTGGAATTTTTTGTAGCAGAAACTGACTAGTCCGAAATTGAGTCGAATCGTCTCGTTGAATCCAATAACTGGGAAGACTTCTTTTAATGTATACCAAATTTTATGTATCCCAAACTTGATAATTTCCACAGTTGGGTTAATTAAGGTCTACAGTCAGGGCGAATGGCCATTGTCGGTCATCAAAACTTTTCTCTATGTAAAGCGCCAGTATATTTCTATGTCCAATTCTATCGTCTTCTAACTTTTTACATTTAAGTTCCGGACCTAGTGGACTTAAGGTAGAAATTGAATACAGAGGATTGGTCAGATCAGAAGGGGCTGTCTTCTACTACTACTGCACGTCATTCCCCATGCGTCTAGGTAACTCTTCCAACTTGGCAGTGTGTAGCCAATCGTAGACCCAGTTCGGGTTCTGGTTACCAAGAGCCAGAGCAAATGAAAAATATTAATCAGTATTCTCACTATCTTGTTATAAATGCCGTGTGGCTTATCTGGGTTTTATACCCAGATGTTGGAACAGTTGAATTGAAATTGTCAGAAATTGAATTGAACAGTTGGCTTAAATGAGAGCAGACTTAATTCATTTTGTACAGCTAATATATGTTTGATAATCGGCCCAATACGTTCAACTTCAAAGCAAAGGATACAGCAAATTCAATGTCAAGTAATTTCAGGAAGCCAGTAGTGATCTTTCAGAATCTTCAAAAATGTTAAGTATCGGTGCTTGTCTAATAAATTCAGTGAGTATTCTCTTCATGTTTGAGGAAAGTGGGCGCCATTTTTGGAGAAGGCGATTATTGAAGAAATTCGTTTTTCTTTCCTTAAACACGATGTATTGTATTGATTGTACATGAACGATATGTCGAACATGCAATCCTGATTTCTTAAGAGTGTCAGTTATCGCTAGAAAACTTCTAGCTATGACCATCAAAAACTTTGATTGGGGATTTTTGGATTCTTCTTTTCGTAACTTCCTTTTCTAGTTCTTCATTATATGCAAGACTACGGTGCCCCTAAAGCCACAACATGAACTTTTCAGTCTACTTCATGCAGAAGAGAGACAATTGACTCTGAATAGGAGCTTAAGGTTCTACCAAAGTTGGCAGTGAAATCCGTTGTTGTTGTACAATGTTTGTCGAAGTTTTCTGAGTGGGAATGAAAGAAGAAGTAGGAGTTAATTAGAGCTTTTCCATATATATATATACATAGTTTATTTATAGAAGTCATATTAGGTTCTCCTATTTAAAAGCCAAGAGCTGAGCGAACTTTGATGTCTTCAACAGGAAAATTTTCCAAACGATTAATATGTGGAACTTGGCTTGAAGAAAGTGGGCTAGGTATGAACATCCTATTAGAGTCAGTAGTTATAATAAAATAAATAAAAAACGATAAGACCTGATCTCTGGTATTGGTTATTCTTCTACAAAACCAAACCAAAAATTTTTGAAAAAAATAGCTTAATAACTAGATCTTGTGGCAATGTTAATCAAAATTTTCTTTCTTCATTTATGAAATTTTTAATTTTTTTTTTGCTAAAATATAAAAATTTGAAATATTTAGAATATTTTTGAAATGGATTTTATCTTTAAATCATGATTTTTGTTAACCAATTCGAATTCTGATTACCAACAGTATCTTAGTATTTTTCGACTTTACTTTGCAGCAAATTTTGCAAGTACACCTCATTGCATTATATACATACATACATACATACATACATATAACCCTAGCCAAGTACCATATATGGCTGTAAGCATTCACTATGCCTTTCACTTGAACAACGCTTCCTTCCTTCCACATGTGAGTGAGTCGTGAGTGTATCATCTGCGTAATCACCGAAATAGCCACCATATGGCAGCGACAAAACAAAGCTACTATGCGCCTCAAGCATAAATGCGTACAACAAACACACACACACACACATAAACAACAACAGCCAGCAATGAGGAAGAGGCCATGACCAGCCGGCATATCAAGAGTTCAAAGTCAAAAGCATTTGAGTGAACACACGCACTCACTGCCCATCGTTCGTGTTTGGCTGAGCCTTAATGCTTGTAGAATTTTCCCCTCTTATGTGTAAATCTACGCGCATAACGCTTTTGGGTTATACGCTGGTCTGGTTTTCTGGTTTTTCGCCGTAGTACTTGAAATATCACCAAACACATTACGGTCATAAATACAGGCGGGCGAATGCGAATACATAGATACCACTTTGGTCGTGAGTTTGTCAGGGTGGCGGCTACTCAGTAGTTCAGTTGTTCTATTACATATGTGTGTTATTATGGTTGTCGGTACAACCCGGTGCCGTGTCGCTTCTGCTTTGTGGACTCATAGTCATACATATGTACATACATATATCAATACTGCCTTCTGGCTGAGATTCGCCTGTAGGCGAATTGTCACATCTTTTTGCCGTTTTGCTTTTAGCTTTTTTTGCCCTTTTTTTCTTTGGGTTGCTTTGCTCTTTTACCCTCCTCACACGTCGCGTTTTGTACGTATGTATGTATGTGCGCGCCAATAATTTATTCATATGCGATTACATGCTGTAATTTTGTTAAATACTTTTTCTTTTATTTTTGGCAGTCGCTTTTAATCCTGAATTTCGGTTCGTTGGTTGGTGGGAGTTATTTAAAGATTTATTTATTTATTTGTTACTTTTCAGATTTCTGCCGAATTTAAGGCATACATATGATTGTAAGAGATTTCAGATCTCTCAAGTTAGTATTTGGTTCTTCATTTATCTTTTAGAGACCACTTTCACTCAATGAATGCAAATGCTTGGCTTTAATTCACCAAAATTATTCATTTTCTTGCAATTAGCCGCATTTATTTGTAACCAAATTACAAAAGAACACTCAACTAGGTTAAAGTTCCATACAGTTGTTTAACTAGTCGAGTTACAATCCAAGAAATATGGATAAATGAGGGAGATTCTAATTCTAAACATTTTCTAACATTTTCTAACTTTTTGACAACTAATTTTGATTACTTTATCATCTAGAAATCACTAAAAAGAATGGAAAGTAAGGTTAAGCCATGGAGGAGTCAATGGCTCATTAATAATTACTTTTTTTCTATATTTTTTCATACATAACGGTAATATTTTCTCCAATTATCCACTTATCCTATGAACCCTTCCAAGATGTTCGCAAATATTTTCCAAACTCCCAAAGTTGGCAGTGAAGTCCGTTGTTGTTGTACCATGCTTGTCGAGGTTACCTGAGTGGTAACGGAAGATGAAGAAGTTTGAAAATACAGCTTTTCTAGGTTTTCGAAATGATGTCTTCCAGCTTGTTGTTCGCAACTGTTTTCCAAACTCCTGTTTCTCTTTACAAATTGGATTCTCCAAATGAATTTCAATCATTTTATTTTTTGAATGGTGGTGACGAAAAAAATATCTAATATTGTCCATGACCCAACACTCCTTTAAAATGCAGTAGCACTGATATTAGATATATGAGAATCTATCTATATTGTTCTTAACATCCTACTAGTTATATTTTAAAGTCACGTTATTCTGCATATGAATCTTAAAAACTGAATTCCCGGTATCAAGCTTCAGGATACTTTATATTTCTTAGTTAATTCGCCAGTGTATATCATAGTTTTCCCAGGATTACTAGTGTTACAGTGTTTTCCACAAAATTGTTCTGGCATCCTTAGATTAATTTTGTATTCCTGGATTGTATAGTTTCGTTTCGGAAACATAATCATATATGTATCAGTTAATAAATAAATTATCTTATTAAAATTTGGTAAAATTGGGAAGGTTTGAATTATTTAAAAATGGAAGAAATCAGTCAAAAACTTCGCTGAACCCGTCATAACGAATTCACTGACTTTCGGCCATCCACCTCATTTAAAATTATTTTCTCAAAGTATGATACAAATCAAATCGGAACTAAATACATGGCATAATGTGGACTCATACCGGAAATGTTGTAACGATTTTTCATAATTTCGCACTGCACTGTATATTGATTTCCGAGCATCGGTATTTTTATTTAAATTTACACTAATGCCAATGTGATGACTTGTAAAGTATCTTAATTACATTCGAGGATAATTTTAAGATTAGAATAATTTTAGAATGGAAGAAATTATCCAAAACCTTTCAGTGCCGCCATAACAAAATTAATAATTTTCTTCGGTTCGTCGAATTTCCGACTTTCAATTTCCTTTTTCAATAAGTGATACAAACCAAAGACATAAATACTTAGCATAAGGACATGGGTGGACATGTGGTGGTGATATGGGTACTATCATACGCCTTTCAACGAATATTGATTCTGAATAAATTTACAGCTATTTCGGGTAATGAATGAGTTTATACATATTTGGCGATTTGAAACAAAAACAATCGAATGGCCTAAAGCGAAATTTAGAAAAACACGCAGCAATAAATAATTTAATGTTTTCAACAATACAAAAAAATATATTGTCACGTGCCACACTATTTTTGCACGAGTACCCAAATTAGAACCCACTTCCGCTCATGCGTTTACAGCGCTTACTCCACAGCCAGCATCCATTCCATACAACCGCCGCTTCGACAAGCGCTGCTGTCAGTAATACAGTCATTCAGTGATTTATCTCCGCTAATACCTAGTAGCTACATACATAAGTATTTACGAATATAGTTTTAATCTAAATCGTATGAGCACTTAATTGCAGAACAAATTAAAATTAATGCGATAAAACCGAATTGTCAAATGATTTCGGGATTTGCGCGCGATCAAAACGATAGCAGAACAATTAAAAAGGCTGCGTGTACACGTGCCGCCGCACTCAAGTGGGTGGAGGAGGCGGAAGGCGGCACTATTATTTTTGTAAGCGCTTTATATGCGCTTATCCAGCGCTCGAGGCGAAGCGCACACAAAGCGTAAGTGTAACTCTTCGCTGAGCGCCAGTTTGGGTGTGGCTTTGAAAATGTGTTGCACGCGCAGCAACACCCACAAAACGCTAAATGTGCGCGCACGCTGCCATACTACTTTCTATATGCGGCAAGCGGCGATGAGCGGAAATGCGATTATTCACTTCCGTTCCAGTTTGGGATTGAGCGCGCGCGCTGGTCATGTAGTGACTGAACTCATCATCACCGCTACGCATAGCGCAACACGCGCGCTGCACTTGTTCGTCGCGGCGCCGTCGTCACATAACGGCGCCCACACGTGCCGCCACAATTGTTGTTTATCCTAACAATTTGTGCCGCAGACGCGCTCAACATCCGCGTCCATGCAACCGCGTCGTTTATTAGTTGGCACAATACGACCGCGTTCAAGTTGCGGCGTCCAGCTGCTGAAAGTGAAAATTAATGTCAGTGCATGCAGAGCGCATACATGCCTCGTGGGAGTTAATCGATCGCGCTCGTCGCTAGACTGTTGATTGCCAAGCGCGCGCACAGTCGCCACCCACTTCCAGCAGCTACCGTATTCACAACGCGTCGTACAAATTCGTGAGTGCGTGTGTGCGCGCGTTTTCGCATTAACTTGTGTGTCCTCGCATATCCTCATTCAAATTGTTGCTATTGTTTTGCGTCACGTGTGCGCGCGCTACATATTGGCCCGCGGTCACGTGTCGCTCAATGTCGCGTCCTTTGCGGGCGCGCTCATCAACGCTACATACACACAACAACTAATAGAGGGTTGACTTTCTCTGTCAATGTTTATGTTTTGCTTGTGACTTCGATTATGTTTTGAAAATATTTTGTGTTTTCATTATTGCCTTGCACTTGGTCATTGTGTGGGTCGCACGTGTCGCATTTGACGCGCGTCTAAATATTTTTTTAAGTGTTGGGCGCAATTTTCCAACTTGCATTTTTACGCTATGCTTTTTTTTACATATGCTCAACTGTGGATGTCCTTAACGGCGGAAACCACTAACTCAACACTTTCGTGCCGCCTGCGGCTGGGAAGTAATTTTTTACGCTTTTTTCCGCTGCCGCGCCGCAGCGCCATGTTAACGCCTGTGTCTATCGCGTCACGCTTTTTTGCGCTCAGCACTGCCACTGCTCATAATTCATTGTACACATTTTTTATGCGTTCTTCCTTCTCGCACGTTGCACGCTCATGCTTGGGTCGGCTCGCAGGCGGGCGTGTTCGCTTTGGCCATTTTGCGGCTAATGTTTCCGTCATTTCGCTTTTCCTTTTGGTTACATAACGAAGTAATAATTGAATATCTTCGTTAGACAACAACAACAATAAAAAAGTGGCACAAAAAAACGCGCAGCGCGTTGATTGTTTATGCCGCACTATTAAAGGGTGGCATGTGCGCGGCAGTAATAGTGTTGCGCGTCGCGTCGCTTTATTGCCACATGCGGTGCACTTGTGTCAGCCAACTCGTTCGCTGTGATAATTCTATTCATTCGATGCTTTGGCAAAGTCACTTATTTTCTCATTCCCATTCGATGCGCGTAACAAATGTGGTAGGTGTTTTTATTGCTGTTGTTGCAACGCATGTTATTGTGCCACACTTGCCATTTGATTGTCATTAACATAATCGAGCGTGAGAAGCTTGCCGCTTTCGAAAGTAATAGTGAGGTCGCCAGTCACATTCAAACACCACAAAAGGATTAATGCCAAATAATATTCATTAGTTTTGTTGCGTTGAAAATTGCTAACTTGTGCGCTTAATAGTAATGTCATTGATTGGGTCGGTGTGTTTCCTGTAGATGTTCTTCCCAAAATATATACTTTAAATTGTGGGAATATGTTACATAACCTAAATAATGGGTTGCGTTATTGACTTCATTGACTCTCTAGCTTGGATTACATAATAAACAGAAGACTGTGGGAGGAAGGAAATTATTGGACAATAAAGTCACTAAGGCAAAGGAAAGGGTTGTCTAAGTTATATGTAGCTATATAAGGACTTTCAAACTATTTTAGTTTTGTTATAGCTTTTGAGTTATGTAACTCTGAATAACAGGTTGATTATAAAGCGCATTTCTTTTGAAAATTTGGTTAGATTATTCAACAATGTCGCTATCAAGGCCGATATACGATTATAAATTATTATCTTCCAACTTTTCCATATGATTGTTAACTGGATCTTTTGGCATTAGATTTTTACCCAGCAACTATTCTGTTGAGATCTGAGAACAGGAAAAAATTCCAGATCAGATCTAGTAAATAATGTGAATTCTAAAGCATTTCGAGGCCTAATGGAACTTTCGCTTATCACTTTCATTGTTCTGAAATCATAAATTTGTAGATTTTATGATGCTTTAACCCTTAACAGACTCTTTCAATTCATCTCCACTGTACCGATCATTTGCGATATATACAGTATTTTGAAAAATTCTTATGGTTGGTTGTTTCGTCGAAAACTTCGTACTTTCTATTTTTCTAAAATCAGATGTATAGAAGTTATGGATATTTCAATGGTTGTTCCTCTGTCTACATTGTAACTATGGATCCAAAAATTGTGTGATCATCGATACTCCTCAGGTTTATTATTAGTTTATAATAGGCCTTCATCCATACGAATTTGATTAGTAATAGCCAAAATGGAAATACATTATCTTTTCCAATGAGACTATAGATAGGCTTTTTTACTATACTCAAGTCTAAATGTGACATATACAAACTCATGAAAAAAATATGTAAGGATCACATCTGAAAGCTAACAATTAGAAACATTAGAAAATCTCTTCAGGACTTATCCACATAAATTTGCAAGAAAAAGGTAAACGCATTAGACATTCCGTGGAAAGAATAATTATTTGTAATTACCCAGAATAAAAATCGATTTTGCTGTATCGTGTTATTGTTAAGGCTCTTTTCTGTTCATTATTAGAAATTTGCCCATAAACTATACGATACGATCTCAAATTTTTTTCCAAGTATTGCAGCACTTTCATTGTAGTAAGAAGTCTTAAGTTGTCTTATTTAATGACATATAAAACTATTGACACCCCAAAACAATAACGCCGGGTTATCACGTTCTGCAAATTTCTTTCATCTTAAACTAATTCAAATCGGAATATTTCATACATTTTATTTGAATGGAAATAATCCTTTTTGAATAAACTATAGATACAGTGGTGGCCAAATCATATGCAACTGGAACGCGATTTTAGAAAAAGTATATATATCTTACGATTAAACTTTGCAGACTGTTGATTGAAAATGAAATTATTTCAATTTGGTGTTTTTACTATTATATAACGTTTATAAAAACAAATATTTTCATTATTTAAAAAAAATACAGGTACCATTTTGATTTCATCTCTAAAATTACGTGGACAAAACATATGCAACTTTTTAGAAACAAAGGTAAAAAATATGTTCTGCTAATATTTTGTTGCAATTACAATGATTTTTCATGAATTCACGATATTTCCTTGGCATTGAGCCAATTAAGTTGTCAAAGATTTTCATCGGAATCGATTTTCAGGCTCCTTGAAGACTACTAAGAAGTTCAACGTAATTTTGAATGTTAGTCCTTTCTATGCGCCTGTTAATCGGATTTTACAAGTTCTCAATAGGGTTCAGATCTGGAGCCATTCCGTAACATTCACAATATTGGCTTAAAGACAAGATTTGGCATATTTAGACGTGTCCTTTGGGTCATTTTCCTATTCGAAGATTCAACACAATGGTATTTCCCACTCAGAATAGGGCAAAATTACACCTTTATAAACACATTTGTAGTTAAATTAATTCATAATTCCATTAATTTCATATATTAGTCCAACTCCGTTAGCAGAAAAGCAGCCCCACACAATTACATGGCCTTAGAAGCTTTAGTAAGACGTTGTCGTCCCTCATACAAACCGATGGTGTCGATTAAAAACAATGTTGAGCGTTTGATATTCGCTAATGAGTATTTAAATTGGCCAATTATTAAATGAAAAACGGTTCTATTCAGCTATAAATCAAAATTTAATTTAATAGGCAGTAATGGAATATCTTATGTGCGATGACAATAAATAAGAGATTTGATCTTCATGGTTAAGTATGGTGGAGGCCATGTAATGGTGTGGAAATGCTTTTCTTGTCACGGATTTGGACTTTTTTATTAAATTTATGGAATTATCAATAAGTACGACTGCAAATGTATTTTTAAAAGTATAATTTTGTCCAACTCTGAGCGGGAAATGCCATTGTGTTGAATCTTCGAATAGGAAAATGACCCAAAGGACACGTCTAAATATGCCAAATCTTGTCTTTAAGCCAATGTTGTGAATGTTACGGAATGACTCCAGATCTGAACCCTATTGAGAACTTGTAAAATCCGATTAACAGGCGCATAGAAAGGACTAACATTCAAAATTACGTTGAACTTCTTAGTAGTCTTCAAGGAGCCTGAAAATCGATTCCGATGAAAATCTTTGACAACTTAATTGGCTCAATGCCAAGGAAATATCGTGAATTCATGAAAAATCATTGTAATTGCAACAAAATATTAGCAGAACATATTTTTTATCTTTGTTTCTAAAAAGTTGCATATGTTTTGTCCACGTAATTTTAGAGATGAAATCAAAATGGTACCTGTATTTTTTTTTTAAATAATGAAAATATTTGTTTTTATAAACGTTATATAATAGTAAAAACACCAAATTAAAATAATTTCATTTTCAATCAACAGTCTGCAAAGTTTAATCGTAAGATATATATACTTTTTCTAAAATCGCGTTACAAAATCGACAGAAACAATAACTTGGATTAAAGAAAATCTTCATCATCTACTTTTTATGATTGGCAGATATACTTATAGATTATCAATTTTATTTGATTATTTTGTGACTTAGTTCTCAGAAGTTAGCGATATTTATCCCGATTGACTAAAGTTATTAATAGTATCTAGCCCGAATAATATTTGGAAAAATTATTTTATGGAGCGCGTAACCTTATTCAAAAATTATGTTCCGAGATCGGTGCAAATTTAATCCACAGCAGTAGTAAAACTGAAGGTAAAAAATGTTCCAGTACCGAACTAAATCACTCCGACAAAAGTCTCACACAAGTGTTGTCCTTATATTGTATAGTTTATGAAAGAAGGAAAGGCAATGAGTTTGTTAAAGGATGTTCGGAGAAAGGTTTTGAGAAATATTTATAAATATTTTCTAGCAATGGTATATGGGGCATTCTCTGGAAAAAAAGCCACTTGAAAAAAAAGTTCTTTATTTTTTTTGGCAATTATATATCTTATAGTACATGTAAAACCTAAACTAAAACATATAGTTTTAGGTCTGTGTAACGCGGGGTTGCCATATTATAAGGGGCCAAAGTTTTTTGTAAAAAAATTTTCGAACCGCCATAACTTTAAAACTAATGAACAGATTTTAAAACACCATGTGACTTTTTTGTACAGAATTTCTCAAACTTTGAAACTGTATATCGTAAAATTTTTTAAAATTAATATTTCATAGCAAAAAATTAAAAAAAAAATTTTTTTGGAATTTTTAACAACTTATGCCCCCTTCGATTTTTTTCGAAAATATCTTAAAATGTTCCTTATTTTATCACCTTTTTACCCCCCAAAGGGAATTTTGGGACAGCAATATTTGTATGAGCTACAAATAAAAAACCAACTCAGAACAAGATGAAAAATCATTGATTTATGTACTATTATTATCAGAATTTAGCGTAACCCAGGATTAACGACGTGGACGTAGCAGACATTTAATCCCTTTTTGTTTTTTTTTATTTTTTAATATTTTTTTTAATTTTTTTGTATTTTTCAAATTTTTAATTTTTTTTTGTTTTTTTTTTTTTTTGGTTTTTGCTTGTTTTTTAAATTATTACGTAGATTAGATTCAAGTACGTGATAATTTTAAATAAAAAACAAAAACCAAAAAAACTAACAAAAAAAAAATTAAAAATTTAAAAAATACAAAAAAATTACAAAAAATATTAAAAAATAAAAAAAACAAAAAGGGATTAAATGTCTGCTACGTCCACGTCGTTAATCCTGGGTTACGCTAAATTCTGATAATAATAGTACATAAATCAATGATTTTTCATCTTGTTCTGAGTTGGTTTTTTATTTGTAGCTCATACAAATATTGCTGTCCCAAAATTCCCTTTGGGGGGTAAAAAGGTGATGAAATAAGGAACATTTTAAGATATTTTCGAAAAAAATCGAAGGGGGCATAAGTTGTTAAAAATTCCAAAAAAAAAAATTTTTTAATTTTTTGCTATGAAATATAAATTTTAAAAAATTTTACGATATACAGTTTCAAAGTTTGAGAAATTCTACGATATACAGTTTTTACGATATACAGTTTCAAAGTTTGAGAAATTCTGTACAAAAAAGACACATGGTGTTTTAAAATCTGTTCATTAGTTTTAAAGTTATGGCGGTTCGAAAATTTTTTTACAAAAAACTTTGGCCCCTTATAATATGGCAACCCCGCGTTACATAGACCTAAAACTATATGTTTTAGTTTAGGTTTTACATGTACTATAAGATATATAATTGCCAAAAAAAATAAAGAACTTTTTTTTTCAAGTGGCTTTTTTTCCAGAGAATGGCCCCATATATAGGAATTGATGGAAAGATGTAGACATAAATGCTCACTTTACACAAGCTTGGATATTTTCATCAACGATCAGCGATGCCAGTAAAAATTAAGACTTAAAATTTCGAAGAAACTTTCAGAAAAATTCTGCTAAGATCTCCTAAATCTGGATTTAACTACATTGAGACACAACTGAAAGTTTGATAAATATTATCAGACAGTGTTCAACACATACAGAACATTATCTTAGTTGTATGTTCTATTGCAACTCGCTTACGAATTAAAACTAGGCATCTACGTCGGCTAAAAATGGATACCCAATCTAAAAGTATATGGATTGATTTCAGTTATTGGTTCAGATGTTGAGCGATGTCTCCTCTCAATTAATATATTTATAAAATATAGAAGATTTTCTTCCATGCGCGTCGAATTAGCCGCTTCCAGGATATGAAGAGATAAGCAAGAATAAGTCATATATTATATTCTCAGTTCGTGATTAATTAAATTTTTATTTTCTCGATAATAATAAGTGGTTAGACCCAGTCTATACCCTTTAACAAGGCCTAACTTTGACAATTTATTCGGGCAGTAAGAAACAAGGAATCCCTCTTTCGCGCATTTGATTATTATTTGTGTGAAAATCATACATTTGCCTTAAAACTATCTAAAAATAGCGAGGATGTACATAGTTCTAAATTCAGTTTTATGGCCTTAAACACTATCTTTCACCAAAATATTCCCGATTAAATAATATTTACTGTTAATAAGCCCGTCTGCTGTCCATTTCTACTAAATGCAAATACAAAAAACGCTGGAATATCAAATATTTTGTTTTGATAAACTAACTGCTTCAAATTTACATGCGCATACACAGACAGTTCATCGCTTTATTGGCTCAAGTGTGCCGCCAAAGCGGTCAAGGAGTAAAACGCTTAATAAATTCATGAGCATTTATGTAAATATCAAATGAAATGTAAACAAATACGGCAATTCTACCAAAGTCGCCGTGTCTTTGCCATGTAAATGTTACCCCTTCTACGGGGGCTTCCTAAAAGACTACCGCCCGAAAAATGTCGAAAAGTGTCAACAGCGAACGAACGAAGAATATATTGCATTGACCAGACAGATTAAGCAAATACAAATACGTACCATTTTTTGTTGTTGTTTTTTTTTCTTATTTGTCTTGGCTGCGCAAGCATTGTTTTTTCGGGCATTTTTTATCCACTTTGCTTCACTTCTAAAGAAGCCGAAAATGCTGTGATGAGCACTGGTCATAACCACAATGGACCAACTAACTGCATATGAAGACAATTTGAAGCGAAGAAATAAAATAAATCTTCAAAATGTGTTTGTAGAAGAAAATTCCCAATAAAATTGAATAAATTTGAAGCGAGTAGAGAAATAATAAAAGTGGAGCTGAGCGCTCAAGGTGCACGCTGAGTGGAGGTGAAGCGCTTGAAGAAGTCTAACCTAAAAACAACAACAATAAAAATGCACAAACTGACATATTGTTGAACGACAGCAAATTGACATAATGTGGCGTTTCACAAACGCCAAGCGCGCCAACACACACGCCGCGCGCTGTGAGCGACTTAACGCGCCGCCAAGTCATGAAACAATGGATATCCATCAAATGCACAAAAGGTCATGTCACAGAGGCGCGCACGCGCACACCAAAGAGCTCAAAAGAAAAAGACACCAAAAGACATTCATACACACACACAAAAAGAAAAAGAGGCCGCTCCAGGCCTAAGCGCGTTACCAAAGCGTAGCGGCTCTAAACTGAGGCAAGCGGCTGCTCAGCCGATTAAGCCATCTTACGACAGTGGCAACAAACGCCTCAAGGCGCTCTAATGACGACAGCGGAATACGAAAGAAGAAGAAGAAGAAGAAGCAAAGCGTAAAAAGTGCCAACCATACAAGCAACATAATGTAGCATGCAACATATGTATGTGGAGAGGAGGAGAGCTAAGCATTTAAGGCGCTGAACACAGATGGGATAGCGCAGATAAGACACCGATAAGATGCTGAATAATGTGAGACAAAAGCAAGAGATATGTGCTCATATTGTTGTTGTGTCATTGTTGTTGTTGTTGCGCATCTTCAAAATGTCCACACACGTTGGATGACACCAGCGGCAAGCGACACACAAAAAGAGTGGCTTTGTGCAATTCGCAGTCGGAATGTAGTGTAGCTGTAAATGCGAGAATTAGCGTAATCGGATCGTGACGCAAAATATAAATGTAACTACAAAAATATCAACAACAATAACAAAAAACAAAAATAAGCGCACTAATATAACGCATACGAAAGATGCAACGCATGCGATAATAGAGTGCTCAGCGCGCAGCGCCTGATGATGTGGCACAAAACAAATTAGGCGCTTCACTTGCCGCCGCAACAAAGCGCGCAGCTGACAAAATGCGATTCGAGCGCGACAGAGAGAAAAATTTCGAAAATTCTCACACCTTTGTTCACGCCTACAACTCGCCATGCCAACGCGTTGCAACGCTTGCCCGCCTGCCTGACTGTCGGTATGCTGTAAAGTCCACAAAGTGCCTGCATTAATGACAGTTAATCCGCTTTACGGCATTTAGTGTCTAAGCTAAGTTAAAAGATGGCGGCGGCGACAATGTGAGTAGCAACAGTATTTATCTGCTTTAAAAAACATTTTTGGAATCTTTGTTTTTTTTTCGGGGGTTTCACATTCTTGTCTATACAAATATCGAAAAGGAAGGTTTCTATACGAATGAAAATATAAAAATATTGATAGTTCCAAGCAAAATAAGAGTTTTATAAAAAAAGTTCAACTTTTCGAATTCCAAAAATATTAAAATATCAAGAAGTTTTTAAAATAATATTTTAAAATTATATTTCAATATCCATATAACTCTTATTAAAAAAACACGGCTTCAAAAATAAATAATTTTCCAAATAGATTTCGTTATTAATTATACTTAAAAAAAGGAAAAAATCCACATGTCGAGGTTGCACTAAATTTTTAAAATAAATACAGAATTCGTACTTGATAAATTCAACATCTCTCTAAATTTTGAAAATAATATAGTTTTGAATACAACAAAATTTTAAATTTACGCGGTTCCTCGTAGATTGTGATATCCGGATAACTACACTAACTCATGTTATAGGTATTTCTCTACTATTTAGATTTTATCCGCGTAACTGGATAATCCATTTGCATATCCGGATAACTTTACACATAAATGGAAATGGATTTTTATAATATTATGATATTATCCGTGTCAGTAAGGAACCAAATGCCCGACTAACTACATAAATGTATTATAGAATAAATTGATTTTGGTAAAATCTACATATTATCCGTGTCAAAGGATAACACGGGTCAACAAAAAATTTGACCTTAGCTTTTAAGCAGTAAATTTCCATTGTTTAGGTCTTAATTAGACGAAAAAAAAATATATGCCATGAAAAAGTTTGCTTTTTTTATTTAGGACACCGTTTTAACGAAATTTTAAAAAGAAATATGTGATTTTAATTTTTAATTGAAAATAAAATCACTTAAAGAAACATTTTAATTAAGTTTTACTATCAAAATAACTTACAAAAAAGTAAAAAATAATTTAAAAGTGTCCACTTTTACTTTTAAAAGAAATTTTATGTTCATTGGTACTATCTCTTAATTAACCTAAATATAGTATTATTACTATAATTTTTAGAAAAGCAAACTTTATACGAAAAGAAAGTACTTTCTTGTCGTTTTTGTTCATAATTAATCAGAAAATCATAAAATAAACTTTAGGACAAAGAAAAAAAATTTTTTTGTAGAGTCGTGTAATCCATGTGTATATCCATTTATATATCCTGATGGCCTCAAAAATGAATTTTAAAAGCATAATATTCTGTTATTTTCCGTACCAAAGTATATACCGTTTCAATATTCGATTATAAAAATATGCGCTAGTTTTTTTTTTTAATATGAGCCCATCATACTGTTTCGGATTTTTACGTTAATATTTTCGCAAGAATTTATATTTTCTTCTGAAAGTCATGAATTGCTTCATAAATTTTAAAATCTTTGATATTATTAGTTTATATCCTATTCAAGACATAAATCAAAAATATATCTTGAGAATCGCATATAAAAATTAAACTTTTCGTTAGTTGACAAATCTGTTCTCTTCCTACATTAAACATATTTCGGTGTATTTTTTAAAGTATGGCTCTCTCTGATTCTATTTCGAAACTTGTCTAAATTAAAAATTGTCTTATTTTTATACTCTCGCAACAAAGTTGCTAGCAACAAAGTTGCTAAGAGAGTATTATAGTTTTGTTCACATAACGGTTGTTTGTAACACCCAAAACTAAACGAGTTAGATATAGGGTTATATATACCAAAGTGATCAGGGTGAAGAGTGGAGTTCAAATCCGAATGTCTGTCTGTCCGTCCGTCTGTGCAAGCTGTAACTTGAGTAAAAATTAAGATATCTTGATGAAACTTGGCACACTTATTTCTTGGCACCATAGGAAGGTTGCTTTCGAAAATGAGCAAAATCGGACCACTGCCACGCCCACAAAATGGCGAAAACCGAAAACACATAAAGTGCCATAACTAAGCCATAAATAAAGCTATGGAAATAAAATTTGGTATGAAGGATCGCACTATGAAGGGGCATATGTAGATGTAATTTTTTTGGGGAAGTGGGCGTGGCCCCGCCCCCAAATCGGATTTTTGTATATATCTCGCAAACCAATAGAGCTATATAAACCAAACTTTCTGCAGTCGTTTTTTTTAGCCATTTCCTTATACATTCCAAAAATGACAGAAATCGGATAATAACCACGCCCCCCTCCCATACAAAGGTTAGGTTGAAAATTACTAAAAGTGGGTTAATTCACTAACGAAAAACCTCAGAAACACTAAATTTCACATAAGGAATGGCAGATTGAAGCTGCACTCAGATTTTTTTACAAAATGGAAAATGGGCGTGGCGTCGCCCACTTATGGGTCAAAAACCATATCTCAGGAACTACTCGACCGATTTCAATGAAACTTGGTTTGTAATAGTTTCCTTACATCCCAATGATATGTTGTGAAAATAGGCCAAATCGCTTCACAACCACGCCTACTTCCTATATACCAGAACTTTGAAGACGATCTGAATCGTTTACATTACAATATATAAAGTAAGCACTAGTGAAGATATCGGTGCAGAACTTCGCACAAATACTATGTTTATAGTAGGGCAGCCCCATTCTAAAAATCGCCGAAATCGGACCATAGGTTTTTAAGGCCCCATATATCGAACACGAGGACCTCGGTGCTTCTAACCTAATATTATGGTTTCCAACTTTCAATGGACTTTATACAATATATATAACGAATATGTGGGTCAAATTGTGTATTATATAATATTAATTAAGTTAAATAAATAAATTGCGAGAATATAAAATGTTCGGTTACACCCGAACTTAGCCCTTCCTTACTTGTTTCCTATACATTCGACCGCATTAGATTTGCTTTATGATTATAGTGTATAATTAGTACTTCCAATTCAATTTAATTCAAGTCTTAATTCATCTCCTCTACAAAATGATTTTATGTATCAAAAGTATATTTCTTGGTTTATAATGATACGTTGAGCAATTGGCGTCAATTGGAGAAGAACTTTACGTTAGCCTAGGAAAGAGATACAACTCTAATTCTTGTTAGCAATAGTATGTCCTTCTATCCAATGCCGATTTCGAGGTCTCCATAAGGAGGTATATTGACTTGTGTAGATATCGGATCTCCTTAACATTTTTTTGATCCATCAAAACCTCTACATGCCTCCACATGAACTGAAACAGCTATTTAGATTGCACCCTCTCCTCAAAATTTGTTCTTTTGAGAAGCTGAATCCTAATTTCCATCAAAGAACTCTTATTAAGCGACAGATCAAGATCTAATTCTATCAAATCGAGCATTAAACCTGCTCATGGATGCATAAATTATTATACTTTAGGAAGATACTTCAAATATTTATATAACATGTTGATTATTTTGAGTATTTTAAAGAAATATTTTAACATGTTCATGAGTTATTGCCTTTGCCTTTATTAATAATATCCGTCCCTTTAGCTAGTTTTATACCGTCTTCCTGAGAAGTTTTTCCTCCAAAACCTAATGATTTTGTACTACAAATGGATTATAGTAGTTCACATATTCATGCTTTGTTAACTTGACTCTAAAGTTGTTGTTTCGGACATTAATCAAGCTATCATAATCAAATTAGGTATACCTTGTACCTCTGGCTTAAGCTAATAATGTGCTAGAAATGAGTGTTTTGGGTTTATATTACGAGGGCTGCTATATATTCTGGCCTAATAATGAAAACAGGAATATTTATCAACGAAAATGGTTTTATTGTTTTTCAAAATATTCTCCATCAAGATTTATACACTTTTGCATGCGCTCAAACCAATTTTCGAAGCACTTTTTTTTAGCCTTTTTTTGAGAGATTGTCAAATTGTTCACGTAGTTCAAACAGTTCACGTACGGCATCAATGTTTTCTGGCACAACGGCTGTTTTTGGACGACTTTCACGGAATTCGTCTTTGAGCGAGCGTCGGCCACGTTTGAATTCGTTGTACCAGTTTCACAGTGCTATAGGATGGTGCTTCATAGCCATACAAAGATTTTAGTTCATCGATGCACTCTTGTCACGTCGAAAGTTGTGAAAAATGATCTCACGAAAATGTTCGAGTTAATTCCATTTTTTGGCCAAGATGAATTTTTTAATTCCCTGTAAATAAAACAATTCACGATTAAATGACAAAACGTTCTGAGTGATGTTATGCTAAAAAATCTCAAACTTTCCAATGGAAATGTCAGATTGCACCTGGCAATACTTAGTGTTGCCTAGGCCAGAAATATATGTAGCAGCCCTCGTATTACCTTTCTTAATTTGAGTACTGATTTAAGGGGACATCTCCTCCCCCATTCTCGGTTTTAAAAAAATATTTTTTTTTTTATTTAATTCTTACCTATAACTATTCAAGAATGTTCCTTTAAAGCTTCAAGTGAAAATTTCAAAAACTCTTGAAGATATAGCCGATTTATGGTGGAAGATGTAGAGACGTCAGGCAAGGCGAGAGCGCTTCAAAACTTTAACCGCTTTTTTCTCGAAACAGTGTTTTTACGACTGACACATGAGGTTACTCAAAACCTATTAATCCAATCGGTTCCAAATTTGAATACGTTATTCTTTACATATATAGCTATGGTATGAACTAGGATAAATAAAATCGCTGAAGATCTTCTTTACTTATCAACTTGATTTGTGGCTGAAAAAAAGGCGATTTTCAAACAAAAAATTTCAAAGGTCCGCCATTTTGTAAATTTTTGTGCGAAATTAATAATCCTAGTTCATACCAGAGCCAAACATGTACTCTTTCTAATCCCGTTGGAACTTTTGGTTTCAGATGTTCCAGTGAGCGAAAATCTCATGCGCCGCCGAAAAAAAGGGCTTTTGTTTGATCACAAAAAAAAAGTATGTAAAATGTTTTTCTTCTTTTTTAAATCTTCAAATAACAATTAAAACCCTAAAAAAATTAATTATGTTTATTTACCAGCCCTTTGAAAATCGTTAAAATCTGAAAACGAGAATGGGGGGTCCCCTTAAATTTTTGCAAAAATCACAAACTCTTCCTCAAATGTTCATAATATACGAACTTAGCCTTCCTTACTTGTTATACTCTCGCAACTAAAGTTGCTAAAGAGAGTATTATAGTTTTGTTCACATAACGGTTGTTTGTAACACCCAAAACTAAACGAGTTAGATATAGGGTTATATATACCAAAGTGATCAGGGTGAAGAGTGGAGTTCAAATCCGAATGTCTGTCTGTCCGTCCGTCCGTCCGTCCGTCCGTCCGTCCGTCCGTCTGTGCAAGCTGTAACTTGAGTAAAAATTAAGATATCTTGATGAAACTTGGCACACTTATTTCTTGGCACCATAGGAAGGTTGCTTTCGAAAATGAGCAAAATCGGACCACTGCCACGCCCACAAAATGGCGAAAACCGAAAACACATAAAGTGCCATAACTAAGCCATAAATAAAGCTATGAAAATGAAATTTGGCATGAAGGATCGTACTATGAAGGGGCATATTTGGATGTAATTTTTTTGGGGAAGTGGGCGTGGCCCCGCCCCCTACTAAGTTTTTTGTACATATCTCGCAAACCAATAGAGCTATATAAACCAAACTTTCTGCAGTAGTTTTTTTTAGCCACTTCCTAATACAGTCCAAAAATGGAAGAAATCGGATAATAACCACGCCCACCTCCCATACAAAAGTTAGGTTGAAAATTACTAAAAGTGGGTTAACTCATTAACGAAAAACGTCAGAAACACTGAATTTCACATAAGCAATGGTAGATGGAAGCTGCACTCAGATTTTTTTACAAAATGGAAAATGGGCGTGGCGTCGCCCACTTATGGGTCAAAAACCATATCTCAGGAACTACTCGACCGATTTCAATGAAACTTGGTTTGTAATAGTTTCCTTACCTCCCAATAATATGTTGTGAAAATTGGCCAAATCGCTTCACAACCACGCCTACTTCCTATATACCAGAACTTTGAAGACAATCTGAATCGTTTACTTTACAATATATAAAGTAAGTACTAGTGAAGATATCGGTGCAGAACTTTGCACAAATACTATGTTAATAGTGTTGCAGCCCCATTCTAAAAATCGCACCATAGGTTTTTAAGGCCCCATATATCCAACACGAGGACCGCGGTGCTTCTAACCTAAGATTATGGTTTCCAACTTTCAATGGACTTTATACAATATATATGACGAATATGTGGGTCAAATTGTGTATTATATAATATAAATAAAGTTAAATAAATAAATTGCGAGAGTATAAAATGTTCGGTTACACCCGAACTTAGCCCTTCCTTACTTGTTTTACTTACTTTTAGTAGTAAATGGACTTCTTATTATACAAAGTTAGCTCAAAAAGAGTTGCCAATTGTTGAAAAAAAATATTGTCACTTATATCCAGACAGTACTGTATCAATTTAGAATTTTGAAGTATTATGACATTTTGATTAGATAAATGCTGAAACCATTTAAAAATAACTGCTAAGTGAACTGTCTAATATAATTTTTATTATAAAATACTTGGGGTACTTTGTCATAACAAGAAGTAAATGCAGAAATTCCTTCGCAATTAGCCAAAGTACTGCGTACGCACCTTTTAGTTTAATAATTTCGAAAGTGGAAAAAAATCAATTAAAAATAAAATTTATTAGACACAAACGGAAATTTGGAAATTTTTATAGTTGCACTTATGCTGAAGTGCTGAATATTCATTTATATATGTATGTGTGCATGTATATATGTATTTTTGTATTTATGTGGCTACATATGTAAATCTCCACGCGATATTTATAAATAATTCACTTTGTGAATCAATCTTGTTAGCCACATTTTAACACAATCACTTTAAATGCCACAGCACTACATTAACTCACACGCGCATATACACATACATACAAACAAAGAGACACACACGCGCTCATATGAAATATGAAGTGATTTTCTTGACTTTTCACCGCCTGCAATGCATTAAGGAAAACACACATTTATTGAGTGCGAACAAACGGTGTGGTATGAGTAGTTGTCAGCGCACATCCTCACGCGCGCCTATGCAAACACACATACATACATATATATATATATATATGTGAGCGCGCCTGCTTGTAATGCATTTGGCTTTGAGTGGCACACAAACACAAACAAAAACAAAACAACAAACATATGCATGTGATAATTATGAAGATGACAGCAGCGGGTGATGTGTTAAAACGCTCAGCGCCCCCTCGCGCCTCATCGCGCGCCGCCTCTGCCTAGCCGCTAAAAACATACTAAAATGTTCTAGTCATAAAATTTGAAAATTTTCAAAAGCGGCCCAGCCGGCAAAGTGCAACCAAAAGCCAAAAGGCCAAATGCCGTCGACAGCGCACAGCAGCTGCGTTTGAATGCTGCAAGCAGTTATAGGAGCGCGCGGCAGAATGTGTGTGTGCGCGCGCTCCATGCAGCTTGCACCATTTATCAGCCAGTCAATGTTCGCGCTTTGCCTCTAATTTTAGCAATGCCGACTACTTAATGTAAAGCGCGCGGCGGATAACAAAAACAGAAACAACAAATTGTACAGCTACTTAGCTGCCGCGCTTTGAGCATGCAAATGCATTTGTTTGCTCTGCGCGCCCACTAATGGATGTGCCGCCGCGCTAGTATTGTTGTTCTTGTTTTTGTAAAAATTAAAAATTGCATGCGCTTGGCTTTTACGGCACAAATATATATCTGAATGCATTTTTCAATTTTTAGATTTATTGTCTAGGCTGAGCGCATGCATTTATATGCGCGCGCGGCAGGCGGCGCGCGGCATGAACTTGGAACAGAGCGCGCGCGCGCGAGAACAAAGTTAAATTAAACAATAAGTTGTAATATTAGTTTTTGAAAGTGAAAATACTAAATGCTTACATGTTGATTTAAATAATAAATAGCAAAAACAACAACAGCAACAACAAAGGGACTGCGCGACATTCAATAAGTAAACGCGCCGCGCGCGCTTTGTTGCGCGTCAGCGAAGCGACGCCTCAGCTGCGCGCTGGAATGCATTGCGTGTCGGGTGTTAAAAGGTTCACATGTTATGCTTGTACAGATATATATAAATTAAATATATAAATATATGTATATGTACATTTACATGTGTGTGGCACACGCCGCGCCGCAACGCGCTTGCAGCAACAAATGCATTAAGTGCAACAGAGAAGAGGAAAAAAATCACAAAAATCACAAAGGCAATCAAGCGTTTTAACACATTGACATCGCTAACCAACAATTACACGGCGGCAAATGTAAATGGAATGGTTTGGGAATCGATCAGCTGTCGCGGCACCGATAGCTACCGACTGCCTGTGGGTCAGCGCGTTAGAGTCACATATGTAGTAGTGGGTGCTGAAGCGGTGGCAGCGACTGCAGCGCTGGCAAAAACGACTTGTCAAAAACGCATATGTTTTATTTTTATTATTTTTTGTTTGTTGTTGTTATTTTTTTGTAAACTTCGCTATTCAGCTCCAGTTCTAGCTCCCAGCTCCAACGACAGCTAATTGCGTTTATTAGTCGCATCAGTTTGGCTTGTGGCAGATGATTTGTTTGAAAAGTCAATCGATTCATGTCCGCCTGTCAATCCAATCGCTCACATACATATGTACATTTGTAAAACATTGCCCGTTAGTTATGGCATAACAGCAGCAGCGCCATATGTTCATGATTTATAAAAAAAAACAATGTGTTTTCAAAATGTGATTTACACATGTGCCTATGTGTTAAGAAAAAAAAAAAAAATTATGAAATTACAAAAACAACGCTTGTCATTTGAAGGCATTTAGCAATAGGCACTAGTGCCCCTAAGTCAATATGTATGTGTACTCACGAAAATTTCAAATATTTCTACGGTTCACATGGTCTTAGCGCATTTAGAGAAGTCTTCTAAATAAATTTAAGTCAAACAGTAGTAAGATCTACAAATAGAGTAACTCAGAAAGCGACCATTGCTTTCAAACTCTAAACACATTCTAAATTCAGTGAAGCAATCGATATTTCGAACAAATTTTTCACAGTCGAAATGAAGTCGCATATCCCTACAAAGCCCTCTCTTAACTCAATTAGACGATAACAGTAAAAAAATTCAAATACTTGACCTCATGTGACCTCCCTAACAAATTTCACCTAAAGTGATTCCCAAACTGTGGGCAATCTTGATATCACGTGACCATTAAATATATACCTTATCCCTCGTGAACCGTAAAAAGTGTAAACAGACTTCGCATTAAGTGACTCCTCAAACCTGACGTAGCACTTAGAAATGTCAACAAACCTCACCAGAACCCATAAAATGTAGAAAAATATGATCCCGTGGCCACTTTCTTTCTTTGAAAAGCTGCTCCTACGTGATCCTTCAAAATATAAACGAAAGTCACTTTTGTGAATTGTAAATATGTAAAAAAACGTAACCCATTCTAACCTTTCAAATATCAACGAACCTTACCTTAAGTGACCTTTCAAAATAATTAATAAAACCTGACCTAAGGTGTCCCCGCAAAGTAGATAAAATCCTCACCCCTCCCCCCATAAAATCGACACATATCTTATCCCAGGTGACTGACGCCATATTAGCCCTAATTTTTCACAAACCTCATCGTGACGCTCCAAATATAAACTAAGCTGAACCCAACTGTCCTCAATATTAAACCAAACCTGACATCAAGTGAACCCATCAAATTTAAATAGATTCTTTCTATCTCATGTGACCTCTTTAAATACAAACAACGTCATATTAGTCCTACAATTATTTTACAAACCTGACCCTACGTGATCCTGTAAAATGTAAATAAACTGCTAAAAGGTAACCAAACCTCAGCCAAAGGTCATTGACCTCGCCCCAAAATGTAAATAAACCCCTGTCAAAGATCATTGACCTCGGCCAAAAAGGTAAACAAACCCTTCCAAAGGTCATTGACCTTGGCCAAAATGTAAACGAACCCCGGTCAGAGGTCATTGACATACGGATTTATCTTAATTTTCGAGGATCACGTGACGTTAAGATTGTTTACATTTTGAAGGGTCACGAGATGTCAGTTTTGTTTACATTTTGGGGGTCGCATAGGGTCAGATTTGTTTATATATAACTGGATCAAGTTTGTCTACATTTTATCCATTGACGAGAGGATGTTTATAGTTTGGGAATAATTTAAAATTTGGTCATGTGAGGTCAGGAGTCACAACAGATCAAGTTCAGTTAAATTTTGAGAGATATCTTGAGATAAGGCTTCTTAACATGTTGGGAGAGAACTTTATATTTTGAGAGGTCATGTAAGGTCAGGTTTGTAAGGTCTCGTCATCTCCCTGTATTCGGTTGAAATTTTGACACTAGCAGTTCCCCATGATAGTAATTGATAGCGATGCGATAGTGGCGTCGTCGGTCGGTGAGGTAAAGAACTTCTTCTTATGTACTTTTAATTTTCTACTGGGATTTATGAAATACCAGAAGGCGAATCTTCTCATTCTTTGATCAGTGATCGGAGCTTAGAGCTATGCCCAATTCCGAAGATATCATAAGCCAAAATGAGCCGTTTTTTTTTCTTTGAGGCAACTGTGGAAAACTATCACAAGGCAGCAGTCTATTTTGTTACCTTGATTATTCAAATCTTATTACAGATTTGGTTCAAATTACCCGTTCATAACTTGTCTGACCGACCAGATTTATTCTCTAGGAGAAGTTCGTAAAATGTTCGTCACGCTATACTTATATTTTATATTGCTTCAAAAATTAGCTTCCATTACTCCCATACTATAATTTTGAATATGTGAGTGATTTGCCAATATGATTTGTAACCGACCAAGGACAGCGGCCATTAATGTTTTTATTAAAACGACAAAATGCGATTTGAAAGTAAACATTTCAATAACCAGCTTCTTAGTCTTAGTTGTTACGGCATTGAAAGTGTTTATGTCACGCTGTGGCCGCCAGCTACCGCATTTGCTCAGCCCAACAACAGCGGCTCACCTGGCCCGCACGTCAGTCACACGCCCCATCATTTGCCAGTCATTAAACATCAAAGTAAATGCCATTCAACCGAGTTGCGTCGGACTGACTGTCAAGCGGTGACGCTCAACTCAACTAAACTCAACTCGGCTTGACTTGACGCGACTTGAGTTGACTTCACTTGACGGGCGATCAGTGCATTTTGTTGCGGTTTCGTAGAGATTAACACCCGCGATAAGCGCGTTGTACGAGTATTTTGGACAAGTGAACGAAAAATAAAGTGCTGAAGTTACGGCGCTCATGACTCAGCGCTTCTCCTATACGCGCACTATCAGGCTCGACGCATTGTCATGGCCACCACCTTCACTGCGATCTCACTTCAATGTACGCCAACACCTTTCTCTACCAACTACTTAAGAGCCATATCTTCAGTTCCGCCTTCCTTTGCTTTCGAGATATATCCCGTACGTCAGTCAGTGTACATACGTCGTAAGTCTTCGAAATTACCTTCATTTTAGTGCATTTTGATTCGTATCATTTTTGGGGTTTTTTGTCTCTTTGTTGTTGTTTGCATTTTGAGCGCGTGCGCGCCTACTCACTGTCTCACTCGTGTTGATCGACATTTAACGCCGTCACTTCGTATTGGCGTCGGCGTTGCGGTGGATGAAGTCGATGGTGGCGGTGGCGAGGTGGTGTGGTAGATGACGATTAAGTTGGTCTGGGCGGTTATCGTTCATTCGACAAATGCAAGCAAGTCACTGGCTTTAATATTCTTTTTCGTTTTTTGTCGAATATACTTGATGTTGTTGTTGTTGATCTCATCTTGGCGGCTACAAGTCAATTTGTGTTGCTAATCCTGGTTAATTTACAATATCAGTTGCAGTCATCTTGTCTCGTCTGTTGTATGTTTTGCAGCATTTCAATTAAGCCATCTTCCGCTGTGGGTTCCACCTCTGTGCCTTGATCGGTCGCTGAAGGATGACTGGTCAAAGGCTTGGTCAAGCGATCGGTAAAGATGAAATATACAAATTAAGTGTGTGCGCAATAAATATAACTAATTTGTTGGCTTTATTATAGTGCTCAATTAGGAAAATGTATTTCATTTGGTAATAAGTTAATCGACGTCATAATTGTAGAGTTCGGCTTCGGATTTTTGGTTTGATCATCTGCCGCGCTCCACTTAAAAGGCGGGGCGTTATATGAAGACGGTAGGCAGTTTTTAGTAGAACTTAAAGCTGAAATTATTTATTAATCACGAAAGTGGGTTAATTTGAGTCAAATAGACTGACGAACCAAAGCGCTCATTTTCAAAATCTTTCAAATATTTTCGAAAGTATTGACAGAAAGTGCGCTTCGAGCTCCAAAAAACTGTAACAAAATTCATTCAAGAAACATTTGTTCAACTGGCAGATTTTTAAGCTTAATCAGTGATCATTTGAGATTGAAAACACCACTTTGAGTTAAGAAACTAATACTTGACCGCATTAGTAGATCAATCAGTCCACATTTCTGTCGATAGTTCCTGAGCCTGAGATTTCCAGAGTTTAGATTCAAGGTTTAAAAGTGCCGTATAAGCCGAAAATTAGGACCAGAGTGCACTTTGTAGGGAATTTCGCAGGAAATCAAACTATAAGAGGCTTTATTTCAAAATCATACAAAAGTGTTGTGAAGAATTTTCGAATAAAAATTAAGTATTCTTTTCAATTGTTATCCATTAAGATCATCAAGATTATTATCAACATAAAAGGAGCGCAAACCTATAATATGTAATCCAAGGACCAGCTTCGTGTCGGGATTACAGCTACTAAGAACCTTTAGGAGTTGAACTAATTAAACATACGCAGAAACCAACAAGGGTCTGAAAGTAGGGACAGAGAGCTGGATTAGACAGAAAGCTGCATCCATATATAGAGGGTTTTTCTCAGTAATCTGTCGGCAGTTTAATAAGTTTTATCTCTAATAATTACACTTACTAAAAACTACCAATAAAGGCCAAGTTAGAGGATTCTGCTCTGTGAGAATCATAGCTCTTATATCGTATCCTTGGGGTTTTATACTTGTCATAGTGAAATTATTCATTTGTGACTTATTTTATGAAATGGTCCTAAAGATGTGTACTATAGGATAGAGATCGGCTTGTGGTGAGAAGAACAGAGGGCACAAATTCCGGGCTACCGCTCTTTCAGATGTGGTCGAAGTTACCTCACTGGTTCGGCCTTCCGATATATTATGTGGTTCAAGAATTTCGATTCAAATGATAATCGGAACGAACCGAGTAAGAAATGTCGAGTCAGCATCATTATTCAAGAGTTTTATTGTTATCTATCGCTACAATAACAGAGTTCTCATCGATATTCGGAAATACATATACATATATAATATTTATGGGAAGGTCTTAACAGAATTATCGTTCACACAAGAGACAAGAGAGCCTGAGCAGATTGTAAGCAAAAATCCATTTTTATATTTATTCCAAAATAAGGATAAATTTGGAATATCTCAATGATTGAAACGAATTATCGTATTTTAAGCGCGAAGCGTTAGAGAACTTTTCTATACCGAGTACCTTGACTAGACAAGGATCCTCGACCGGAAGACCAGAATGTCATATACAAAATGAGGTTCTCGGGCTTAAGTTTTGATTATAGGTCCTAAAACAATTCTCCTGGTCAAAAGTGGTAATGAGAATCATTACTTTGGTATCCATATTACTCGGAGACTAGTAGGGCATTGACATGATTAGGTATAAATTAGTGGATTTCTGGATATCTATGAAGTTTAGCTGGTATGTTTGGACTCTAGAAAGGCCAAAAGGTCAAATGTCAGACGTGGGTTCTGTAGAGGCAAATCGTTCCAAGAAATTTGCGTCTAACAAATAATATTTGTTTGAAGCCTCGAAAGTTAAAGGTCTGGCGTGGGTTCTCAGGGACAAATCGCTACCAAAAAATTTGTGTCTAATCAATAGTGTTTGAAATTTACTTTCTAATGTATATTTAATATTATTATTGTTGTTGTTTTAGTAAATGTTGAACACACGCTTGGCACCTGTTGGCTATTCTATCGCATATTCATCAAATGTCATCAGAAGTGATGTTGGCATTTCTTATGTCATAACATCAATAATGACATATTATTGTTGTTGTTATTTGTATTTTGTTACGGTTCGTGCGTTTAGGCCTCGAGGCATTAAACACTGAAATGAGCAATTTTTAAAAGTTGTTAAGAAAATTTTTACGGTCGCCTAATTGTTATTTTACACCTACGTGATGAGTTCGTATGCAAATTTTGAAACAACAAAAACAAACAAAAATAAAAAAGCAAAAACAACTAAAGCTTAACAGCTAATTGAGAAGAAAGTGTAATCGTGATTTTGGAAGCGTGTCGCCGTCGCCAGCGGCACTGGTCAGTGCTTAATGTCGATAATGATTGTTGTTGTTGTTGTGTATTTCAGTTTTTGCTTGGACTTTTTGCTTTTTTTAATACAAAATACCTTTGTTTTATAAAAGTTGTGTGTTGTTGTTGTACTGTCTAACTGCCAGCACAGCTGTTGGTCTTGTTGTTGTTGTAAAAATTTTGAGCAAAACGCGTGTTAAATGCCGGACGCAATTTTTCATACAAATCCCCCATCTACCAACAGCAACAGTCCACTTGTTGTGACACCTGCATTCAGTTCATATGTTTGTATGTATGTATGTAATCACCAGTTTGGGGGAGTGCTCAAGCTTCGCGGAATTATTTTCGTTTATCGCAGAAGCTGCTGGTTCTTTGTTTTAATTGTTTGTTGTTAAAAAGAAAGAAAGCAAATATTTGTTTAAGTTCAGTGAATCGGTGAATTCGCCGGCGTGTAATTAAAGTTTACACTTTGTGGCCAAGTTCATTAAGCGAGTTATGAGTGCAATTATTTGGCAGTTGTTGACTTCACTTTAATTCATCATTTTGTACGATTTAATTTTATTTCAGATTGAACGAAAATGTTAAGGTAGAAAGTGCTAAGATTGGACCTAAACCGGTTATAACCGATGATAAAAACATTCACTTAATTTTTAATTGTTCCATTATTGAGGCAAAAGCATAAAGAATATACTCAGGAAATCTTTGCAAGTAATTTTTTCATATTTTTGAGCAAAAATATATTGGTGTAGTGCAATATATCGAACCGGCCGTGTGTAATGTCCCAAGCCATAGGTTAGGTTAGGTTAGGTTGTTGTCCTTTGTGTTACCAGATGGAGTTCCTTTACATATTCCATGATAAGTAGTCATCCTTTAGGATGCCAGCGCATTAACGCGAATTTCAAAAGATTATCCAGCTTCACTATCGATACCTTTTCCAGTTTTTCATACTGTGGGGCCCACAAGTATTTGAACCCTTGCTTGCCTTGCCACTGCATTGTTTATTGTTTTATTGTTTCTCTAGTGTCTTGGTTTTAAAATTTCCAGCAGTAATCGCGATCTGTCAGCTCCAACTTGTAGGCGTTTGCCGCCACCAGACTGTGATCAGTGAGTATACCGACCGTGTTCCTACTTCTTCTTCTTCTTGTACTTTTGATCTACCGCTTTACACATAACTTTTACATCCCGGTAGATCTTTTCAGCGAGCTTTGAACTTTCTTACCAAGTTCCTGTCCAGATCATCATATAGGCAGTGCATGGGTCGATCACGTTTTCAGAAGGCAGTACCAAGACATAATCTCATGAAGTATTTAAGCCTGAAACAACTGATTTTAATTTGATCATCTTGAATGAAATAATCACTGTCGTTAATAAGCTAACCTCATCGTTATCGTCGGTTAAGTATTTGCAGGATATTTTTTGTTAATATCTTATGTTTTGTTCTAGACATTTTCTTAAAAAAACTAGTATGTTTTCTTTTATCGGTTATGGGCTTATTTAAGAATGCAGTTGAACTTCCATAATTCGAATCAGCATAACCCAGAAAAAATTTCGAGTTAGAGATACTTTGATTTATTGAAGGAAATTCGCATGAAATTTGACTTTTATTGCCAAATGAAGAGTTCAAGTTGTGGAGAACTTCGACTTACAGAAGTTCGAGTTAGGGAAGATCAGCTGTATTTTTTCTTACATTAAAAGAAGACCTCACTTCACTTTGTTGATACGGAAATGATTTTACCATGATCTGAAAACTAAATTTGCTTATATTATTGACGCTGTTTTCAAAATAATCTTCTCGTCATTGTTGAGTTATTATTTATTAATTATTCTAGTTGGTTTGATACAGCTTAGGAAAAAAGATTCATGTTCTATGAGCAGCATCCCCATCATTAAGAAGGATAAATAATCAGTCAAAGCCCAGAACTAGAGTTATAGATTTCTTCGACTAAATCAAAACTGTTTTAAATTAAGTTCTAAACCACTTTCGGTATTAAGATAAGTGATTGAGGTTATAATCAAAGGTATTTTCTGAGTTGTAGTTTTTGCTCTTGATACAGATCTCGAAAAACTCAGAAATCGGTTCATTTATCTGTAGGGTGTAAATAATAGCTCCTGATTTGTCTCATTGCAATTACGTTCTACACGATTTACCTCGAATAGGTTCCACATAACGATTACAAATGAAATGTAAAATATTATTTCGAATTCTGCCTGTTGCCCTTCCTGTTATAGAGCTTAGTAATGTGTGGTGTAATTGGAAGTTCTTCTATGTTGATATCGTCTATAGTCTAAATAATCAACAAAGTTTGTTGTCCCACATAGAAGTAGCTAATAGGCCGGATGGTGACTAGTGTAACCCATGAAAAATTATGCGATCCCCGTGACTTTTTTTAAAGCAAGGATTGCATCGAATGTTTCAAAGTTTTTTGGACCTAATAAGGTATATTTTCAACTATATTTTAAGAGTTTTTTCTTAACAAAAATATTGAAAAAATAACGGAGTTATGTGCTGTCTTCGGAGGTGTCAAAAAAAAGGTTCCCCAATTGCTGACATGTTTTCGGTCGAATGAATAGCTGAAATAAAAAAAATCAAAAAGGTTATTAAAGTTTAATATATTTCCTATATAATGACCAAAAAGATTGTAGATCATAGCATGGTAAATATATTCAAGAATACTCAGACAATTTGTCTTTGACTCTAGAGGATTATATCTGCGATCGGTCGCTCTTTAGAACGCTGCCATTTAAAAACTATTTAAGATACGATCTTACCGATCTCACAAAATATTTTTGAAACTATAAACTATGGTATAAACAAAATAAAGAAATTGATATTTTCTGAAGTGTCACACTGGTATAGCCCCTTAATTGAGATAATTCTACCATACATATGTTTGAGCTTATTACTTATCCTGCAGGCAATTACGACAATTTTAATTTATACTATGATTATATAACCTTAAAATGTTGAGCGACCTTGATATGACAACTTGACAAGGTTAATCAAATAGTTTGTTATTAAATATTAAAAATTCAGTTGATTTTCTGGGAATTACAGAATATTTCTTTTGAATAATGCAATTTTGTATCAAAATCTTGTTCAGTATTCACACATGCAATTCAATTGTAGTTATATACTACAAACACTGAATTATGTATGAGGAAATTTTTTGTACGACCTCTACTCAACCAGATCACAAGTAAAAATGTATGTAAGCTGTCAATCGGCTTTCTTAGCGCACCGATATGGGTAAAAGTCAGAAGACTCGCGCGCTTACCCCCTTTATATGTATGTACTCGTATATAGATAGAAGTAGGTTAACTGCAATCGGATAACCATGGGCTCAACGCTGCCATTGGGGTCGGCGTCGGGGATTGACTTGCACGAGCCACAGGAATAAAGTATGCAGAGTCAGAGTCAGAGTTGCATTTGTATTGAACATGAATGAATAAATATGGATGGACGCGAGGGGATTGCAGTGGCGCTTTTGTATGCCAATGCATTGTTGGCAGTCAAATATTTATAAGCACCGCTATATATGTGTGGGTGTGTTAGTGTGTCCTGGAGTGTACTTGATATAAAAGCAATGCAATGGCGCTTGTTGAGAATTTCTAGCTTTTAAGCGCGCTTTGTCGGTCGCTTTTCCTACCACTCAGCTGGCTTTTTGTGGTATATGAAGGGGGGTGTGGGTCAGAGAGAGGGAGAGCGCTGTTGCACAATGCAGTGGCGCGAAAAAGTGCAGTTATTGTTGCATGTATATTTGTTGTTGTTGTAAAAAATATGAGCATGCATTAAAATATTCATATGCCTTTGGCCACCGCTGGGCAGGCGTCGGCTAACGCCGCCAAAGCTACCAACGAATAATGGTACGGAAAACAAGCGCCATTACAATAACAAAGGTGCTGCATGTTGGCCATTAAAGTTGCAACAACATGGCGATAATGCCATTCGGTATTGGAAAATCGCCACACACATACATACACACAGAGAGATGCAAAGTACAATGAAAAATGTGTAGAAATGGCGAAATCGCATTGTTGCACACAATAATAAAAACAACAACAAAACTGCAAAAACACTGTAAATCGCATTGGCTACTCGACGCAAAGGGCTTTTAAGCCTCACTGCATACATACATAAATGCCGTTATAAAATATTGTGTATGTGTGTGTGTGTATTAGCGCCCGTTATCAATTTTGCTTACATCCTCCTCCACTGCCTTGCCGGAGAGAGAGCGGAAGCTGTATCCAGTCCTCGTACTTATGTATGTATGGGTGTTTGTGTATTGCATTTGTGCAGAGCCTATGGTTTATTGAATGCATAAAATTCGCGGCACACCGGATGCCTTTGCAAATGCTGTGTAGCGAAAATAAAAATCCTAACCTTAATGGATATCCGCTCGTAATGAAAATATCATACGACTGGAGCTATTCTTTAACACGCGCGCACTGACATACATAAATATTTACTTTTATATATACATATATTTATACATACATATGTATACATTTATAAGAGCCGATATTTGTTATTCAGAAATTGACTTAAAATTTAATCCCAGTGCATTTCTATATCCTTTTAGTGTGACTAAAACTAATAACTTTGATATTATTTGAAAATTAAAATCTTCTCAGATCTAACTGTTGCGGGATTTTCAATTGTATGAAGTTACAATATACATTGAGTTCACATTTCAATTAGAAATCCAACATTGATAAGAAAAAAATTTTAAAAATATCTGTCCGTGACAGTTTCCTATGATAATTACCCTAATTTCGAGAATTTGTTCGTCAAAAACTGTACACATAAAGGGTTTTTCAAAAAGGACACTACAACAGTAGACCGATAGGGCAGCAAACGACGCCATATTTTTTCCCTCTCTTTTGAAATATCACTTCAGCCATTTCTTCATTAAAAGGTATAAGATTCAACAACGAGTCGAAATTATTTAAATTTATTACCAAAATTCGGAGTCAGTGGCTTCAACTTTGAGAGCGCTACGTCCAATTTATGGTCGTCATAATCGTCCTGTCTGACCGCTCAATGATAACCGCATATATTTTTCTCGAATTTGATGATACGGACTTGGACAATATGTGGTTCCAACAGAACGGCGCCACAAGCCACACAGCGAATGTCACAATCGATTTATTGAAAACCAAGTTTGGTGAGGGCGTTATCTCACGAGTTCCATACATAATGGCATCGAATATATGTAATTCCACAGGATTAAAGAATTTCATTGATATCTCAAACCATTTTGGTTTTATAAAAAAAAAAAAACTTTTTTAGGGAAAAAACCCTTTGTGTCGTATTTGAGGTCTCACAAGTCGCGATAGGGAAGTAGTAAAAAATGGCATCGAACTAATTTTTCTAACAGTTATTCCTCAGTAAAGGAAGTCAAATGGAGGGAGGTCCGATCATGTATTTAAATGAGAGCTACTTGTATTTATAGATTTCTAAAATATCCGCATATCCATGTCAAAAGGTGTTAGAAAACGGTGTTCCACAAGTAATAACGTAATAGTCTGCCGGGAGTGGTCTTTTAAATGCTGTCTTTAATGAATTCCAAGCGAATGATGTACCAACCGTCATCTAATTAAGATAAGAGAACCTAATTTCACCGATCAACATACATACAAAATTATTGAAAATTCCTCACAATCGTAGAGACTTCAGTTTATACTTGTAGTTTACTAAAGCGTGTACCAGAATCTATTGAAACCTGCTTCAGCTGATGAATTACTCACCAAGCAAGCGGATCTTTATTTAGTGTCCTTAGATTCCTTAGATTATTGATTTGTATACTTGGTCTACAAATTCGATCAACACGTCTATTATTATGAACCATGACTATCGTTTAGTATAATATCGCCGAAATATATGACCTAGGCTGGAACATGATATCTCAATAGAGACGGATTACAGTCCACATTAAGGGGCTATATGAGTGTGACACTTTGAAAAAATCGATTTTGTTATTTGCATTTTCGATAGTTTATACTTTCAAAAATATCTGTGAAATCGGCAAGGTCCTATTTTGAATAGTTTTTGAATGACAGCGTTCTAAAGAGCGACCGCTCGCTGGTATAAAGCGCTATAGTTGAATCTTTGAACGCGTTTTTCTCGATACGACATTTTTCAAAATGATATGATGACATGATATCTCAACTCAGAAATTGACCGATAGACTTCAAGAGAGACTTTTTGATTGGTTAAAAATTGTCAATTAAACAAACGAAATGGTCGTTTTACCTAGAAAAATGACCTCTTTTTTCAGAACTACGACATTTCGTTATTTTTGGTATATTTCAAAAATCTTAGGACATTGTATAGGAAATACCTTCAACTTTAATAACCGTTTTGATTTTTTTTGTAATGTGATGCTGTAAAAAAATCTTAAAATATAGCTGAGAATATACTTTATTATGTCCAAAAAAAATTCGAAACATTTGATCGAGTACTTTCTTTTAAAAAAATTGAGAAAATCGCCTAGGAATAGCCCCTTAAAGATAATCCGCCAATGGAGGAGAAAGCATTATCTCTTTGAAATATATCAAAGGAAAATAAATAGATTCTATTATTAAAATCAGTTAAACATTTAAAACGGCAATGGGAAGTAGAATTATTGTTCTCAGTTTCTAGCTTTCATTATTGAATTCATTCGGTAATTCTGTCAATATTTTGAGGTAATATAACATATTTTTTGGCGGATTGCCTACCGAAGAAGCTCTCCATGCAATTCCTCGACTCGAATTACTTGTTGTATTTTTATTTATTTTTTTTTTTATTTATTTATTTAAAGGAAATACAATTATAAATAATTATACTACCTATAAGATATAACAGCACTAGCTACAAGGCCTTCGGCTGTGGGCTAATATTAATTTGTAATATGTTAATCTAGTTAAGAATTAGTATATGTACAATTCTTATATTTAGTATAAAGAGTTATTACATTATAGATATATATATCTATATACATAGGGGTTTATAAATAACGGGTGATTTTTTTGAAGTTAGGATTTTCATGCATTAGTATTTGACAGATCACGTGGGATTTCAGACATGGTGTCAAAGAGAAAGATGCTCAGTATGCTTTGACATTTCATCATGAATAGACTTACTAACGAGCAACGCTTGCAAATCATTGAATTTTATTACCAAAATCAGTGTTCGGTTCGAAAATTTTTTATCGACAAATTTTGTTCAGCGATGAGGCTCATTTCTGGTTGAATGGCTACGTAAATAAGCAAAATTGCCGCATTTGGGGTGAAGAGCAACCAGAAGCCGTTCAAGAACTGCCCATGCATCCCGAAAAATGCACTGTTTGGTGTGGTTTGTACGCTGGTGGAATCATTGGACCGTATTTTTTCAAAGATGCTGTTGGACGCAACGTTACGGTGAATGGCGATCGCTATCGTTCGATGCTAACAAACTTTTTGTTGCCAAAAATGGAAGAACTGAACTTGGTTGACATGTGGTTTCAACAAGATGGCGCTACATGCCACACAGCTCGCGATTCTATGGCCATTTTGAGGGAAAACTTCGGAGAACAATTCATCTCAAGAAATGGACCCGTAAGTTGGCCACCAAGATCATGCGATTTAACGCCTTTAGACTATTTTTTGTGGGGCTACGTCAAGTCTAAAGTCTACAGAAATAAGCCAGCAACTATTCCAGCTTTGGAAGACAACATTTCCGAAGAAATTCGGGCTATTCCGGCCGAAATGCTCGAAAAAGTTGCCCAAAATTGGACTTTCCGAATGGACCACCTAAGACGCAGCCGCGGTCAACATTTAAATGAAATTATCTTCAAAAAGTAAATGTCATGAACCAATCTAACGTTTCAAATAAAGAACCGATGAGATTTTGCAAATTTTATGCGTTTTTTTTAAAAAAAAAGTTATCAAGCTCTTAAAAAATCACCCTTTATAAAGGTATTTGTATAGTGAATAATTAATTTGTTTTAGATTAGATGTTTTAATTGGGCTTTGGAGATGAAATTGTATATTGTTTTTATGTTGGTAGTTGACGGCTCTTTAAGAAGTTTGGATATGGGGTAAGAGAATTCCCGTCTCATATTGCGTAGAGCAGGGCAGTGATTTAATAAGTGTTCTACAGAATTCGTAGAACTATTACAAAGTCGACATCCAGGTGTTGTTGCATTGTGTTCCAGAATATGCTGGTGTGTAAAAATGTCCTAAACGGAGCCGAGTGAAAATTTTAATTTCCGGTATGCTGCAGGAAGAAGGGTATGCTGCTTTAGTGTGCTCAGGATTTGTGAGTCGATAGTGGTTGTTATACGTAGACCGGGCAACCCTTATTTGAAGATTCGCATAGTTTTTAATAAACTTTTAAATATCGTTATTTTCATAAGCTTTAACATAAATACACGGGCCACATATGGTGTTTTTTGCTTCTTTGTCGGCGAGTTCGTTGCCCTTTATGTCACAGTGACCTGGTACCCACTTCAGTTTTATCTTTCTTTTTCCATCAATCAAGTTCTCCCGAATTTCTTTAATTATAGTATTGCTGTTGGTTGGGTTTTGTACAGCAGATATCGTGGAAAAACTATCCGTACAGATGACATATTTACCTTTCGAAGACATGATCCATTGGGTTGCAACTTTTATGGCATATGCTTCAGCGGTAAAAACAGAACATGGGGGTAAAAGTAAACCCTTTGTGATAATTTTTGAGTTCTCGGATACCACTGCTTATGCAGTATTTTGATCGGTTTTGGATCCATCAGTATAAATGAATTTCCATCCTTCTAATTTCAGCTCACTTTCTCGTTGCATAAAGAGTTGTTTAAATACCTCTTTGTTGGTGGAGGTTTTGTTAAAGCTCACTAATTTGTCTTCTATAACAGAAGAGTTTAGAGCCCACGTTGGGTGTTTACTATTTCTTGATGGAATTGGTTTAAGATTAATATCCAATTTGTGGGCGTACTTAACGATTATGTCTATTGCTGATTTGCATTTTGGTATTCGTTTTTGTCGGATGATCGAACGCACATCCTTGAGTAAGGAAGGATTAGGGCCAAGGTATACTTTTGGTATTAGTCGCAAGGTGTTAATCTCAAGTCTTTCGTTAATGTGGGGCAATCCAGATTCAACGAGTATGTTTTTAGTGCTGGAAGTAGGGAAAGCCCTGAGACTACGTCTTATTGCCGTGTGATAAGGCGCGTAGAGTTTCTTTAATTCGCTGCCTGCATGATGTCCGTAGATAGGAAGCCCATAGTCGATAATTGATAGTAGTAGAGCACTCGAGATGTTGATGAGAGTTGTAGGATTAATAAATGAATGTCTTGATGTTAGGAACTTAATAATATTTAGTCTTTCAAACAGTTTTTTCCTTATGTATAAACAATGATCCTTAAATTTAAACTTAGAATCGAAAGTTATTCCTAATATTTTAAGTTTATTTACAGTAGGTATATTTATGTCTCTAAACGAAAAGTTAATACATATTATTACAATTTCTTTTACGACATATATGTAAAATATTACATTTTTCTAAAGATAACTTTGCGCCAGATGTAAGAGACCATTCACTTAAATTATTAAATATTTCCGTAAATACAAGCTTTATTCTATTCAAATCGAGTTTTTTTGAAAATATCAAGATGTCGTCCGCATACATACAATGGTCGACTGGGAATTTGAACAGAATTTGGCTGATTTCATTAAATGCTATTATAAATACAACCACCGATAAGGGGGAGCCCTGAGGTACTCCGTTTTCTAATGGTAAACATTGAGAAAAGTTGTTATGCACTTTTACTCGAAATTTACGATTTGTTAAGAAGTTTTTCAGTAAGTTGTATATCTTTGGTCCTAGTTTCCATTTTATTAATTGTTGCATAACAATGTGAAGGCCGATACGGTCATATGCTTTTTCAAAATCTAGGCTTAAACAAGTAACGTGTCCTTTGCTAGATATAACCTTGGAAGAATGGTGTTCGAAGTGTAAAAGAGCGTCTATTGTACCTTGGTTTTTTCTGAATGCTACTTGATTATGACTGATTAATTTATTTTTCTCTGCGTACCACATTAAACGTTTAGAAAGTATTTTTTCTAAAACTTTTCCTAAACAAGAAAGGAGCGAGATAGGTCTATAGCTCGTTAGTTCCAATGAAGATTTACCAGGTTTGGGTATTGGAATGATTTCAGCTATTTTCCAACTTTGAGGATATGAACATTTTGAAAGTATTTCGTTGTAAAGGTTTACTAACCTTTTTTTAAGATCTTGAGGGATCTTCTTTAACATATCGTAGGAAATCCTGTCAAAACCAGGTGTTTGGCCTCTAGCATTGGAAGTTGCGAAATCAAATTCGTCAATAGATATAACTGTTTCTAAAGTATGCGCTGAATTGTTAAGTTTATTAATGGGTAATATATTATAGTTGAGAGCTTTCTGTTTCTCAGCTATGAATTGGTTGGTAAAATTAGAATCTTTTGAGTAGGAACTCCAGTATGTTGCAAAAGCATCTGCGATAATCTTTGGATCGTTTGTTAATCCATTTTGGAGAGCCAAATAACTGATAGTTTTATTTGTTTTTATACCCGACAGACGTCTTATATCTTGCCAAACTTGTTTAGGATTGGATTTGAAATTGATGTTAGTAGTAATTTTTTCCAAGCAGGCTTTTTTTGCCTTTTTGGTTTGTCGTTTAAAGATAGCGTTGTCACGTTTATATGTTAAAAGGTCTAAAAGGTTCAGCGTTTTTTTGTATTTATACCAACTTCTTTGTTTTATTGTTCTTAACTCTTTTAACTCATTACTCCACCAAGGTTTGTATAGGGAGTTACATGAATTTTTTGTTTGAGGGATCGAGTAGTGAGCTGAAGAGTTTATTATTTTACGGATAAGTGCAGCCTCTCGATTAATGTTATTGGAAACAGGGAATTTATCAGATATTGTAGAGCAGATAGCTTTATAATTAAACCAATTAGCTTTGCTAGTCAGAAAAATGGGTTTAAATTTTTTAATGGGCGTAAACGTCTGAGTTCCAATTTCTATCGTCAGTGGGAAATGATCACTTCCGTGAAGGTCTCTACAGACTTTCCAAGTACATAATGGAAAAATATTGGAGGAACATGTTGTCACATCTACATGGGTAAACGAATGATGAGTGGAAAAATGTGTAGGACTGCCATCATTTAAGATTACAAGATTAGAGCATAATAAGGCATCCTCAATTTTTGTACCTCTATCGTTCGATTGTGGTGAGCCCCAAATTGGGCTCCAAGAATTAAAATCGCCTAACCAAAAGATAGTGTTTTGAGATTTATTTAAAATCTGCAGAATATCTGTAGAGGAGAAGTGCTGTTTAGGTGGGATGTATGTATTGATTAACGTAAATTTTGGATTAATTAGTATCTCAATCGCAATAGTGAGTAGGGAGTCATCGGTAAACAGGATTTTATGTGGTATGTTTCTGGTTACCAAGATTGCAACACCTTGTTTGCTGTATTGGTGTTGTGCGGAATTAAAGAAGTATCCACTGTAGCCCTGTGGAGGTGTTGGGTTATAATTGTGTCGTATATGTGTTTCTTGTAAACATATGACCGAAGGTTTTAGGTCTTTAATTAGTAACTGCAATTCGTGATAATTATTAAAATATCCGTGAATATTCCATTGCAGTATTGTAAACATTTAATTTAGTGTAAGTTAATTTGGATAAATTTTGTTAATTTATGTATAGATATTTATTATTATTGTGGATCTTGGTGTTCTATGGTTAATGAATGTATGTTGTTTATATGGAAGGAAGGACTAGTGAGAGCAGAGTTGAATGATTCAATTGGGTTTAGCATTATTTCTCTTTCCTCAATTTGCACTGTATCATTATTGTAGGCAGATCTATTATACGAAATGTTGTTGTTTTCTGTTGGACTGTTGGTTTGCGGAGGAATTTCATTATTCTCTTGCACAGGTAGAAGATTCTGATATTCGATGATACGTTGTGATAAGAATTCATACAATACTTTATCACTGTTTGCGTTTTGTGGAGAGGGAATTTTGTTTAAGGTTTGATTTTGTTGTAGACTAGTAGTTTGCTCAAAACTGGTTTTTTGCTTTATGTTTTCTGTTGCTTGTAATGAATTTTGATTTTGGCTATTATTTATGATGGGATTTTTAGTAATTGAAGAGAAAGAAGGGCCCCCAACTATTGATGGTGTTTGTTGTTTATAAAAGTTTATCGCTTCTTTCATTGTACATCTGTTTTGAACTTGTAATTTTAATATCTCTTTTGATTGTAAAAACTTAGGACAAGATTTGTCATATGATGCGTGCTCTCCTGCACAGTTTGTACACATAGTACGTGTGCATATATCGGGGTTGTGGGGGGGTAGATTGCAGTGTTGACACATTTTCGGGTTTTTACAGCGTTTAGCTGTATGATTGAGTTTACCACAATTTTTGCATAGCATGGGGTTGGGGAAATATGGTCTGACCATAACTGAATGCCACGTGATGTCCATGCGATTAGGAAGGCAATATTTGTCAAAAGTAAGGAGGCAGACTCCGGTATGTTTTGGTTTACCATCTATGACCTTTGAAAATTTGTAAACCCCTACAACTCCTTGATCAGATAGGTTTTTAATTATTTCGTCTTCACTAAGGTCGATTAAGCATGGGGCATATATTGTGCCTTTTGTGTAATTAAGTTTTTCATGGTATTTCGCATTCACTTCGCAGATACCATGTAAAAATTTTGTACGAATGAATTTTTCCGCAGTTGGTTTGTCTTTTAGTAATAAACATAAACTCCCGTCACGTAATTCAGTGATTTTGATAATATCTTTGCATACTAATTTTAGTGCAGAATGTAAAGCGAAACAATTGTACTTATTTAGAGGTTTATTAGCGTCGATTGATGATAATACTACATATTTAGGGTTTTTCAATTCGACTTCTGGAAGTTTGGGGAAGGGTTCAAGAGATTTTTTTAATTTTTTTCGTTTTGGTTGGGGTTCAGATCCCAGTAAGGCGAATCTGTTATCCCCTAAATTGGGGGGCCCGGGGGCCATATTGTTTTTAATTTACCACACTCCGAGATTAAATATTTAATATATGCACAAAAAGATTGATTAGATAATTCAATTAGCGAAAAGAATGAAAAGAAATTAAACAAAAAAAGAACCGTAAGTTATACTCAGGCAAGAAAATATACACTATGAACACGTCTGCTCGGCACGAGTGATAGTCGGTGACTGTACTTGTTGTATTAGTTGTGTTCATGTTGCTGAAACATGATTACTTATTAAAGTCATTGATAGTCAAAATATTTCGGAGCCTAACTTCGAAAATCGGAGAATACATTTATTTTACTTATGACTCAATCTTCTGGAAAAAAATTAATTTTGGTGCATTACCCAGAAATAAATCGATTTTTGTTAAATATGGTAGCTAGGCTCTCTGCAGCTACTGACGCATGTGTAAACCGACTTCTGATTTTTCCTTTAGTCTTCACATTATTTTATACTACCAGTAAATTAAAATATAATAAAAATAAAATAATTTTAATAAACAAACATTAATTCATATTTCCTTGGGTATTTATGCATCCATTAAAATTTCAAAAACAAATGCAAGGAAACTAAAATTGTCAACACTTTGCGCTTAGTAAAGATAACACAGGCATTACAACTCATTTCATTTTGTGCAATCTTGCTTTGGTTTTAATTGTAAATTGAGTGAAGACACACACACAAAGCGTCTAAGTGTCGCTTATCAGACGTTGGAGGAAATGCAGATGAAGTGTGGAAATTGCAATTTCTTGCAACACACGCGTCTCAGAAGTGTCTTTCAGGCTGAACACACAACCTAAATATTGTGGCAGCAGCAAACCTGTAAGCGCATTTGCATTAATCATGTTTTTCGTGCGAATTATGAGCTTGTTTGTTTTCCGCCAAATGCACTTGCCACATTTACTTCTATGTGTCTTTGTGTGTGTGTTGGTGTGTGGCGGAAATGGCGTCGCGGCGCTAGTAATGCTCTAGTAAGTAAGTGCACCGACATCAATTGTGCTACAAAAGCCTTTGTAGCAATAAACAGCAAGCAAGTAACTTGTTGTTATTGGAATTATGATAAGCGTACACACTCATAAAACAGAAGCGTGATGGGCCGGAAAGCAGTTGCATTTAGCATAACAACTGTATAAATATTTTGCTTTATAATTGCAAAGTGTTAAGACTAAGAGTAAGACTTTCTCTAATGTGTTGCAAGTAATGTAAATACAGTAGCCTTATTTTGTTGTTTCACAGCTACTGGTATTTGTTGCATGTGAAATGATAATAGTGGCAAAGCTTTTAGTAGATGTATGATATATGAATATTGTTTTGAACTTATTTCTTTGATCTTTTCGATCCACTTTTCTAAACCAGATCTGCATATGTGATAGTGTTATCTACTAAGAAATAATTTGCATTCCATACATGTTGAGAAACGTCTACAAAAAAATTTAGAATCCTCCGATATCAGATATGTATATGTTTGTATATGCTTTTCTCTCTACTTCTTGACTACTTTAAATGATCAACTTTTAAATGAATTTATTGTTGTTTGGTATTAAGGGGTTATATACAGTTAGAATTTTCAAAAAATCGATTTTTTTTAATTTCATTTTCTTAATGTACATATATTTAAGAATACACACAGAAAATTTCATATCGTTCCGGTGAACATTTTCAAAGTTACAAGCAAATGAAAAATTTGAAAAGGCGTTTCAGAGTGCTTGGAAGTACAAGGTCCAAACTTTAAACGCGTTTTTCTCAAAATGGTGTTTTCAAAGTCCATTACAACATTACTCGAAAACGGCTAGACCGATTAGTCTCAAATTTTAACACGACCTTCTTAAATATATTTTTTAGTAAATGATCGAAGATTTTTTCTCTCCGATAAATATTTTTTTTTTTATGAACAATTTAAGGCCGAAATTTCGGTGAAGAATCGATTTTTTTTTTTTAGAAACCGCCTTTTTGTCAAAAAATTTTATTTTGCTTATTCCTTCGATTAATTACTAGATTTAACATTATTTTAACGAAATCTGTTTGGTTTTTTAATTACGGATGATCCAGTTCCGAGATATAGTGGCCTCCGCAAAACGTCTTTTTTGAGAGAGCTCCTGGAGATCAGCTGTAGCTCTTTTTCAAATAAATATTTTTACTAGTACTAAGTCTTAAAATACAGTTAAAAGATACCATAATATGTGTATCAATTTTTGGATCAATAAATTAAAAAGATTTCTCAGAAAAAATTCTGGAAAATTCACTTTTTTTCGACCGCCTAACTGTATACAACCCCTTAAGAGGAGCACCACCATTACTTGGGATCTGAGTTTAATCTATGATTAATAAAAAATGTGTATCCGAATAACGATCTACTCTCGTCAAACAGAAGTAAATCTTAGAAAATATGTCAAAACTGTTTTCAAAAATCTTTAATCTATTCCGAGGCTGCTTTAAACTTGTAGCATCATGTATCATGAGTCATAGTCGCGTTACTTCAGTCTTGTTGGTGTCCTGTACCAAAAAGTATTAATGGTGTTGATCCATCAAGGCTTAACGAAAGCCAAACAACTGTGAAAAGTGGGGAAAATCGCATCAGATTTTTTTTCATCCCTGATTATAACAACGTCCTCGAGCCCCATCCGGTTCCCATCTACTGAGCATCAATGACCGACTGTTAAAGTACTACTTTTTAACTTCTTTCTACACAGCCTGGGATAGAGACCTATATATAGATATTATTTTGCTGATGAAAGATTTACTTGTATTTTTAAATATGGATAGTTGACAGAGTTACTTGTTACACCTAGTCGAACTCATCTACTAAGCGTCTTTCGATGATATCAGACAAAAGAAGCTATTCTATTCAGCATAGATTTCAGAGGCTGTCGAAAGAAAGTGGGATAACTAATATTTGTATTCGAGAACCAATGGTCGTGCAACAATTTATGATTTTATACAAAATGAACTATGTTCTATAAGGGTAATATCAAAACCGTCAATAGACTTTTAATTTCGGGGCTTTCGAATTTCGATCACTAATCTGCTTGAGCGTGGTTAGATATTGAAATAGAACTTGGTCAAGTGCTTTTTAATATTTGTGTCTGCTTTTTTATATAATGTATAACTCGAGTTCTGAATGATAATTTTACCTCACTTGTTCGAGCTCAACGTCTTTTTCGGTAATGAGGCGCATGTTTTCCTTTTTTTGAAAGAAGATCGGAGATCGAGTTATTTTAAAGAATAATCCTATCATCGGGTCATGTGTTTCGAGTACACTACTCTTTGTGGAGACTGATCAGTAGATAACCTAACTAAGACCGATCAGAAGAGGTTAGAAATCAACATTTTGAGTATAATTAGTCAGATACCGTCGGCGTCCATATTTCAGATCCTTCTGGAACTTATTTTATTTATTATTTAAGATATTAAAACAGTTTTCATAGATAGATAGATAAAAAGCTATTTCTTAAGGGTGATCCATTTCGAGGTCTCCTCCTTTTTTGAAGAAAAGAACACAGAAAATTCAAATTCATAGCTGAACAGAATTTGGCTCGAACAGGAATTAGTTCGAAAAGGTCGGATCTTCTTGGAACTTTTCAATAGCCCATAGAGTGAAGCGAGGTCGCTTGCGGAGGTCGAGCGGCTTCTGTTCTTGCACAGGCTGTATTTTGTACGCTTTCAATTTAAGCTCTCGATGTAATTTGCACCAAGTCGTTCTATACGTCAGCCTGAGTTGCTGTGAATGGCGCCGAGCGAATTCTTTCTGAGTGGCTGTAAGGTGCTGAACCGTAGTGTAACGTGTTTTTGCGGCCATACGAGTATACCCAAAATAAATTATTATTTTTTCAAAACTTCACAAAATTTATTCAGTAGTCGTATCTTAAAACTTACCTTACCTTAAAAATTAAGAAATTGTTGTCGGAAATGAGGTAAATGATATCCAATATATGTACCTATGCTTAGATCAACTAGATTTAGGAAATAAATTCGTAACTCTTCGAGCATAATAACGGCAAATAAATTTTTTCTTCTGGGATTTGTACCACGTTCGAAATTTTACTTACTTACTTATAATCATCAAATATTTTTCCATATTTTTCAAAATGAGTCCATAGTTTTCGAAATATACATTTTTTTATTTTTTTTTCGAATAACTAACTTTGACCCCTTACCACTACTTAAATAATAGGAAAAAGTTGTTATATTTTTAATAGTAACTGCATCCTGTCCTAAAATAAAAATACTTTTCAATAAGTCCATTTCCGAAATTTGATGGAAAATATTTCGATTTTGTAGGCTAATTTCGAAAAACGGAGAACACACTTATTTGAGTCAATCTTCTAGAAAAAATAGTTTGATCCAATACCCAGCCGTGTATTATATAGTGTAATTGATGAAACCCCGAATATTATATACCAGTTTGCTAACTGTTTCAAAAAGCTTTAGTCATTGACGGGTTAAGGTATTCGCAAACGCATGAATTATGCATGAAATCACACTGGACCCATTTGTTTTTCAGCTAATTCAGCGATTATAAAGCTAACAAACAGCAAGTTGCTCTGATTTTGCCGCATTAAATTAAACAAAACCAGCAGCAGCAGCAACAACTCAAAGAAGAATGAGAAGAAATACCAATGAAGAAGGCAAAAAAAAAAATCGCTTAACGGTTGATAAGTTGCAAATTCGCTATCGTGAACCAAATAAATTAGTTGTTAATAACTCAGATACTTTATGAGCTGCTCAAGCGGCTGATAAGCATAATTGAAAGCAGCAGCAGTCGCAACAACAACAACAACAACACACACACGGACACACAGTGGCCACAACGTAACTGTTGTATTGTTGGTAAACACGGTAAACGGTGAACGCGTGAAGCAGACGCGAAGCAAACTGGTAAACTGGTTACACAGCGGCGGATGACATGCGCAAATAAATTGGCGAATTTATGACAAATTACGAGGCAAATTCAAATAATTGGAACGATAAGAAAGTGAAAACGTACATTTGCTTATCGCGCGTCTGATGGAGCGCGGCGGCGACGTTGCCTGGCGGAGGGAGGGCGTCGTTGAGCCACATACTAACTATGGCAACAATATGAGCGACTGACTAGCCAACAGTTGTTAACTGAAACAATAACAAAAGCAACAACAACAACAACAAATGCAAGAAATCGTGTGTTAATCGTGGCTTTAGCGTAAAGCCCCATCAAGCTGTATGTAGCAATCGAACTACTGCATTCCGCGAGTTCAAGCGCCGCGACCGAGGGCTTCTGCGCCGCTTGCTCGTTGGCCCGTGGACAGTTGATGTGCTAATAAATTTGAAATTTTATTTTTATAAAATCCAATTGTGTCAAAATTATGTATAGCAAAGATAGCAAAGCGCATTAGAACACAAAATTTGTGGGCAATTTATGCAGCCACATTCAATTTATTTGTGTATTGCAAGTGTTGGTTTCTATTTTTGTATTTCAAAAATTTATTTATGTAATTCGTAGTCGAAATTCAATTAATTTTATTTAAATATTTCAATATTTCTTTTAAATGTGAGAAATGCGCCGCTTAAAATGTACCTGTGAACTCGAAAAAGGTTAGGAGTCACATAGCCATGAGGTGAAGGTGAAATCTTCAGTGAAGATCGAAAAAATGTGTGATTAAAGTTGGGCAAATTGAAGCAGGATATGCTATATTTTTTATATAACCAAAAAATAATAATAAACTTTTTAGAGGAAAGCTCAAATGCTCACAATATATTCATCTCTTATCATTAACGATTTGGTAGCGTGTAAAAGACAGCTATATCCAAAAAACCTCCGGCTTGTTGTATATTATTCTGCATGATCCAGGATACCCCTCCTACCACAAATTTGCAGAGATTTTTCGCTTCTATATCCGCTATTTCGGTTCTTCGAAAAATTTCAAGGTTGTTCGAAAAAGTGAGATCCGAGAAATCTGTTTCTGGATCTTGCCAAGGTGGGACATTCCAGTAGAAAATGATGAGATGATTCCATTTCGTCCTCCTCCAAGCAGCTTTTACAGCTAGCATCCAGTAAGTAAGAGATTAGAATCCCTATGACTAAGGAGAGATGAACTTAACTAAGGACGAAGAGCCCGGTAGAGCTCTTGTGATCCACCTTAGGCCAGAAGGATCCGACGTCTTCGCATCTATCGAAATTTTAGATTCAAGCTAGTTTTGTTTTGAGAAAAAGAATTCAAATATTGCCGAAAATAGCCGTTGTGTTTGTTGTTGTAACGAACAATTAGAGGAAAGTATAAGTCTGATTGGTCTGGTCTCATTGAGGTCGTCTAACGGAAGACCCAGTAAACTAGCACTCTTGGCAGAGACCATAGGTAGAGAGGTGGTAAATAAGTTTAGTTCATTGGACATATAAAAAGGTGATTAATGTCATGTGGGGACTCGTTGTATACATGGCATGTGTTTGTCGTGATCTACTCTGGATATGTCAGGGTTTAAAATGATACAATAACCAGAACGAAGTAGCGCTAGGCCCCTCTAGTTTTGCGATGAAATTCGAGCTCTGTGGTTTCCAAGGACGCCAAACTGTCAGCCGTGTTTAGAGTCTTCTTAAGAAAAATCGCTATCTATCTCTAGAAAAACTACATTCGTAAAATCCTTAACACACCAGTTTTGTTCAAGTTAAGGTCGCATCAATAAACATCTCAGGCAATAACTTTGTCTATCCCCTATACATACAAGCATTTTCGACCGTACGACTGACTTCTTAATTTGATCCCGTTCCAAAGATGGGTGTTATTAGAATACAATATGAGGTGCTTTCAAAAATAGCGGATGGTTTGTATGAACTTAGCGATCTTCGTTTTATAAAAGCTCACATTTCGTTGCATGTTCGTGATTTCTTGGTCAAAAACGATGTAACGATGGCTCCGCCTACATATTCGTCAAATATGAGTCCGTGTGAGATATTTCTCCATATTTCCAAAAATAAAAAGAGCCTTAAAGGGCCGTCGTTTTACAAGCATGCTCTCGTTGAGACAAGAGACATTGACTATTCCAGAAATCGAGTTCGAGAAGTCTATCAACGATTGGAATAAGCGCTGGCATTATCGAATGTCGAAAGAATAAATATTTTTCAAAAAACGAAAATTCCCGTTATTTTTTGAACACATCTCATATATATACATTAATAAAGATTTTATGTTTTCTATCTTTAAATTCGATTCCTTGTGTCCTCCCAAGATTTTTGATTCAATACATCTCGCCATCCAACACATAGAACATAAGCTATTCTTAAACTTTTTGTTGTTTTTCTTTTTTGTGTAAACCGACTATACAACCTCATAAATCCCAATGCTTCCGCTTGCAGCTGCGTTCACTAAATATATACATTTGTATGCCTTGTTTTGTGCAACAAAACCTCGAAATGTACAACATTTATTACACAGCAGCGTCCAAGTTGTCGAGCATTAAACGCGTCTTCACACTCATGCCAAGCAATATACCCTGGTATAGATACATATGTATGTAAGTATGTTTTGTATTGCTGCTAGAGTTAGTAGACACTTCAAACTTGGCTGTTGGTTGTTGGCTGTTGCCGATTTCAACTGTGGCTTTTGCCAACACACACCATTTTGTGTCGCAAACACCGCACCGCACTTCAACTCACACCATAAGCTACGATACATGTACTCGTATAAGCGCCACAAAAAAGCTGTCTGCGCCAACTCAGTTACAGACACACATAAACTCCGCAAAACAAAAGGGGATGGGGGGCTGTCCTCTCACAGCTTCCAACACCTTAAGCTCCAATCCACGCCATGCCAGCCGTAAAATCCACTCGTTGTTGTACTCCAGCTGCTCACTCGAGCGCTGGTCCCAAAGGACACTTGGCTTTGCTGTTACTGGATTTCATTCTTTCTGCGCTCTACTCTCCTACCTCTTCTTCTTCTACTTGCAACACCCTTTCTCTTGAGTTTACAACCAAGTATTTATGATTGTTACAGGTTTGTTGAGTGCAACGTGTTGTTGTTGGTTTACTCGTAGCCATCTTGCCAACTGTGGCGCCACTGTTGCTCTAGTCTGTAGCGTTGGCTTCCTTACTCCTTGCGTCGGTTCGTCTCTACTGCTTTGGTTTGTTTGGTTGCATGGTTTCCTGGCGAACTGTTTGTTTTGGTCGGGTTCTCTATTGTAGTTGTTGTTATTACTGTTGTGTGCATAAGTTTTGCCTTTTCTGCTTCAAGTATCCACCTTTTATAGTCCCACATACAACTTCTTATCCCTGTATATGTGTTTGTTGGTGTTGGTAGCTTTTCTTTGGCGCACAAAATGGGTGCCAACATTATAATGGCTTCGCATATTATGCCTTTGTGTTTTCTTACCATTGTCCAACCATATTTCAGCTGCCATCATTTGTGGAAATGTGAAAGTCCTCGAAACGTTTAAAGTATTGTTTTAGTTTGTTGGAGTTTTCGTGGGTTTGAAGGGAATGTGTTTGGAGGTGTTTTGCTGTATGTTTGTGGTGAAAAGTATTTGAAATATGCGAGGTGTATATGTATATTCTTATGTAGATACTTTCTATTATAATATTATTTTATTCCTATTATCCGGGACTTCAAGTACTAAATTGTCACCGAAAATATTTCCTATCCAATTTCATAATTCAAATTTGTCTAATATTGAAAACAGTGTTTATGGTCTCAAGAAGAACTGAAGCCATTTTATGTTGCTGAAGCTTAAAGCGATACGTGAAATAGCCTTAAAACAAGATTATTAATCATCATTTTATTAAGAAGATTGTAAAAATGTTCAAGTTTAATTTGGAGCTATTAAAAAGTAGATCATATATCATTCCCTGGTTCCAAACCTTTTACGAATTTAATAGGTAATTAGCACCGAAACAATATCCACTCTAGGTACATTCACTCTTATGGACTAACTATGATATCATTAAATTTGTGAAATTGTTAATGGAGTGCTTTAAAATAGTGGGGTTAGTCAATTGTTTGATAAAAATAGAGTTACTTCCCTTTCGAAAATGAACCCAAGAGAATAAAGCTAATACCACAAAATATTGGTTGACAAATATCTCCCTTCCGCCTATGCATGCTAAGTTTGGAAAAGATCGAGTTAGACCGGCATGTGACATCTCGTGATATCGCCCAGGGGATAGGAGTTAGTCACCAAACCATTTTAAACCATCTGCAGATGGCTGGATACAAATTTTTTTTTGTAAATTTTGACGCACAAAAACATTTTGGACCGAATCATCGCCTACGATATGCTGCTTAAATGGAACAAACTCGGCCCATTTTTGAAGCGTATGGTGACTGGCGACGAAAAAAATGGATCACATAATCACAATGGACAATATCAATCGAAAACGGTCGTAATCGAAAGCCGGTGAATCGTCCCAAACAGTGGCCAAGCCGGCATTGACGGCCAGAAAAGTTTTGCTGTGTATTTGGTGGGATTGGAAGGGAATCATCCACTATGAGCTGCTCTCATATGGCCAGAAGCTTAATTTTACCATCTACTTTGATGTTCTGGTCAAGAATTGAACAACAGGAACGGTGTAGTGTTACACGAGGACAACGCCAGACCACACACTTCCTTGTTGATTCGTCTGAAGCTACGGGAGCTCAGATGGGATAAAACCTCCCATCGCATCCACCATATAGCTCGGACATAGCGCGAAGTGATTGGAGATATTTGAGACCACTATATTATTCTCAGATACCGAGACGAGATAATTAAATAATCCGAAATCTCCGAGATCTCACCATTTTTTTTTTGGCACGCCCGCGAATTGGCGGATATAAAAGTAAAAAATCTCTGCAAATTTGTGGTAGGTTCTGGGCGCTTTGTCGCTTCTTAAATTTAAGTGAGGGGGTTGAATTTTATGGCATTATAAAGGACTATTCCTAATAGTCTATGTGTCCCTTTACAGCTTTCGAACCTAATCTAACCTACATCACATCTACCTTCGAATCAAACTAAAGCGGTTTAGGATCCTAGATCGGTGGCGTTGAAGGTAAGAGCTTTAGCAAAGAAACCTATTATCGACTTTACTACCGGTGCATCATAGTTGAACTAGATTATTTTCCGAGTCCTATTTTCAACAAAGAAATATGAAGTTAATTTTACTAAAGGTCCTGCTTCCACTAAGATATATTTCATTTAAATTAATCAGTTTTGGTAACATCAGACTCTGGTAGAGTTCGTCCAGAAAGAGCTGGATATAATATTATAGCTTTTTACTAGAGCACTAAATTTAAATTGAGTGTAGCTAGCTAATTTGCCATTTATTCGTGTTAACAGTCGCGTCTTTGCCTGTGAGAAAGTCAAACACATTTACTTTCAGAATGCAAGAGGCTACAAAGCCTTTCGAGCTTGTTCCTCATGTCAAGGGTAACGGCAAATTTATGCGCCTTCCCGATGAGCGCTGCTTTCGAGTTCGATGCGCTAAAAATCAAGACAATCACTCATAATCAAGGCGCCTACTACACATTAGCACCAACAAAACTCCCTCATCGATGTCTACCAGCACTGCGTCCCCTCATCAGCATTTTTAAGCGTTGTCTTTCCAACTTTTGAAGTTTTAATTATGGGTTTCATGTGTCATCTGAAGCCACTGGCGTCTGCAACGAGTGTAAACGGCAATCGCCACATACAGTTACACAGCGCATCGATGGTGCATATGGCACGCGTCCCTAAAAACAAATCGGCGTTTATACGCTCAGTGAAAGATGCAACGACTGTTGTGCTATTTCTTGTGTGGTGATATGGAGCGCGTATTGTTGTGTAGTCGGCTGTCGGTTCGTTTGTCATCGCCGCTTTTCGCACTTAAGCTCAGTCGGCGCTGTGTGACGTTTTAATTGTCCACGCGTCTCATAAACCAGTCAGTTAATTGGCGACAAAATGCAATTTGAGTGGCGCTACATTTCCATTAAAGAGCCCCCAATAAAGTTCGTAGCAGCATAAAGTTACTAGGACGACTATAAAGTTCTTCAGCTGCATTGCGGCATATTTCTTCTGAGCATATTCCGATGCATATGGGGCATTCTCTGGAAAAAAAGCCACTTGAAAAAAAAAGTTCTTTATTTTTTTTGGCAATTATATATCTTATAGTACATGTAAAACCTAAACTAAAACATATAGTTTTAGGTCTGTGTAACGCGGGGTTGCCATATTATAAGGGGCCAAAGTTTTTGTAAAAAATTTTCGAACCTCAATAACTTTAAAACTAATGAACAGATTTTAAAACACCATGTGACTTTTTTGTACAGAATTTCTCAAACTTTGAAACTGTATATCGTAAAATTTTTTAAAATTTATATTTCATAGCAAAAAATTAAAAAAAAATTTTTTTTGGAATTTTTAACAACTTATGCTTCGATTTTTTCGAAAATATCTTAAAATGTTCCTTATTTCATCACCTTTTTACCCCCAAAGGGAATTTTGGGACAGCAATATTTGTATGAGCTACAAATAAAAAACCAACTCAGAACAAGATGAAAAATCATTGATTTATGTACTATTATTATCAGAATTTAGCGTAACCCAGGATTAATGACGTGGACGTAGCAGACATTTAATCCCTTTTTGTTTTTTTTTATTTTTTAATATTTTTTTTAATTGTTTTGTATTTTTCAAATTTTTAATTTTTTCTTTGTTTATTTTTTTTTTTGCTTTTTTTTTTAATAATTACGTAGATTAGATACAAGAACGTGATAATTTAAAAAAAAAAACAAAAACAAAAAAAAAAAAAAATTAAAAATTTAAAAAATACAAAAAAATTAAAAAAAATATTAAAAATAAAAAAAAACAAAGATTAAATGTCTGCTACGTCCACGTCATTAATCTGGGTTACGCTAAATTCTGATAATAATAGTACATAAATCAATGATTTTTCATCTTGTTCTGAGTTGGTTTTTTATTTGTAGCTCATACAAATATTCTGTCCCAAAATTCCCTTTGTAAAAGGTGATGAAATAAGGAACATTTTAAGATATTTTCGAAAAAATCGAAGCATAAGTTGTTAAAAATTCCAAAAAAATTTTTTAATTTTTTGCTATGAAATATAAATTTTAAAAATTTTACGATATACAGTTTCAAAGTTTGAGAAATTCTGTACAAAAAAGTCACATGGTGTTTTAAAATCTGTTCATTAGTTTTAAAGTTATGGCGGTTCGAAAATTTTTGCAAAAACTTTGGCCCCTTATAATATGGCAACCTGTTACACAGACCTAAAACTATATGTTTTAGTTTAGGTTTTACATGTACTATAAGATATATAATTGCCAAAAAAAATAAAGAACTTTTTTTTTCAAGTGGCTTTTTTTCCAGAGAATGCCCCATATATGGAAGCTAAGTGAAGTAATTACCCGATTTTACCCAATTTTGTCACAGAGACACAGTATTAGAAGAAAAGTAAACCATTTGAATTTCTATAAAATATCTGACAAATTTACTGAATTTTACGAGCAAAAATATATCCATAGGCACTGAGGCCCTCATTCTCGATATATGGGGCCTTGAAAAGTTATATTCCGATTTCGACGATGTCACACTAGAAACGCTGTATTTGTGCAAAGTGTTGTTCCGATATATTCACCGGCTCTTTCATTATAAATATCTTCCTTCCACTTTTTTGCTCTTTATTCAATGCTTCATAAAAAGTGTTACAGTGATCGGATTCAAATATGCGCCGGTTCGTTCATAATCTGTTTCCATCTAGACGACTTCATAATACGTAGAAGCCCCCTCCTTATTTGCGAAGAACTCGGACAGCCATTTTTCGCAAGCCTCTTTTGAGTTCAACTTTATACCACCAAAGGCGTTCGCCATGGACAGGAACAGGTCGTAATCACTTGGCGGCATGTCCGGGATATATGATGGATGCGATAAAACCTCCCATCCGAGCTCCCGTAGCTTCTGACGAGTCATCAAGGAAGTGTGTGATCTGGAGTTGTCCTGGTGGAACAATACACCCTTCCTGTTGGGCAATTCTGGACGCTTCTGGTCGATAGCCTGCTTCAAGCGGTCCAGTTGTTCGCAGTAGATGGTAGAATTAAGCGTCTGGCCATTTGGGAGCAGTTCATAGTGGATGATTCCCTTCCATACCCACCAAACACTCAGCAAAACCTTCCTAGCCGTCAATCCCGGCTTGGCCACTGTTTGGGACGACTCACCGGTCTTCGACCACGACCGTTTTCGATTGATATTGTAGTATGTGAACCATTTTTTGTCGTCAGTCACCATCCGCTTCAAAAAATAGGTCGAGCTCGTTCCGTTTCAGCAGCATATCGCAGGCGTTGATTCGGTCCAGAAGGTTTTTTTTGCGTCAAATCATGCGGCACCCAAACATCAAGTTTTTTTGTGAATCCAGCCTTCTGCAGAAGGTTTTAAATGATTTGGTGACTAACTCCCATCCCCTGGGCGATGTCACGAGATGCCACATGCCGGTCTAACTCGATGTTTTCCATGATTTGATCGGTATTCATCGTCACAGGTCTTGAATCGTCGAAACCATTCCTCCGTTGTTCGATGTGATATAGTACCATACCCCAAAAGACCATTAATCTCACGGAACGTTTTTCTAGCGGATTTGCCTTTGCGAAGGAAAACTTTAAAATAGCGCGAATTTCGGCGTTAGTGAACTCCATGTTTACTCGTCTATAACTGTTGAACGCAATATCCAAACTAATCATGCATAGCGTCGTTTTGTAGGTTATGTCAAGACCTTTCAAAGATGTATAGTATTGCCAGATACGAGCTCTGTAGCGCTTTATACATAGCCGCGAAATTCAAAAGACAAAAAGGTGGAAGAGAGATATTTGCCAACCTAATATATTGCAATGTAAACGAATCAGATAGACTTCAAAATTGTGTTATATGGGAAGTAGGGGTGATTGTAAATAGGTCCCAAGGTGGATGACGCCAGGTTCTAACGGATCATCTTTACCATATATTACTTTAATAGCTTTATTTATTACTTATTACTTTATAGTTATTTGAATAACACCATTTTGTGGGCGTGGCAATGGTCCGCTTTCGTCTATATACAATGTCAGCCTTCATATAATGCCAAAGAAGTCTTGCTATTCCATCAATTTCTTCAATTTTTTAAACTTCTCACACAAGATCGTAAATTGGCTTTACCGTTCACGGCAAACAGATGTCAAATAGCGGTATTTCAATAAACGAATGATCTTTGCTTTGGCGGCAACCTTGAAAGGCAATATCTGGATACAAGTATTACAAGTACGCTTCTAAATCAAGCCATACATATGTATATTGGCATTGCTACAATAAAAAAACTATATAAAGTTGTTGTAGTGAGCAATATATCTTTGTTTTCGTTTATAAATTTTTCTCTCTTGCCTACTAAAAGAACATTCCGTTGCACTCATTAAATGTGTGTTCTAATAAATTAAGCACTTGAGTAGAGCACTTCACGTCGCACTTAAGTAACTTGTATGTACATGCTTGCCTTGGCTGAAAGGCGCTTCTCTCGCCTTATGCAGTTCTTCCCTCACTGTCTACAGCGGGCGGCTTGAGTTGACGGTAGGGAAGACTGTTGCTCGATTTGCTTTTAAATTGTTGCTAGCGAGGCTCTTAAGACTACACAAATATTTCCTATTTTCATTTTCATTTTCATTTATTCGCTTTATAATCGGTTATTTCTGTGAAATGCGCGTCGCTGCTGTTGTTACGCGGGTTTTCTGCGCGTCTGCCGGTCGGCATGTTTGTCTGTCTGTCTTCCCGACTGTCTCTCAGTCAATTGCCTGCTTACCGCTGCCTCTGCCTCTGTCTCATGGCATACATCTTCATCATCTCGAGGCGAAAGGAAGTATTTTATATTCAACTTTTCTCACAAACATATTTACATATTTAGATATATAAATATTCATTTTCCATTTGATATCTCAATCTGCTACTTTACATCCGCTATTTCCTATTTCTTGATTATTGTTTAAGTGCATTTTTTATTAATTGAAAGCAAATATTCACTTCTTAAGACGCTCTGTGTAGTGCAGTAGTTGGAGAGAGAGGCGGAAAATCTTTATTGCTATTGACAGAGTACCGGTTGTTTTTACATAGATGGCTTAATGCATCACAACAACAATTAAAAATGTTTAAACAAATGATTAAGTGTATAAATTAATTTGTGAGATAACTCGCGCAGCGCCATTTAGGAAGCAGAAATCGTTTTGTTTATTCAGCGTTATGGAAGGAAACAGTTACAATTGCGGGAATTTAAATGGAGATATGAGATTCTCTTTCAATAATATTGTACAGCTAACTCAATCATAATAACTTGGTGGAGGGCGTGATAACTAAGGCCGACAGATGACAGACCATTCAGCCGATATCGAATTAATGTTAGCTGTGTTCGAATTAGTATTTTTTTGCTCGCTATTTTACTCTCTTATCAAGAAATTAAATTTTGTGGTAATAACAAAGATTTATAATCCCTATAAGAGAACTAGTCATATTAATTAATTAATATTCTTTCATTTTATCAGACTATTTGAATTAGTCTGTTTGATCGATACGTTTTTTTGTTCGATTCACTACTCTTCAAAGTTTTCTGAATCGAACACTGCTATTAACAAAAAGTGTTTGGGTCGTTCCCTAAGTAATTTCGTTTATTGACAACAGCTGATCTTATTGCTTATTATCGCAGCCAACTTCACACTTAACCGCTTTACCGTTATATCTTTGAAACGTTGAAATGGTAATTTTTTTTTAGAAGAGATATTGTTAATTTTTTTGGAAAAGTTTTTGTTTGTTTTTTGATGGACGATCGAAGACAAAACAGGATTATATACTTAGTCAACGAATACATATTTCTTTTCATAGTAGAAACTTGTGAGGTCGAAGTAGACTTTGAGAGCATATTGGGAAAAACCAAAAAGAGCAAGTAAGATCATATAATTTGGCCTTAGGAAACTATTAGAGCACCTCCTGAACTTATGATTATTGTTCTTATGACATCAACGATTTCTTTGTAAAGAAGTTTCCCATCGATGTCATTTAAGGAATGTATCTAGAAGCGAACAGTATCGACGGGTCGGACTTTATGAAGAGCGGAGAAAGAAGTTGACGGGTGCAAAGAAGCGGTTGATATAATAAGAGAATTCGTTTCATGTCACCCATATGTTGGTTATTTCGTGGTTCTCACGTTCATTTTACTAGATTGTATTCTGAAAATAATGATGCTAAGGATGCTTATGTCTCTGGAATCAACACAAGAGAGTTTGGCTCTTAATACGGTATTCACAGGAGAGTTGTTTTGAAGTAGTAGTTAGTATCTTCCTTGTGATATTGTTTATAGAAAAGAGATTTTCTCTTTAACAAGGAAATTTTAAAAGGAAATCAGTCAAAGTATCAACTAATTTATTATGGCATGTTTTTTTAGTTTGCTTTAACGAATTCTACCATTGTACTCGTTTTAGGTAGTTTTTACTCGAGCATGCAATTGCCTTGTTTATACCCAATAACATTTCTTTATATTTAACTCTGGATTAAGGAATTATGGATGTTGTTGCGATTCGGACCCAAAAGCGGAGTGAAAGGGAACCAAATTGACTCGAGTATTTTGCTTTTGTCATTTTAAATCAGATCTATACCTATTGGTCGAGTCATTAGAGTCTCACAATTGATTACATAGGTAGAGAAGATTAATTCCAAAGATATTGACGCCGTAATCGTGCAGATATCAGCAAATGAGTAGTTTACTCTTTGAGATTATCAAGTTCAGCATTAAGGGATTAGGTGCGTTTCAAAATTTGGAAATTTTTTTTGTCTTTTTGAACAGTATAATATGTTTAAAATATTATTCAGGTCGAGTAAATTTCTTTTTACTATTTTTTCTTGATAATATGGCGAAAATTTTACCAAAAAGTGAGTTTTTTTTGTTAAAACTCTGTCAAAAATTCAAGTTACAATATTATTATATTTTTTTCCTTCGTTCATTAACTGGATTTATCCATGCACTATTGAAATATTTTTGGTTTATTGATTTTAGATCAGTGATGTACTCGGTATTTTGAACATATTTTTGATATTCCGAATTTTTAAATAAAAATTTCACAATTTAAATTCGGAACTTTGATTTGCTGAGTTGTCAAAAAAGCTCTTGTTTTTAACCTGTGAAAGTAGCCTTTTTACACAGGAGCTAATTGATCAATTAACCGAACTCTACTCGATTAAAACGCCTATTAAGATCGATTTACCATACAAAATGAATTTTTAATTGAATTTTAATCGACTTGAAAATAAAATGCAACTCTGCGAAAAAGACGTATGTACGATATATGTTCTTTGTCTACGATTGGCAGTATTTTTTGATAAAGAAAAGCTACGGTAGATGTCGCTGCTAAAAATATCAATCAGCTGATGAAACTTACCAACTTCTTATGAAAAGCAAAAACAAAAATGTATAACAGCTGATCGGTTATCGAGTAGCCGGCAGTGTAAAAGGCAAAAAAGGGTTTCTCAATAAAAATTTTGATTGATCAATTAATTTGGCTGTCTAAAAACGTTATAACCTCTTAAGCGCATCAATTATCTAGACGGTAGCTTTAGAGCTTTAAATTAGAGCCTTTTTAGCAGTTTTAAAAATTGTGAGCCTATCTATAATATAGATCTCATCAAAAATCCGTTCAAGATAAGCCTTGGGTATAGAGGGTTAATGCGAATATTTAACTAAGCTCACCAATCATATAACGAAAATTATAACAAAAAAATTATGTACCATTTTTTTTTGGTGATAATATACAATATGCTCACATACATGCAAACACACATAGAAATCAACAGAATGTCATTAATTTGAAATTAATAATTAATTTTAAAAATAATGCACAAAACCGGCGTTAATCCATTTGTGTTTTTTTTATTTTTTTTTTACACTTAAATACTATTTATTTTTATGCAATAATATTATATTTAGCGTGATTTATTCCAGCTCTCTTCCGATTTTTTTTCTCCTCTCTCCATTATTGTTTTTATTAATCAACGCATAACATTTGCATGTTTTTTTTTAAATTTATTTATGCATTGTTTTTCCTTTTAATTCAATATTTATACGCTTCTTGAAATGCATTGTGATGAACACACACACATATACACTCACATACAGATACACTTCTGCAGCTAATGCGCCGTTGAATTATGCAAACATATGGCAGCTCTTGCTCTTTTATGTATTTTTAATAATACACCGCAACTCTTCAATTCAATACAAATAAACAAACAAACCGATGGACAGACAGTGAAACATATGCATTGTATGCTTATTGAGTAGCAACAACAAAAGCGCTGCTTAAAGTATTAAGCAAAAGTAGAGAATGGTGAGGTGAGCGCGTTGAAAAAAGAACAAACCGGGTGTAGGCGACTGCGGCAGGTGGAAATCACTTTGAGTGATTGCATACAATACTAATATATAAATAGCAAAACGGTGAAAATAATAATTATATATATAAATGCGCATTAGGGTGGTGCTTAAGTGTGGGAAGAATATTTTTGAAGGCAAATGGCCTTTAAATATCACATACAGTGGTGGTATATAATTAAAAACGACTTTACATCATATAATTTTGTTAATAATAACGAATCTTTTTTGAGTTTTACATAAAAAAACAACAAAATTTATTAATCTTTTAAGAAAATGAGCTAAACACAAATAACGTCAAATTCGGTTTGGTCGTATAATTAGAAACGATAGTAAGAACTTAAAGATATCTGTAAAAAATTTTACAAATTGGATTAAACTTTTAATATTTTGTTGGATAACATTTCCTTTAAAAACAGTGTCCAGTTTTCGCGGTAAAATTTGAATTGAATGTTGGCATATTTGCATTGATATGCTGTTCCAGCTTTGTCGAATCCTTTGAAACAAATCGTCATTATTTCGAGTTTTTTAGATCTTAAGATTTCGTTTAACAATTGCTGATAAGTTTTTAATTGTGTTGAGATGAGGAATTTGCAGAGGCCTGGGCAAAACATCAATGTTTTGATCCAAAAACAAGCTCTCCACTAACCTTAAAGTGTGTTTTGGGTCATTGTAGTGCTGGAAAATGTAATGGACTGACATATTCTCAAGGAAATGTGATTCCATTACATTCTCCAGAATGTTTTAAATTGATATTGATCCATTAACGGTTGAACATCCACAATTGGGCCAATACCACAACAGGAAAAGACTCCCCAAACCATTAAAGATCGGCCATTATGCTTTACTGTTTCCACAATGTACCTTACGTTTAGGAGCATGTTTAGAGTACGCCTTACATATAATTTTTCATCGTATTGGAATAATTTTAACTCATATTCGCCACTCCAAAGAGTAATATTCCAGTATTGGGAACTTTTCTCTATCATTTATTTTGCTAATCGCAACCGATTATTAATTTTTGTTTTGCTACAAGAGTTTTTTTTGGGGAATGCACCCACGAAGCACATTCTTATCACCCGAGCTGAGATTTCGACATTAATTTGATGTCCAACTTCAGCCTTTGTTTCACGCGAAGTCATGAAAGGATTGTTTTTGTTCGCCCTACAAATTATCCTGTCTGCTGATAAAGTAGTTTTTCGAGGCCTAGGCTTTCCGGTAGGGGATTCAAACTTTATTGTTTTATTTTTATACAAATTAATAACTCTTTTTTTTTTAGCAAGCAAACCTTTCTGCTGTAGTCGACATTGACAATTTTTCCTTATGACAGGAACACTCTCATTTTTGGAATATATCACTATTTTTGACCATTCTAAAAACTTAAACGTATATAATTGTTGCCGGATCACTCACTAACACACTTAATTGCGCTAAGTTCAAGAAAATCGGGAATATGAAGAAAATACTCCGCGTTTCTAATAGTGTGACCAGCTGGAAAGAGTTTTAATTTTTTTTTAATAACAACTCAGCAAACAGTCACGTGTTTATTTAGCAACAGCGTTCAATACCTACACTATGAATAACAAAGTTTACAGTGATTTGATTTTTTTTTTTCAAATATGTCGTTTCTAATTATAAGGCCAGCACTGTATAACCCTATAAACCAATTTAAAAAATATATTTTTCTAGCGAGGTTCAAAGTTTGAAATTCTCTGGAAGAAGATTTCTCCAAGTAAGATTTTATCCCTATTGGAATTATTATTTTTATTTTTCATAAGAGAGTGACCTTAACCGCCTCTAATCAAGTCAAGAACTTATAAATTATATCATTATCCACTGTGCTACCGATTTAAGTCATGATTTTAATTCAATTTTTAATTTTTCTATTTTTTAAGAACCACCCTAATGTACATACAAAAAATGCAAGTATTTCATGATCGCATAAAGGTATTTAATAAAAAATAATAACAATAATGTCAACAATAAAAACCTCAAATAATGGACACACAAAAAACAACTGAAATGCATGAAACGGTAAATTACAACAATGAAACTGGTATTATCCGCATAAATGTACACATATGAATGTACATATATACACATATGCTTAGTCATGCTGCAACAAAAAAGTTATATGCAACTTTTCATACACACACCGGCCATAACCACAAACACCGCAACTGTCCAACCAGCAGTGACAACAACTTTTACACAAACAACCACACACATAAATGGCTACACTCTTTCATATGAATTTAAATAATACACCATTGCTATATCCTTGCCACTTCCGTCACCATTACAAAGGGATAAAGTCAAACCAAAACATAACTCCTTTTTTGTTCATTTGACAAACAATGCAAAAATAATAACACTGAAATGAATTTACAAGGATGTGCATAAATACTAGAGTAAGACTCTTTAAATAAAAGCCTTTATATAAAGAATTACAAAAAGGAGCAATGAAAGGAATTGTTTTCACAGAGCATGAGGAGCGTCACAACTTATTAGGATTACAACTTTGCTTCCGCCGTTTGTTTTTGTAAATTTAAGGCTTTTTTTACTTAGGACAGCCTCACCGTACGTATCCGAAAGCATTCGGTGAGCCTCTTGGCATTAAAAAAAGAAAATCAAAATTTCCCGCAAATGTCGAGAATTCGGCTCAAAAAGTGACATTTTCAGTTGACAATAAGTTTGGGATGCAAATATTTTATTGGGTTAATGTTGACACAAATGTCCAAGATCGATATAAAAAAAATTGATTTAATCGACCAGTGCTTGATCCTAGAGACATCTATTGGAAAACGGTGGAAGCAAAGTTGTAGACCATCTTCAATCAGATAGCACCAACAGTCCAGAACCACATAAAGTTATTCTTCTTTACCTACTGTCCTTACAAATTTAAACCGAAACAAATGTAAATCGAAAACTCGTGTCCACGAAATGTTAACTTCTCTTGACAGATTCAATTCTTACTCGATGTAAACTTTTTATTAGTTGTCTACAAGTCCCGACTTCTCTAGGCTCGTGTTTGAGCTTAACTCTCGAAAATGATTAACATGTGAAGCGATATATGGATATATCAATATACTTTAGTTTCTACTTTATTCGAATATCTCAGACTAAGTGGTTTGTAACGGTTGCGTGTTCCATTCGCAACTATTTCAAAGTTGGACGAACCGAAAATGAAACTTACAGTCATTATAGGGCCTTAAGAATCTTCGAGACAAAACACACGTGACTTGAAAGCATTAATCTAACATAAAAAATAAGGCAAAACGTTCAATATTTGGCAATTTACGGATGGAATGTACCCCTTTCAGTCACAATGTTGCAATGTTGTATCGTCACAAGGATGAGAGTTGTTATATGAGTAGAAACCAGAAATTGGGTGTTACAAATTTAATATTACATATTAGTAATCAGGTATTAGGTTACCCTTCCCGGTTGTTGTTGTAACGGGTACCGAAACCTGCTTGAACCGGCAAGCCTAAATTAATTGTCATGGAAGTCATCTAACGGGAGGCCAAGGAAACGAGCTGTTTCGATAGGGTCGGACAAAAGAGAAAGGGCTGTTAGATGAGTGGGATTTAGCGGCCATGCAAAGAGGTGATTAGTGTCATGCGGGCACTCTTTTCATGCAGGGCTTATGTTGCGTATGTCAGGATCTGGTTTGGATAAGTAGGTTTATAAGTTTATTAACATGCTACAGTATCCAGAACGAAGTTGCGCGAGGTTCACTCTAGTTTCGCGACCTTCGACTGTTTCGACTACAAAATATGGTATTTTGACTTCTAGGACATCATTTATGAGAAATTAATTTCTTCAAAAAATTATTTATCGATTCCTTATATCTTTAACAAATTGATGGACAAAGTTAAATGTGCTTGATTTCCTCCAATCCTACAAAAGATTAGACCAGTTCTTATGTAATCGAGTGGTGAAAGAATACTTAACTCAGAAAAAGTTTCGCTTTGATAGATTTTTATCAGTTGTCAAAGTTGTTCTCCGTTTATTTTGATAGGGAGCTTCATTTCGAAAATTTCGCAGAATTCTTTTCTTTCGCGTTCAATATTGGTACTTGAATGCGATTATTTATCAACCAACTTCACTGAACTAGTCAATTTTGGTTAGGCTTACAATAAAATGTTGCTAAGCCCTCGAAGCCTCTTAAAAATATATAGCTCACTGAATTTTACAGCTTAAGTCCAGCATGTTGTTGTTAATATGCAAATACCAAGGAATTTTTAGCACAATTTTTTTCTCAAATACTTTAGCATCCTTCAACATATATTTTACATTGCTTTTATAAACATTGAACCGGGTGTGATACTCATAAAGATACATATTATTTCCTTTTTCAGTGGCGTACTTTTCACATGACTTTTCGAAACATTTGAAGAATTTGCATTTGGGTAAGTTTTTAATAAAGTATAATTCTAATGACGAGACGGATGATGGGGTTTATAATCTAGATGCAGGAGCAGTCAAAAGTATATAATTTAGCTAATCCTTAGAAACCATTCTGTCGATTAAAATTTTCCTTTACCTACCGCTTCCTTAACCGATTTAAAGACAAAAAGTATGTTTGATTTGTACATAAATTTATAAAGAGACTCTCGAGCTATTCTGGAAGTAGTGATTTAATAGTGTAACAATAGGACTTCATTAGGTTAGATTACACTGGTAGACTATAAAGCCACACATAGACCAGTTTTGGTCCTTTGCGATACAGATGGAGTGCCGTTACGTATTTAATGAGGAGTAATCATCCTTTAGGATGTCTGCGCTTGTTGCGAATTTCAAAAGTCTTTGTGGCTTCATCAACGAAATCTCTTCCAGATTAACGTAATGTGTAGTACCCAAATGCTGAAACCATTGTCTTGATAATGCGGGACATTCACAGAAGAGGTGCTCTATTGTTTCTCTGGTGTCTTGCCTGTTAGCCCAATCTTGTAGGCGTACGCCGCCAAAAGACAGTGACCAGTGAGTATGCCGATTATATTCCTACATATGCTTCTATCGAGCGTCAATAGAAATCTCGTGTACTTCTTATCTACTGCCTTACGCATAACTTTTGCGGTTTTGCATCCCGGTAGATTCTTCCAGCGCGCTTTGAACACTTTTATCAAGTTTCTGTCTAGATCATTATATAGACAGTGCATAGGTTTATCTACGTTGATCATGCTTTCAGATGACAGTTTTACGCCTCTTTTGGCAATCTCGTCCACTACCTCGTTACACTCTATACCCTGGCCTGGCCTGGCATCCAGTAGAATTGAAGTCGCCTATTTCTGGCGACATCATCCACATTTCCAATTGCAAACACCTCCGCTTGAAATATACTGTAGTTATCCGGTAGTTTGAATGATTGCTTTACACCTAACTTCGGAGAGTATATCCCCGCGCCTACTCCGTTCTCCATTTTCGAGCCGTCCGTAAATATGTTAAAATTGCTGCGTGCAGTTGCTTTGCCCTTACGCCAGCCATCTCTTTCTAAGTTTACTTTGAACTTTCTTTCCCATTTGAAAAATCAAACTTCAATAACTTCTTGAAAAACATTGGAAAACTCTTTAACTTGAAAAACTCCCAGTAGTCTATACCATATATTTCAATATTGATGTGGAAAAATGACTTTAACGACTGTGAAATTATTGTTTGGACCAGGGAAGTTCTCCATAATACGATACGACTTCATGTTAGATAATTATCCTTTCTTGCTGATTATAAGAGAGATGTTTATCGAGCCAACTAGACCAATTCAAATCAATATATCCATATTTATTCAAGGATCTTCTCTTGGTCCGATTTCATTTCTATTTGGTCGTAAGTCATGTTATATCTGATACAATATTGAGGGTTAGATGAACATATTATATTAGCCGATTTCGTACATTTTTTGAGATCAATGCAAATTTGCTTCAATTCTTATTAGATACATTTTGTTTGTAAGTGTGGACTAGCGAATAATATATATAGCTTTTGGAAATCAAATTTCATAAGAAAATTCTTGAACATGCACTCAGTTTAAAATCACTGAATTTTTCATTGATGGGTCATAAACGAGTTTTAGAACTAACAGTACTTCGTAACAGTATCGTTATTTTGGACGTGGTCATGGTTATTATTCGTTTTTTACATATGTATGTAAATATGAGCTTGGCTGATATAGCTCTAAAATTTTATAATATATCTACTAATCGTTAATTCCATTTGAGACCGGGATCAAAGGGCATGTTTTCCTCCTCTCAGTTTACAATATAAAGCTCTTCTGAGCAACATGGATTTATGTAGAAATTTTAATATAGTTAAAAGCGTCTCGTCATTCCGATATATTTGAGATATTTGATGCCATACTTATCTCGACTAGGTTTATTTATTACAAATACCGGTAAGGTGAATAGTTATAATCCTTTATACTTTTGCAAAATGTTGCGAGAGTAAAAAAGTGATAGATTGTCTAAAAACTCGTTTGATTACTTTAATGGGATTTAGAACGAAATTTGCTTAAAAACTAGCTAGTATCTAATGTAAATACAATTCTAAATTCAAACTATATTTTCCTATTTCTTCTCACACTTCAAGATAAACTTTTAAATTGTCTCAACGCCTGTGAGTATGCTTGTATGTGCACATTCAACTACAAACTGAGCTATCCTGCTGAGCACTCGACTAACTCGCGCCTTACACTGAACGGAGCAACAACAACCACACAGCAACAGGCGGCATATGAAAGTGTGTTTGTGTTTGTAAGAGTTTTCGTGTTGGCATTGCCACCTGCCGTCACTTAAATTATTAACGAATTGGCTTTGGCAGGTTGTGTTGCCACTTTGCATACGATTAGTATGGCACATGCTGTTGCCACTTTCAATGTGCTTATATATAACAGTGTGTGCCTGTGTGTGTTATTGACACTGCTATGCTGAATGTCACTTGATGTTAATCGTATTGTTGTTGTTGCCACTGCTGTTTTTAAATCAGCTACTGCCGGCTAACGGCGATGACAGCCGCCACAGTGACATTAATCGCGCGAATGTCGGACTCTCACATGCATACTTCGTCTCTCCAACTCTACTCCGTTCACTTTGATCGGCTACTTTATGGTCATCCTTCAATGCTTAATCCCATTTGACACTTTTGCTCCATTCAACTTGGCATCTGACCACGCTCTCTTCAATTCCTCGTCCCTTTCTTCATTACATTTGTATACCATATGCGCTCGCCAACTCTCGCCCAACATCATCCCTTTGGTTGTCGTTGTCGTTCGTTGTCCTTTATCTTGTCTTCAGATCGCCTATTAGTCCATCGCCTGTCCAATCGCCTTGTTCGCGTGTGATAATTTGTAATCCTTTTGGTGCTCGGTTTAATTTTCACACCTTTCATGTGAAATCACATGAGTCCGTGCGCTTCGTGTTCTGTTGTGTCAGGCGCTTAATGGGATTTGCACCTTCAATGGCATACTTCGGACGTTGGTCAAACGTTGTCGCCGCCGCGTCAACAACGATTCATAGCTTCAAAAGAAGTACGAGTATATATTTAATTGTGATTTGATTACGAGTGTTTGCTGCTGGACGAGAATAATGTAAGGATTAAAATTTCAACAAAGCTTTCATCTTTATTCCTTGGCACTACTGGCGTTAAGCGAGTTTAATTTTTAATTTAGATAATGTAAAAGTCTGCCTTAACACCTTTGAAAATTCGTGCTTTAGAGAAGGGTTAGTAGTAGGAAACTGCGTGGTCAGAAGGTTGTTGTAGAATATCAAATATCAATGATTGTTTTTAAAATTTTGTTGTCTCTAAAAAGTGGAAAGGGTCCAAGGTACATTGAAGAATATACTTACATATGCGGAGATCTATCTAACCTTGTTTTGGGTTCCAGGATGTGTGACCATAGGTCCTATAATAGATTTGTCGTCCTCTGGTGTTGTCAAGCTAATTATACATCTCCGTCCGTCATCAAATTATTTTTCACTTACATATGACAAGTCAATAACGACGCGGTTTTAAGAAAACGATCTCGTCGGTCCGATTTCACTTGGACAAGCCCTGCACAAAGTAGTCTAAAGCAGTCGAATCCCAGGATCTAGTAACCATTTGACAGTCTCATTTCTCCATAAGCTTACGTTACCAAAACTTCGTCTCAAGAAAATTATGATTTCGTTCTAGAGATCTACGTGCTGATACCGCTTAACAACTAGATGATTAATATTGAAATGGGGGAACAAAAAAGTCGCAAAGATATTACCTGTTGGAATCACTTTAGACGGCTCATCTTCATCTTTCATCTTGCCGTTTGTCCTCTCGCTATGTTATGAAAGATCCCACAGTCCTGGAACATGAAGCCTTCTCAACCTTTCAAATGGTTTCGGAATATCCGGTCCTTTAATGGTGATGTTATTCACCGCTTGTTTGATGACCTTAAGAAGACCAAGCTGGAAGTCAGTTAATAAATCAGTCTTGCGTGGACTCTACAATAACCATGAGGATTGTCAGCAAGTCCTTCCGATCACTCCAGTGGACGAACCTTTAGTTGAAGTCCGAATGAAGATGAGAGTTTTTAATAAATCATTGATTTATGGACACGCCTAAAATTCCTCCTTAGAACTCTATGACAGTATTTATGAAATCAAGGAAGGTAACAATTCCGGACTGTACAGCTTCCTCGCCGATTTGACCTCTCGCTATGTTATGAAAGATCCCACAGCCCTCTTTGGATCATGACTTCTTGACAACCTTCCAAGTGGTATTCGAAATATCTGTCCCTTTAGTGTTGTTCCTTAAGAAGACGAAGCTCGAAGTCTGTAAATAAATCAGTATTGCTTGGACTCTACAATAAACATGAGGATTGACAGCAAGTGATTCCAATCACTTCAGTGGACGAACTTTTAGTCGAAGTCCGAATGAAGATGAGAGTTTTTAATAACTCATTGATTTATGGACACGCCTAAAAGTCCTTTTAAGAACTCTATGACCGTATTTTTGAAAGCAAGGAACGTAACAATACCGGACTGTACAGCTTCCTCGCCGATTTGTCCTCTCGCTATGTTATGAAAGATCCCACAGCCCTCTTTGGATCATGACTTCTTGACAACCTTCCAAGTGGTATTCGAAATATCTGTCCCTTTAGTGTTGTTCTTAAGAAGACGAAGCTGGAAGTCAATAAACAAATCAGTCTTGCGTGGACTCTAAAATAACCATGAGGATTGTCAACAAGTCCCTCCGATCACTCCAGTGGACGAAGCTTTAGTCGAAATCCGAATGAAGACGAGAGTTTTTAATAACTCACTGATTTATGGACACGCCTAAATTCCTTCCAAGAACTCTATGAACGTATTTATGAAAGCAAGGAAGGTAACAATACCGGACTGTACAGCTTCCTCGCCGATTTGTCCAGCAACGGACTTTTCGACTTCATGAATCAATAAATTGGGAATACTCGCTATGCAGGTCTTCAAATTAAAAGATAATTTGAAATATAACAAAAATAGTATTCCAGACCCACTTAACGGCATTTCAAAACATACAAATATCGTACCATAATTAAAGCGTTGGAAAATTATTAAATTCTACGAGTAGTTACTTTATAGGACCATAGAACTCATACCCACAATACAGCGATTGACATTCACTTTCTAAACTCTTTGAGCCACGCCTTTAAAGAAGCGCTTCACTAAGGACAGCTCACCATAAATTTCGCTATAACTTTCACACTTAGCATAAAGTTCGTTGCATGGCATGTCAAAAGTCATATTAGTGAACTGAACCGTAACGACTTAAGGCATATTATCGTCAAACTGAATTTCAAATACAAAACACGCATAAATTTTAAAGATAACCGAAGCAACACCGACAGTTGCAACACGTAAAAGTGCCATTGAGTGTCGGTTGTCGGCTGTAACTGTAATAAAACATAAGCCGCAGTGTGGAAAACACACAAAAACAATAAATAAAATACGAGTAGTGTAAAAAATACGATAAATGCGCGGCAGAAAAACTAGGAACAGTTTTTTTTTTATTTTTTTATTGAAGTAAGTCCCTGGACTCCTCCCCTCAGCGTTGCGGCAAACCAAATGTATTTATATGCTTTGAATGCGCATTTCAAGCGCAGGATTTTCACTACAAACTAAGGCGATTCCATGGAAGTTAAGCGAAAATAAACACGCTCGCACAGTGGTAGTCATAAATGTGTGGATCAAATGTATGGAAATGTGAATGAAAGGAGCTGACTTGAACTGAGTCTTCTTATGTATTTGTTAGACTGATTTAAAGTTTTTAAAATCATATTTGAGGATGATAAAATTTAATCCAACTGGATCTCTTATACGACGTATATACCTCATTTAATATCAATAACTCTTGTTCAGTCAATATCAAACCTACGAGTGATCCTGTGCTTTGAAGACAGAAGGCCAAAGAGAAGAAGAGGTGTAAAGTCCATTATTATAAAATGTCTCGGCAGTCTCGGTAACTCATGGTTACTCCATACTCTTTTAGAATCGCTTACAGGTAACAATTGTCTTTAAATGACCTCCCTATCACAACCGGTTTCATATCTATGTAGATCCTTTCTAGATTTCGAAGTTTTTTGCTAATCCAAGACTGTCTCTTCTTAAATTTACTTCTTAACTTTTAGGGAAATATATTCTTATGGACTTATTCTGGAATCGAGAATAATGCCAAGATTTTATCTTATATTATTCTTCAAGAGATTATTATTGAGTGATAACTCTGCAAAATCATTACCTCCAGTAATAGTTTAAATTTCTGAAAGGGAAGTCTTCAGTTGTTTCTAAGAGTGTCATTGAAAATTTTGGGATAGATTTCTTAATCTCTTTTATTTGTGGAATAAAATAGTCCTATAAGCTTATCATTTGCATACTTTGTGTCCAAATCTTTCTCTGGATCCATAATCTCAAAACAACCATCTCTGGGAACAATAGCATTATATATGAAGGCATCCAAGATTTTCAGTTCCAGGAAAGTTAGACCTCAAGGGCATAGCGAGTAGAAATCCTGGAGGGGGTAAGACTCTTCTTTTATCGATTCTTCAAAAACTTTTGAAATAAGCCAAAATGATGGATAACAGGTTGCTGCCTGACTACCTACAGTCTCGGTTCTATTGGAACTCGAACACACTGAGACATTGAGAATCAGCTTGTAGAGACTATTTTGGCTCAACTTCAATTTGATTTCTTAGAAATTCGGCCATACTTTCCAAGGTGTTAAGAAAGCATTTAAAATGAGAGCTGAGGAACTTTCGCCACAAGTATGGTAAGAATAGTTTATGTTATAAAACCTCATCTCCAGACTCTTATATATTCCTTGAAGGATAGATATTCTCGATAACCGTTAGATTAATGGTGTTTTGGGGGATGTTACTCTATCACTTCGAGCTGCGGAGGAATGGTTTCGACGATTCAGAGCGGGTGAAACGACCTGTGACAACGAATACCGATCCAATCATGGAAAATATCGAATTAGACCGGCATGTGACTTCTCGTGACATCGCCCAAGAGATAGGAGTTAGTCCCCAAACAATTTTAAAACATCTGCAGAAGGATGGATACACAAAAACGTTTGATGTTTGGGTGCCGCATGATTTAACGCAAAAAAACCTTCTGGACCGAATCAACGCCTGCGATATGTTGCTGAAACGGAACGAACTCGACCCATTTTTGAAGCGGATGGTGACTGGCGACGAAAAATTGATCACATACGACAATATAAAGCAAAAATGGTCGTGGTCGAAGGCCGGTGAATCGCCTGAAGCAGGCGATCGACCAGAAGCGTCCAGAATTGGCCAAGAGGAAGGGTGTAGTGTTCCACCAGTACCATGTCAGACCACACAATTCATTGATGACTCGTCAAAATCTACGGGAGCTCAGATGGGAGGTTTTATAGCCTGTTTCTTCCTGCCGTCCACATATTTCCGTACGCCACTGTATCCACTATGAATACAACGTGCGAATTATATTGTTGTAAATATTTTGGATGCATGTACTCAGGTACTTATGAGCGCCTTTCCGTAACTTTTGGGCCGGATTTAATCCGATTGCAATTGCTCATTTCCACGTAAGGATAATAAACGCCTCACTGAGCTTCTGATACTAACAAACAGCAGACAAACACACACACTCGCATACATAAATATACACATTGGAATGAGCTTAAGTACAACAATACAGTGTACAATTGAAATTAATGGGCGGACAAATGAACGAATGAATGAGCGCATGAGCGAATGAAGTGAAATGGTCTCATGACATGTACGACGCACACATACCAACACTGGCATACTTGAAAAGGACACAGGCGGCAAGTGGTGTGCCGCAATATGAAAGCGGCAAATAATAGTAAACAACAATAACATTAACAAAGATATTTACTCCGTTCGAGCGTATTTAAGCCGTATTAAACAAGGATGAAATGCCGTTACACGTGAATGCCAAACAACGACATGCACACATTTATACATATATATTTGTATATATATACATATAGACATGCAGAAGTACCTGAATGGCCAGTAAGCGCGCCTCGTTGCATGCAATTGTAAATGTTTATCTACTGAATTTTAATGTGGCACACGAGCAACAAACATACCTTAAGTACCATACTTATATATATTTATGTAATATTATATTATATACATACATATGTACATACTTCTAAATATCCTGCAGTGAAAGCAACTAGTTGTCAACTATGTACCTCAAAACTTGTATGAACCGCGTTTCACTAGTAAGCTGACTAACTTTTCCATACGTAATCATTTAGACACAGCGGTGATATCGATTAACTGCAACGAAATTGTGTTACGCAACAAAACTCCGTCACGTTCACAGTAGAAAATTAGTTTTATTTCATTATTTTTTATTCCGGCGGTCTAACACCCAATTTTTTTTAAACAAAAATTCAAAGAGTTGCCACCTGTTTCACAAGTTTGGCCTCATTTGACCAAAGCATATTATGCCATTTTGATATTCGCCAATTTAAATGAGTTTTAGTTGCACTGCTATTTCAATGAATGCAGCTATAATTCAATGAAATTAAAACAATAAGGGTATGAAGGATTTAGGACTAGTTACATTTTTTGAAAATGGTTGCCACCTGTTTATTGCTATTCAATCATATTGATAACAAAAAATAATTATTATAATATTTTATTCAATTAAGATGTTCAATTAAGCAACTAATTTCGCAAGTAGAAAGGTGTTGCCAGCTTGAGGTGGTCTTATAAAAATGTAATGGACTGGCATATTCTCAAAGAAATATGGTTCCATTACATTCTCCAGAATGTTTTATATTGATTTTGATCTATTACCCGTTGAACATGCACAATTGGGCTAACACCACGACAGGAAAAGACTCCCCAAAGCATAATAGATCCGCCACCGTGCTTTACTGCTTTCACAATGTACCTTAGATTTAGGGCCATGTTTGGAGGACGCCTTACATACGATTTTTCATTGGTTTGAAATAAATTTAACTTATAGATCTCTATTCCTGTATTGGAAATTTTTCTATAGCACTTACATTGCAAATCGCAACCGCTTCATAATATTTTTTTTTTGCTACAAGAATTTTTTGTTGGGCAATGCACTCACGAAGTCCTGAGTCTTGTAAGTGCATTCTTATCGTCCGAGCTGAGATTTCTACTTAAATTTATGTCCACCATCAGCCTTTATTTCACGCGAAGTCATGAAAGGATTGGTTTTGCTCGCCTTACCAATTATCCAGTCTGCTAAAGTAAAGGCCTAGGCTTCCTGGTAGATTTGGTAGGGGTTTATTGTTTTTTTTGTAGCTCCAAATACCATTTTTTACCAAGCGAGCCTTTTTGCTATAGTCTACATTGACAATATATCCTTTTGATAGCACCTCACAATTAACTCTCTCAGTTTTGGAATACATGATTTTGTTTTCCCCATTCTAAAAACTAAAATGTATTTAATTGTTGCTGGATAACTCACTAACTCACTTTCAAGAAAATCCGAAAATATTAAGAAAAACTCCGCGTTTCTAATTATGTGGCCAGCCAACAAACACAAACCGGGAAAGAATTTTAATTTTTTAATAATAAGTCTGCAAATAGTCACGTGTTTTTTTAGCAACAACGTTAAATGTCTACACTATGAATAACAGTGCTCATTATTTACACTACGCGTCTTGCAAAAACTTTAGAGTGATTTTTCTAACATATTGTTTCTAATTATAAGGCCACCACTGTATATGGACATTATTTTTGAACAGTGTTCCCACATTTTGTCAAGTTTTTGTGAAAATAAACCCGAGATAACGAACTTCTGCAATATTCTTATCCACCTGAAACAATGTTAAGAAAGCTTTCAGTAAAAAATTTATTTAGGAGAGTCTTGCCACATTTTCTAAAATTTTAACTCAAGAATATTATGGCTTACAGTTGAATTTTTCTTAAGAAAAGAGTTGCCACCTGATAACATAAAAATATAATAAATTTTTTTTTACATAAAAATAAATTATTGCACTTAGTTTAATAAGCTAACGAAAATATTAATGTCTGAGAAAGTGTTAGCAGTGTTGCCACCTGTTTTGAAGTCTTAAGTTACATTAACTTTATGATATATATATATATCAAACTGAAGAGGCTTAAGGGGGGGTAAGGTTTGACAAATTTTGTTTTTCAATTTTTTTTAAATTTTTTTTTCTGAACCATCAATATCTCAAGAATATTGTGTTAAAAATTTAGGTCATTCGGAGAAAAACTAACGAAGTTACAGGAGGTTGAATAACGGTACCTCCAGCTATCTGCGCTGAGTGTACAAAACTTTGAATCGATTTTCCCAAATATGTTATTTTTAAAGTCGGTGACCAGCCTACAGAAAAAACTACTGCATCGATCGCTTTGAAATTTTGAACAAATATTCAACATATATATAGCTCTCGAATGACGTCGAGATTTTCCAAAATTTTAATTGCTAACAATTTTACAATAAAAAATAGGTCGATTTTTATACTCTCGCAACAAATGTTGCTAAATAGAGTATTATAGTTTTGTTCACATAACGGTTGTTTGTAACACCCAAAACTAAACGAGTTAGATATAGGGTTATATATACCAAAGTGATCAGGGTGAACAGTGGAGTTCAAATCCGAATGTCTGTCTGTCCGTCCGTCCGTCTGTGCAAGCTGTAACTTGAGTAAAAATTAAGATATCTTGATGAAACTTGGCACACTTATTTCTTGGCACCATAGGAAGGTTGTTTTCGAAAATGAGCAAAATCGGACCACTGCCACGCCCACAAAATGGCGAAAACCGAAAACACATAAAGTGCCATAACTAAGCCATAAATAAAGCTATGGAAATATGATGTATGAAGGATCGGACTATGAAGGGGCATATTTGGATGTAATTTTTTTGGGAAAGTGGGTGTGGCCCCGCCCCCTACTAAGTTTTTTATACATATCTCGCAAACCAATAGAGCTATATGAACCAAACTTTCTGCGGTCGTCTTTTTTAGCCACTTTCTAATACAGTCCAAAAATGAAAGAAATCGGATCATAACCACGCCCACCTCCCATACAAAAGTTAGGTTGAAAATTAGAAAAAATGGGTTAACTCACTAACGGAAAGCGTCAGAAACACTAAATTTCACATAAGAAATGGCAGATGGAAGCTGCACTCAGATTTTTTTACAAAATGGAAAATGGGCGTGGCGTCGCCCACTTATGGGTCAAAAACCATATCTCAGGAACTACTCGACCGATTTCAATGAAACTTGGTTTGTAATAGTTTCCTTACATCCCAATGATATGTTGTGAAAATAGGCCAAATCGCTTCACAACCACGCCTACTTCCTATATACCAGAACTTTGAAGACGATCTGAATCGTTTACTTTACAATAAAAGTAAGCACTAGTGAAGATATCGGAACAGAACTTTGCATAAATACTGCATTTATAGTGTGGCAGCCCCATTCTAAAAATCGCCGTAATCGGACCATAGGTTTTTAAGGCCCCATATATCGAACACGAGGACCTCGGTGCTTCTAACCTAATATTATGGTTTCCAACTTTCAATGGACCTTATACAATATATATGACGAATATTTGGGTCAAATTGTGTATTATATAATATAAACAAAGTTAAATAAATAAATTGCGAGAGTATAAAATGTTCGGTTACACCCGAACTTAGCCCTTCCTTTCTTGTTTCGTCTAAAATCGTCATTTTAGCTTGAAAATGGTACCAAAAATTGAAAAATAAAAAAATTAAAAAATTAAAAAAGCTCGACGTCAATTGAAAGATAAACTAATAAACTAAAGAAAGCTTTTTGATTTTTTGGTTTCGGATGATCCAGTGATGCTGTAGGCTGGTCACCGCACAACAACTTTTTTTCGAGGTGCCTGCAGAGATCGACGATAAATCCGTTATTCCTCGCTATTTTTCGATAAAACTTTTTTTTAAGTATCCTTCAAATGTTGCACTTTGTTTGTTTCTTTTTCGACGAAACAAACCTTACCCCCCCTTAAGAAAGCTATTCAATTTAAATATTTTTAGGAGAGAGTTGCCATCTTTAAAATAAACACAAAAACCCACATAACTATTATTATGATTTTGAATCTCTATTGGTAAAAGTTTATATTCGACATATACCTGAAAATGACTAAAAAAATTATTAACGTTAACATTCTGTACCTCATTAATTTATTGTTTCATAACTGTCACAAGGAGTCCATTTCCTACTAGTCCCCTTCCAATACAATCATACTAATTTCCAACTAGTTATTTTCCGACTAGTTCAATTTCAGATCAGAATCCATAGTTCTAACTAATTAACCCTATACCGTTTAACCAATTTGAGATCTCAGTACAGCATAATTATGAGAGGTTATGTAACTGAGTGTATATTTGCCAACCGCAGCAACTCTGCTGTGAGTATTAAATATCATTAGCCAACTTACGATTTATGAACGCTAAATATTTCTATACTATATATTATATTATAGTATTTGTTGTGGTTGTTGTTGTTGTTATTTGTGTCATTTGCGGCCAATATGCGTTTATGCGCACACAAAATTTATAACGTTATAAATAACTGTAAATTAAAGGCATATTCCATATTCCAATTACGGTACTTATTTCGGCATAACATAATATTTATGAGCGATAGCAGTTATGCGCTTATTTGCTGCGCTCAAGCATTCAAACATTCATTCATTCACTCATTCAGGCATTTATAATACTTTGGTCGGCCAGCCATTCATTTGTGGGTGTAAATTTAACGAAAATTGTTTGATTGCATGCCAATAAATTTTACTTTAGTTATTAAAATATTAAATATTCATAAATTAAATCACACCTACACACAGCGCAAATGCGTAAATAATCAGAACTGATAACTGTACTGTATACATATGTGTGTGTTTGTGCATTAGTGTAGGTTTGACGCTGATAATAAAACAAATAAGTGTGTGTGTGCGTATGATAAATGTTAGGGCGGAAAGTGGCAACACTCGATGGCCACTGGCAATCTGCATGTTAGTCCCACTTTTGAGCGCTGTGAGGTGTTTTTAATGTAAAATTTTTGGTAAAACTTGAAGTGAATTCAATAAATTTTCATTTTTCGAAAAATTAAAATTTATTTTACGTCCATATTTGTGTAATAATGCATGAGTTCATTTAGCAGGATATTAGTAATGTTTAGAATTTGCAAATATTTGCGTAAATGCTTGTGTATTTGGTGGTAATAAATAAAGTTGAAAATGGTTGGAATATTTTATGGAGTTTATATTAGGTTGGCAAATATATCCCTTCCGCTTTTTTGCTCTTTATTCAATGCTTTATAAAAATTGTTACAGTTGAAATATGCGCTGTTTCGTACAATAATCTGTTTCCATCTATACGGCAACTTCATAATACACCCCTAGTAGAAGCCCCCTCCTTATTTGCCAAAAACTCGGACAGCCACTTTTCACAAGCCTCCAAACAGCAAGCACCCAAACAGCAAGCTTTTTTGTGTATCCAGCCTTCTGCAGGTGGTTTAAAATGGTTTGATGACTAACTCCCATCTCCTGGGCGATGTCACAAGAAGCCACATACCGGTCTAACTCGATGTTCTCCATGATTTGATCGGTATTCGTTGTCACAGGTATTCCACGGGCTGGCTTATCCATGGTGTCGTTTTCACGCGCTTGAATCGTCGAAACCATTCCTCCGCAGTTGGAAATGATAGAGTACCATCCTCCAAGACACCATTAATCTCACGGAACGTTTCTCTATCGGATTTGCCTTTAACGAAGGAAAACTTTAAAATAGTTAATAATAACTGTTGGACGCAATATATATATTCATTCAATTTCAATATTCTCGGAAATTATTGTCAAGTCGTGTGATCTCTCATTTGAAGAACATCAATTAAATCAAATATCTATCTTCCCAAAAGGTCTGTCATTTAACACCCCAATACAGTTACATTTAGAACACGATAAAGAGAGAATATACATGCCTTTGGCCACATGTAAACACCTAATCGACAAATATGCCATAGAGTTGGCTGAGTCACAGTTGAAGCAATCCCTGACTTGCTCAACAAGCAGACAAACGTAGCCAGAATGGAATATGGGCCGTACTTGCAATTGCTGGAGTTTAAAAGGATTGATATAAGAACTCTGATAGGAAGGAGTTCTTATTGATAGACATGCTTGCATATTGGGAATACCATAGCATGATTACTGCAGAAGCTGTCAAGAAATAGAAGAAGAGGAAGCTAGGTAAAGTGGTTGTCAGATGACTCAACTAGGCCTTTAGCAGGCCCGTTATGAAGATGAAATTGTAGAACATCTTCTATGCGGATGCAAAGCCTTATTTAGGAAAATAATGGCCACTATCGGTCGTGGTTTCCTTGACGATAATTTCATCAAGATCACTGAGTGGTTCAATGAGGATGGTAGCGGGAGAGGATTTTAGTCCCGATAGTATCACAATAGGCCGTCTAAGACCTAGGTGTGGCGATCGACATCCAACCTACCAACCAAACACCCCAAAAGGTTGCCACATTTGTGTTTATTCTTTGAACATTGAAAATATACGTTTTCCCAAAACCATATTCTGTCAGTTCAATGAGTTAAAATATGCAACACTTTGAGTTTAGTCGATACTGAATGACTCAAACTCAAAATCTTTATTCTACAATCTAAGATATACGACCACAAGAGTAGAGAAAAGCCTTTTCTTAAAAATAAGATGTCTGAAGTCTAAAAAATCACTCTCTCGTCTTCTTTTCAAATTCCTTTTTGCAGTATTATTATAATAATATAACTATTTCGTCCACTTTTTAGGACTTTGCTTTAAAGTTTCAGTGTGGTTTAAATGAATTCAAAGTTTTTGTCTCTCGCCTATTTGACTAAACTATATATAAGAAAAGCTTAATTAGTAGTACGAAACAACATCAGAGGAAATCTAAAACTTGCAAATATACAAGTAAAATACTTTAGTAGCCTTGAAAGCATACAAGAGTAACTGTCTACTAAAATAGATCGAGGCATTCATCATTTTCAACGCAAATCTACATAACAGACAAACCTAGAGATAAGAACAAACACATTGCGACAATTAGAATACTTGTATGTCAGGTAGTAAGTGCCATGGCTGGCATAAAAGGAGACTAAATGTTGAGTGCGCCCCTCATTGAGTGTACGCTTGTAGGTGGCACTTCCACGCATATGGCGTGGTGGCATATCAGCTTAGCGTTTCTGTACATGTGTACTTGTATTTTCCAATAAATTAAAACCATGTAAGCGTATAATTAAACGCGCGTAGTTTTGGCGGGTATTTCCACGCCAGCAATACTTAGATATGAGGACGTTATTTAGTAGTGCCAACAAAACGATATCACAGTCATGCATACTTAGAGAGGTGTGTATCAAAGTGGAAGCGATAAAGTTTACAAACTGAATTGTTGTAAGCAGGTTTGTTCTTATCAGCTCAACATGTCTCGCATTTATCAATGGGCATTAGTTGGTTTAACGGTATAGTATTGAATTTGCGCGCAAAATTCGTAGCATATGCTGAGGGGCATAACCTAGCAAATATCAGTTATAATATTGCAAAACCTTCTATGAAGTAATGCAAAATTATGTAATATTCAATATGCATATTGTGCAAATATTTTCAGTTTGTTGCAAACAAAATGCGATCTCGTACAAATATTATTGATATTTGATATATGAAGTTTTGGACACTTCAATTCTAGCTGAAAGCGATAAATTAATATCAAGTGGACTTATTGGGTATTGTTGAAAGAGGAAAAGCTTTGGGAAATTGAAGCTGATAGTTTTTGAGTTCATTGAATTTAGTTGTAGAGCTCCAATAGTATCATACAATAATATATATATATATATATATCTTTTCGACCTATCTATCCTTATTCTACCTTGGTAAGGCACATAATAATAGCTCGAACTGCACAAAATTTCAATTAAATTGTGGCGAATTTACAATGAATCTTTTAGCTTAAGATCTTTAATAATCTGTAAATTTTATGAAGATGTTGCTTAGGTTCAGTAGTACTTCCGTGGTTCGTATATCATGAGATTTCTAGCACCTTTTGTCTTTCCTCATTTTATTGTTTCGAATTACCTTATAATTCTGATATTCTCTCATAATTTCTCTTACTCTATAATCTCTATCCATCCGGACGGTGTAAAAATGAGGGTATCTACCTGAAACTAGCTTAATGGAAATATGGTGCCGACAATGATAGTAGTTACCTGTAATAGAGAATATATAGGCGAAAGTGCTTTTGAATTGTCTTAAGTAATACATAATTGTTTCCAAATATCTATCAGCTTAGCATATTCCTGCCTAGTTCGTGTTGTTTTTAGCTATTTTTTTAATAATTGAATTTTTTTGCATTTTCTCCCGTTCTCATAAACTGAGAATTTTTGCTTTGTGGCTCAATACTCATATCCACAAGAATTTTAAAATGACTGTAACTATTTAACGATGAAAATCATAAGCAGTTTACAGCATGGCATTCAGATGCATATCTTTATGTTACCCTCCAGTTCGAGTGAAGGTTTATAAGCTTCTCAAAAATTTCTTGTCGTCTGAAATATTCATTTATACTTATAAGATATGTACATTAGGGTAACCGTTATTTACATTAGAAAAACATATACGGTCGCATCAATGAGCAGATCACTTAAATTCCAAATTAACTGTGACATTATATTCCTTCTTATGAACCCTTTTTACATAATATATGAGCAATAGCGAGGATCGGGTCGGATCGAAGTTAAGCTGCTGTTTCGAATTTATGAAATATTTAGTAATCAACTTGTAAATCATAAATCCTTTGAAATGTACAAAAAATTCTATATAATGAATTGGCTATCTCATTCTCATGTATTAATTTTTTTACAATATATAATAACCGCATAAAAAATAAATCAATAAATCTGGAGATTGGGCTATCAGTATAACTGCTTTTGGATGAACTCCTTGGCCATATTCCAAAATATGTGAACGGCCTAACAACAGTATTCGCTTTAGGACAACAAAACCAAACATCCTCAAAATATTTGGGAAAGTCATACCACAGATACCAACATAATCTCTGATAACTTCAATTAGTTCTTTTGATCGTCTTAGTTGTTAATGAACTATGTATATCAATTGTTATTGTTATATTGTTTTCTACTCAACAAAAGCCGATACGGATGGTAGTATTTTCAGATTTTGCGTAACGGTCACGGTTATCGAAGATTTTTCGGTACGTTCTTTCTTGTTAAGAATTGTACTGAATTTGGATTTCCAATATCAACTCCATCAGGTTATTTAAGGATATTCGAAGTTTACTTAGTGGCATAATAGATGGTGTTCTATTTAGTAGTTGCGGACCAACAGCAATGAAGCGCTCCGGCCCCACTGGCCTCACCGGCCTGGCAGCCGCGGCCGTTTTAGCTAGTTTGTCTGCGAGTTCGTTGCCTTGTATACCTCTGTGTCCCGGTACCCAGAAAAAGATTAATCATTCTATTAATTTTTCCGATGCAGTCCAGGACCAATCCCGAGTTTATTTCGAAGGTTGACAGTGCCTGGAGAGCCGCCTGGCTATCACTGATGATGGCAATTTGTTCACCGTAATAGTTCCTTCCAATATTACTTCAGAACATTTGACAATAGCATAGAAAAAAAAAGGGAAAATGTCCCATGTGCACCGACATCTTGGTACGTGGTCCCGTGAGCCCGGCACCTATACCATCTGCTGTTTTAGACTCATCCGTGTAACATTGCTGGGTACTTCTGCTTATTGTTATTTCCTTTAGGGAGGTATCCTCCCAATTCTTTTTATTATTCAATGTTATCTTAAATCTTCTTTCAAAGTGCACCTTTTTGGTAATGTCGTCCTTTGGAAGAAGAGTCATTGGAAGTTTTCTCCCTATGATCTCCAATTGTCGAGCGTTTACCATCCTGCTGCTACCTGGTCCAGGTCTCGTCAGGAACAGTAAAGTACTGTTTGCCGTAGAGCCAACCATCGTGAAGAGTGGGGTTAGGTTCAGGATTGCCTCCAACTTTTGAGTATTAATAAAGCTCCTCCTTCAGTTTCTGTCAATACCAGGTACCCTTAAAGCACTCTGTCGGTTCTCAAGGGTCTAAAGTATCCTTTTCGAGGAGTTTGCGGCATCACAAAGGACTAGCGACCTTAGCTGTCCAAGTGGAATCTCTTGTGAATTTATCTCAGCGATCTGTTCTATAATCTAGCCTAAACCTTAACCAAATGTCAATACCCCGAGGCCAAAACATCATACATGGAACATATTATAATACATACATCTTTCTACACCATATATTGGGGTCACCATAATTGGAAACTTCTTTTTTGTTTTTTAAGAGAGCACTTTTTCTCGGTTGTATGTATATTCAGTCCACAATAGGGCCTGTTTGGTAAACATTTTCAAGGCTATCATAGTTAACGGTACTTGTAATAATTAAGGTGGATATTTGTTATGGCAAGGAACAATTTCGAATGATCGAATTTTCAGTTATTCCGACTCTTATGTTATACCAAAAATTGATCCTCCCTAACATAGAAGGATATATGTATATATATGTATCTTTGCTTCTGTAAATATAACTGTATATGCAGCTGTAAATATGTTTCAATATTATACTACATCCGCTATGAAATTTTTATGCATTTTCGATGCCGTGTCCGTCGTGGTTTTTACTTATACCCGCTTGAGCTACTTCATAGCTGCTGCTGCCGCTGCTGCGGCTGCTGGCTACCCACAATTTATGCGTATAAATGTAAATGCTGAACACTTGAGGGTATACGTGCATATATGTGTGTGTGTTTTTAGTGTCAATAGAGAATTCATGTAAGAAAAATATTTCATTAAATATTCATTGCATTTTCATATGTTCATTTCATTTCATTTCAAATGTACACACACTGCGCCTGAATGTATGCAAATAGCCAATGTTCAGCGGAATTTCGCACACACACACATGAATAAATATGAATGTGTGTTGGTGTGTGTGTGTTTGTTTTTGCTTAAGCGTATGTGTACATTTAATCATGAAACGAAAGAACATTTCATAGTATTTACCTTCACTTCATAAAACTTTCATATTTATGCAGCACATTTGGTTTTTGTTTTTTTTATTATTACATATTTTCCTTTTTTGTTTGATTAATTTTTTATGCGCTTTTTTCTTACCAGCAAGCGCTTGTGTGTGTGTTGCAAGCTTATATTTTACTTAAACAAAAAGTGCAATGGCAAATGTTGGCGCTCATATATTTGCGTTGCGGCATGAATTCATTGCATTTCATCAAACTTGAATTTGCTTAATATATTTTTGCGAATTTTTTTTTGCAAAACTTTTTGTGCAACTTTTTTTGTTACATGCAATTTTTTCCTTGAAATTCTTTATTTTCTTTTTATCAGTATTAACTTTGCTGAATGTAATTTTGCGAATTTTTTCTGTAATATGTTTTTTATGTCATGTAATTTTTTTAACTCATGCAATATTTTTTAATGAAATTTTTTATTTTCATTTGAACAAACTTAATATATTTTTAAGAACTGTTTGGCAACATTTTTTTTATTTCACGCAATATTTGTTACAAGAAACTTTATTATATCATGCAATTTTTTTATACAAATAAATTTTGATCGAAATTTCTGCTATTTTTTGCAAAACTTTTTTTATATCGTGCAATTTTTTATTTCACGCAATTTTTTTCTTGTTATTCTTTATTTTATTTTTATCAATCTTAACTTTGTTGAATATAATTAAGCGAATTTTTTTTGCGATATTTTTTTATGTCATGTAATTTTTTTTAACTCATGCAATATTTTTTCATGAATTTGTTATTTTCATTTTAACAGACTTAAAATATATTTTTAAGAACTTTTTGGCAACATTTTTTTTATTTCACGCAATTTTTGGTACATGAAACTTTTTTATATCATGCAATTTTTTTCATAAAATTTTTTATTTTCATTTTATCAAACTTAAAATATATTTTTAAGTATTTTTTTGCCAAATTTTTTTATGTCACGCAATATATTTTTCATGCAATTTTTTTATTTCATGAAATTTTTTTTCTGTAAAATAAGTTTTAAACGTAATTTCTGCTATACTTTATTCCGTTTATATTCAAATAATATTGTTTTTGTACACCAATAAGCTTCAATCTCGTTTTTTTCGCTTTGTTGCCACCAACATTTTTCCTATCTGCGATTTCCAGCAAGCAGCAGAAAAAAATCCATATCTACCCAAATTTATATTTTTTGTTCTAATTGTAGCTGAATCAGCAACATATGCATGTAATTAAATCGCCTGACTGTCAATAACTTATCGTGTTGCCTGTCAAATGTTCATATGACTGATTTAATTTCAAGCAATCCTTCAACACAAACACACACATACACACACTCACACAGTTACCCACATCTAAAGTTGGCAATAATTTTTTAATTTAGTCGCTGCTGTAATCCGACAATCTGCTTTTATGCCGAAAAAATGTCACAAAAAAATTGTGCGCACTATTCTCTTTGTGGCTTTAATTGTAACAATAACAACAAAAAAGTGCCAAAAGTTGTTTGTAACCGTTAGTTGCCTGCTTGTTTGCTGTTATAATTCAGTTATCAGTGACACGCTGCGCATTCGCCCACATAAACGCGTAACACCAGCAGTCGCCCAAGTGTTCAGTCAACAGTGATAAAACCCACACACACACTCATGTGTGCACATATTCATTTGAAGTTTATTATTTTTTGTGTTTTCGCGGCTGTTATCGCTTGAGTTGTGGGCTAAACAGATTTATTGGTATTGTCACACGTTAAAATGCCATCGATTTAAATGGATTGACGAATGATGTGCTATATTTTCATGCATACACACACTCACTTGAACAAATGTAGGAACTATATATTGCTTTGGCAGTAGTTACAGGCTCATATTGGCAGAAAAATACATTCAAACTGATGTCATCTGTTATAGTAGTAGTGGAGCTTTCTAATATATTAGTAAAGTGAATTATTTTTCTACTTAATAAAAATCGATAAAAAATCTATCAAGGATCTCACAAGAATACACTACGAAACATGTGGAAACCAAGAGAACGAATTTGAATCCAAAATGCTCATTAAAAGTATTCCGTATATGCTTCTTATGAGGAACTTGCAATGGAGTTATGTTTTAAATAAAAAAAAATCTAAGAGAAGTCTCATAGAGTAAAGTAGATCGCTATAGTCTAAATCGACTCGCAATGCAGACCTTGGAAAATCATGAATACTGTTGTTAAGAGATTAGTACTGTGTCTATACATCTGAAATCTAGATAATTGCCAGCCAAGCATCTTCATTTCTCAGTAGTAAAGCTTACCAGAACTCAAAGTACAATCTTCAGGTGCTTTTCAACGGTTTCTCTACTATGGCTGGAAGATCCGCGATTTCGGGATCACATTTGAACATCTAAAGCCCGTTGTTTGGCTTTTATCTTTACCTGAAATTACTGTAGTTGGATCTCAGGTATCGACTAAGAGCCTTGAACCCATCATAATTCTATTTGGAAAATTTATTAATATTCCAGTTAGTTCAACTTTTTGAGTGGGACCGTTAAATGAGAAGTGGGTATGATTCCATCTCGCCTTCTGTCAGACAACTTGCATTCGATAAGACTAATATCCATGGTTAGCTAATCAGTTTTCAGTAGTCATTTTGTCTGCCGTGTTTCTAAAGAAAATCACTTTACAAATCTTTTTCACTCTGGCTGATAACTGATTTCCGTGTTTAGGATCACATTTGGACAAGCAGAGTCCTTTGTTTGGCTTTTGTCCTTTTTTGAAACTTCTGTAGTTTCTTCTCATCTATCGGCTAAGGAGCTGGAACCTATCAAAAATCTGTTTGGAATTTTTATTAACATTCTAGCTAGTTCAATTTGTTGAAAATTGATCTCGCAAAGGTGGGGCCGTTAAATGGGAAGTGGGGGATGATTCCATCTCGCCTTCTGCCAGACAACTTGCATTCGATAATACCAATATATCTATTATTAGCTAATCATCTTCAGTTTTCAGCAATAAGCTTGTCTGCGGGATTTCAAACGACAATCTGGAAGTCCTTTCCTCATGTTTTTTCACCATTACCTTCTTTTACTCTGTCCTTATGTGAAACTCCTATAGTTGGTCCTCATGTGTCGACTAAAGGCCTTGAACCCATCACAAATCTGTTTGGAATTTTTATTAACATTGCAGCTAGTTTAGGTTAAGTTAGGTTAGATTCAATAGCTGAGCCTCACGACAGGTGTTGCAATGAATGCCACTTGGACAGCTAATGGCCCCAGTACACGGTGATGCCAAAAAATTCCTGAGTATGGATCATAAATAAGACTCTTATATATCGCCGCAACACTCTGAGCTTATCACAAATTTAATGAGACAGCTAATGTCCAACCCGGCAAGTAAGCTTGGTACGCCAAAAGTATAGCTACCGAGTTGTTTCAAACTATGTCTTGTGAGTGCTGGCCAGTGGAGGTGGAAATGACTTGTTGTTTCCACCACGCCTTCCTCCATACTTTGGCAGTTTGCGTTTGGCAGGATTCCTACTCTAGCCTAGCTAGTTTACCTGGTTAAAGATTGATCTCACAAAGGTGGGATTATCAAAAAGAAAGCTTAGTGATGTTTCCACCTTGCCTTCTTCCAGAAAACTTGCAGACGTTAAGACTTTTAACATTACTGGTGCTGAGTCGAGAGCCGATTTGTTAATAGTCTATTAAAACTGCTATTTATTACTAGAGAAACGACCAACCGAGTTCAAGATGCTTATTAAACCCTTTGTGACTTACCTCGGTCCAAAAGGAACAAGGAAAAGCACAAACTTTGTTGACCAGTTGTCTGTTTTATCTTGAATAATTTCACTTTCAGCCGGAGTTTCTACTTAACCAAAATGTTTACAGTTGACTCTAAAACTGGTTCTGAAACAAGATTTGAAGTTTTTAATGCTGACGAAATGCTGCTGAAATGGTGTTTTGGTGGCTGTGATATGTTTATTTATACTTTGAAAGCTTTTTCCTAACTAAGAAGGAAAAAAGCTCATTCAAAGTGAGTTCAATTATTTAATATTAATTTTTTTTTCTTATAATAGTTTCAAAGTCAAACTAGTTGATTGTCTTCTGGAAATTTCATTATGCAAATTCAGGAATACCGTGAATCTTTAATTTTTTATTATATCTCAACTACTTTCAAATGATTCAGAGGTGTGAAAACTAAATCGATTCAACGCATTCAACATTACAAGCATTAATTCTGCTTGTGGTACTATCCTGGAACAATTAAAGATGAAAATCTATGGGAGAAAGAATGTTAAGACATATAATGAAAAAGTTACTAATCAACCTAGACGAAGAAATTGTGGGCATGAGTTCTTATAAGGCCAAATGTACCTCATTTCGAATATATTTAAGGCTTTAGAAGCCGAAAAAAAAACTTTTTTTTAGCAATTTTTTTTTGAAAAGGAAGGAAATGATTGCGGTAAACGGAATTTTAAGACGATAGTGTACCATATTTAAGGCTTAAAAAACAATATTTATTATTAAAAAATATTACAATTTTTTCAAAGTTGTAAGTATTTTTCTGGAGCGCCTGGAGTCTGCCCTTGTAAATCGGTGCCGGTGATGGAGGTCGTGTGATTCATCTGAAACAGTCGAACCAATTTTTTTTAATTTGTATATATGTATTTCTTTTCTTTATGAACTAAACAAATACCGGAGAAGTTATAAAATTCCAAATTTGGATAAAAAATAAAGCAGACTACTGACTTAAGCATATTTTTATATTTTTACAATGATTTGCATAAAACCACAAAATATTTGATATTATCGTCTGCTATATGGAAATTACATTATTTTGCATGCAATGCAAATTAAATACTTGAAAAGCACAACACAAGCCATGGCATGAACAATTCAGCTACACACGCCCACTCTACAGGATATACATATGTGTGTATATAGATAGATATACATTTTATTGCTGCTTCATGCAAAACGTGCAACGGTAAATTGTAAACACGAGCGCATATATATATATATGTACGAATGTATGTCTGTATATTTGAAATTTATTTATCATTCGGTGTCATCGTAAGGTCATCCTGACACGCAATGACTGGCAAACGCCACAAAACAAAACAAAGTACACACACGCACAAGTCAACCAACTCCCTGTGCAACTAACGAACTAACGGGAAACGGACAACAACTGACAGCCACCCCCGTCATTGCTGCAACAACTAAACGCGCAATAGCAAAGTTAATTTCTTTTAAAAACAAAGCGCGCAAACGGTACTACACACGCGCCGTGCAATACAAATCGTTGCATAAACGCAGGCGTCCCAACGTACCAGCGAGTCAATTGCCGCACCGTGTGACCATCTGCTTATCGCAATGCTCTCATCAACATACACTTACACTCTTATATGTAACGTTGTAGGTCATTGCTGTTGAGTTTCAGCTCTGCGAGAGTGTCGTGTCGTTTCGTGTCGTGCGACGCTATCATGACTGTTTCCGCGCAATCTGACGCTTACAGTGCCGTGCTTCTTTTTGACTTCTTCAACGGAGGTAGTTAATGCGTTTACAACACGAACGCGTAACTAGAGCAAACTCATATCTAGAAATGTAGGAGTAAAGTCGAATTTGACCACCATCGCATAAATAGTGTTTGAAGTCATCAATATTGGACGAGTTGACCAAAGATAGCTGGGACATTGCCTGCAACGGCAATGGGATGTTTTCTAGTAGAATGTGAGCCAAGAGAATCCTTTAAAGTTCGATAATATACTTCTGCTGAAATAAGTTAGAATAATTTGGTCTAATTTTAAGCTCCAGAATCAAATTAAGAGACCTTAGATCACATTGGAACTTTCAACCAACAGCTGATATATGTAGTTCTCATTTGTAGCGATAATTAACGCATATAAAACTCTGAACCCTAATGCAACACTGCATTCCACTTTATAAGCCAAAGAGATCGTCTATATCAATTTTCGAGAGATCAGAATTTCATTGTATACGTCTTCCGTAGTAAAAGGGGAAATCAACAAATGGTCAACTTTAAGATTTAGATTCCACCTTTCGCTGGAAAGATCCTTTATTCTTCCAAATATTGGTTTTTGATGATCAGTTCAGTCACAATTTTTGGTCTCCCATACTTCTTCTTCTTATATCGGTGTTTGATGATCAGATCAGTAAAAAGATGAGATCTCACATACTTCGTAGTCTGGCTTTAGAAACGTAGGAACTTTGACAACTAATTTTACTCCGGTACGGACGATCTCTGCAAAATGTTCTGGTTGGGTTTCATAAGTCGACATTTTAGAGAAAATCTTTAACACTTAATATGAGCACCATGACACAGGAACTCCAGTCCGTTTTCAATTAGTCAACATATGTATTCGATGAAGGAGTTTTCAAATATTTCCTTTCCTGCTGGCTTAATCAAAACTCAAATTAACTTTGATCTCCAGAAATCGTTTGTAATAACTAGTAGGTTATAGCATTCGAAGTTCGTTTAATGCTTTTCTGACATTACAATGTTGTCCTTTTTTGAAACTCCTATAGTTGGATCTCTATCACAAATCTATTTGAAATGTTGTTTAATATCGTAGCTAGATTAGTACAAGGGCTGACCCTCGCGTCAGTTGTCGATGATCAGTTGCCATGGATCCCACTTGGACAGCTAATGGGTCCGGTCTACAATGATGCCAAATATCCCTGATTATGGATCACAAAGAAGACGCTTATATATCGACGAAGCGCTTTGAACTTATCACAAATTTTATGAGACGGCTGATTCGCTTGGTTCGCCAAAAGTGTAGTTACCGAATTGTTTCAAACTCGAATCTTGTGAGCGCTGGACAGTGGAGGAGGATGTGACTTGTTGTTTCCACCTCGCGTCCCTTCAGACAGCTTTGGCATTGTTCATAATGCTAAGGATCTAATAACCCTCAAATCCTGATTTTGTATCAGTGTATGATAAAACTCGGGTAATCTAATTGAGGTTTAAAAAGCTTCTTCTACAAAAAAGAGACCAATTTATGTCATCATTTTTTCGTGTTTTTTTTTGTGATTTCAAAGGATTGATGATATAATTACATCGATTAATTAACGCATATACTCGTTGTATAGTACAGTAAATTGCTTCGATCTGGCAATACTTTCCTTCTATCTCAAGGCTCGCAATGCGGCTGTAGTCCTTAAAATAGTCAGCATTTATGGTGGTGGATAGGTCGTACATTTCATACGTTTGAAGGCTTTAATTAACCATTGAGTGAAGACGTCTGTTAAAATACCATATAAATTTGGAATTTTGGACTAGTAGAGAGTTTATACTTTTGTTAAATCGACTAACAACTCACCTCAACTAAACCCAGAACTATAATATACACATTGTTTGATTGTGCCCAATAGCAATCCAAAGGCATTGGAATAGATAATGTTTGTCTATGATAACTTATAAAGAAGAAAGGTTTGAAATCCTCAAGATCCTTGACTACATCGTCGAAATAGATGCAGAGTTCGGAATGAATATGGGTAAATAAATATATAATCCTCAATATTTAGTGAGTTCATTGCAACCTGTTTTCCAATAAAATCAGATTTCTTGTTTATTAACCACAGAAGTCAAGCCAGAAATATAGTAAACAAAATTCAGGTTAACCTCATTCTGAAATGGGCTCTCTCACTAAGCAAATGGGACGTTAGGAAACTTCACAAAACGTCGTGAATTTTCTTAGTATATCAGCCAATCTTCTGGTAAATTTTGTTTAAATTCTTCAAAAATTATCCAAAGTAATTAACATATTCGATCTTAGGATCCTTCAGTACCCATACTTTAATAGGCTGAAAAAGCTATAATATGAATTAGAAATATAGGTCGCGATAGCTAATAACTTTAAACCTTCAAGTGAGGTTACTCTTAAAGTCCGAAATTCATTATAATTACAAAAATATAGTTAGAGCGCCTAGATGTATACTATAAGAAAAAAATTTAAAATTTAAAGCAGAAAGGCTTTTATTTCATTTATTTTTTTTAAGGTTAAGATGTCTGCGTTTGATTGTGAATATTGAAAAACCTTTTAATTTGGTCCTTCCTCACAGTAAAATACTCAAATTTATTCGTACATCATTGACCAAGAAAAAAGTGAACACCTTGTATGCGTTATAATTAACATTTACATAGAATATGGTACTAAATATAAATTTCAACGTAAATGTAACGCAAAATACACATCATCCCCCTTTGATTTACCAACGTGACCATTTTTACCAAAAACAAAGTAGAAAACAGGAAACCGGAAAAGGTGCGAAGTCAGTTGTATCGGACGCACCTCAAAATGCCGTTTAGCGTCATGTTGGTTAATAAAAAACCAAAAGGAAAACCAAATTCAAAACAAAACGTGGGTAAACAGCAAGTCAAAAGCAAACAAACGCACGCACACCTACCTACAAATAAAAAGGACACAACCCCTAGAGTAGAGGGAGTCCTTTGAAGCACAAACAAATCAACAACAACGCGGGGGCCAGTCAAAGTCCAGTCACCGGTTGGCCAGCAGGCTAGAAGGCTTGCACATGACAAATTATATCAGCCGCGCTTGGGGACGACTTCGACGGCACGTTGATGAGACTCATTAACTTCTTCCAAGCGATGATTAGTAAGCCAAAGCAGACGTCAGTGGAAATGCAATTCTTTATGTGTTAGTATGTTTGTTTGAAAGTTGAAAGTGAGACCCTGTAGGAAAATTAGATTTAATCGAAAATACTTAAATAAATATTAAATTCTCAACTTTTCTGAAAAAGTTTTAAGGGTCGAATACTAAAAAAAATATCTTTAACACCCCTCTTTGTTTTTGTTTATAAGCTCTAAAGTATTGGAAGTATAAAATAAATCCATTATAATCACTCAAAAGACAATCTTCTCGAAAGCACATTGTGAGTATTCCGTCTAGTCGAAAGGCTTTGAGAGGTCATAGGTAAGGTTAGATTTGGTCAGTCAGTCATCTAAGTTTGTTTCAACGGTAATAATTCTCATTACTGCAGTTTTCTGTTGGACTGTTTTTAGTACTCCCTACGTAAGTTCCCATTCTAAGTATTATAACCATACTGATCGTCCTTCTTCTTCTTGACTGGCGTAGACACCGCTTACGCGGTTATAGCCGAGTCCACAACAGCGCGCCACGCATCTATCCTTCTGGCAGTTTGGCGTCAATTGGTAATGAGTCCTGCTCGAAAGTAATTCTTCTATTGAACTAGCGGCGGAACCCTCAAATCCAAGTATTTCCAATTTCCATTATTATGTGTTCCTTTATGAATCGGTATTACTAAAATACCACGATCTCCATGTTTATACTGGGCATTAATAGGATCCGATATTCGACACAATCGTGAGTGCTTCTTATCCCTATTTCAATAATAATATGAATGAGTTAGTAAATCCATCGATCACCAATAATAGTCTTTAGTGGGTTATCTTATGTATGTATATTCTGTAAAATCCTGGATAGGAAGCTCTTACATCATTTATCAGAGTTTGGTAAGTTTCTCAGCCTTCAATAAGGGTGCTGCATAGAATTAAGATCCGATGGGAAAATAAGTCTCCTTTCAGCTTATGGGAATCTCATTTTTCGAAGAATTTTAGCTTCCATTTCCCATTAATGAAGAGATGTTTACCGTATAGTCTTGTATCAGTAATGACTGCTTGGAATTTTATTACTTCCTGGGCATTTAATGAATGCCTCAGTATTCTTAACTGATTAGTATCACCTGTACCATATACAACTCTCTCCTACTGCGTATAAAATTGCTTACTAGTGACTATAGGTGGATAGTTTGGCAATTTTATAAGTTTAGAAAGAGGGACCTTAGTCCTTAAAATATACTTAATTGCGAGAGTTTTTAGCTTTGCAGCAACCGCTTTTCAATAACAAAATTCCGGAAAACTCTCTCTAATACCGTTAGTTCTCCAACTCTTGCTGGTTGCAGTAGACCAATTGTTCACCGGTTGCCCCAGTGGTGGAATTAGTGATCTTTCGACTTATTACAGATATCTTAGTGGAATATAGATAGAAGGTTTCCAATGTCAACAAAAAATTGGCAGTTTATGCTCTGCCGCCTAAACATATGTAATATAGAGGTTCGGTTTCAGAGTACGGTATTCTGTGTGGCTTGTCGGTGCTCTAAGCTCGTCTTTCCTAATTTATTCCGTTTTTGTGTATATTAGCTAACTTAGTGGTCCACTAATTATTCATTATGTACAATCGATTTGTAGAAAAGGTTTTGTAGGAAAGAGGACAATGCAAACCTTCCGTAAAATTATAATACTTAATTGTCGACAATTACTGCAAATTATATGAATAAGTATGAATACAAAGTTGTACTTATACTTATAATACAATTTTAGACACAGTTTCGGATCTCTTTTCGGCATTCAGCGCTTATTCAGCTTAAGATAATGATAGCTGAATACAGCGCTGAATCTCGAAGCGTCTAGAAAGAAGTTGTAGTTGTGCTTCACATTTTGAAAAAAATTTCCTACAGGATGTGTATAAAACTAGTTTACTAGCGCAATGTTTGGTGTGAAAGCAATCTGTCGCAAACGGCAATATATTACGGGCACACACATACATACATATCTACATTGTATATAAATAGAAGCAATGCGAGTGGTCAACGTGTACAAGCTGGTTATTAAAAAGGGTAAAATTATTATAGGCGAATTGTGCCTTCTAAACGAGGTTAGAACACGCAAGGGCATTAATAAAATGCAACAACAACAACAACAACAAGACATATACATACATATATGTATATATAGGCACATCTTACCTATATTGTTGTCTGTAGTATTGGTGATCCTGCCATATACTCATACTACATTTGGTTAGCTACAACAAAAACAAAAAATAGAAACAAAAATCATTAGTACGAGTTCTGCGCGCTTCATAGCCAGCCTTTCGCTAAGTAATGCATTATTATCTTAAAATATGCGTTGTTCTTGTAGTTTTTGTTTTTTGTTCTTTTTTCTGGTGTTACTAGTCATAATGTATTATTTTTACTATCATTATTATTAGTTTTTTCCAATTTTTTTTTTTCGTTCACCCCTTTCTCGCTACGTTTTGTTGACATAATTTTGATTGAGTAGCAAAATAAATAAACATAAATATCCACACACACACAAACACACACACACATCCACACATACACTTACGAATAATACAAAATTCGACACTTGTGATTAATTACAATTTGGGGTCCTCTGAAGTGACTTCACTTAGTCATTGTGACATTGCACATTAACTGCGTATGTGTGTGTGTATGTTTGATTGCAATTACAAGTGAATAAATATATTGATAATTTTCTGTACATGTTCATTTGCGTTGGCAGTTAATATGCATTTAAACATAAATAATTTTTTTGTTCCTCTATGCCCTTGTAAAAGCTTTACTATTTTTAGAAAGTAATTTCCGTAATTTAATATATTTCTAGGCAAATTGTTTTTTAATATTATAGGAAGTTGTTCGAAATGGATTTGATATGATGACCTATAAAGAGTTGGATAGTTCAAAAAGATAAGTTGAATAGTGTCACAACTCAAAAAGGAAATTATAGCTCCAAGTGTCTAGTTTTTGGATTAGAACTTTATTTTAACTTTTAACCTCTGCTGTTTTTGAGTAATCATAGAAAAACCAGCAACAAAAAAATTTTCAAAATTTTCAAAAATCAAAAATTTCAAAAAAAAAAATATTTTTAGCTTAACCACTATAAGGATCGGACACTTTGTTCATTTAGCTTTAATTTGGTTTTTTGAACACCTCGATACGTCTACTTCTCGCCGAGATATCGGTCTTCAAATGGAAAAGGATCATTTTGTCTTTGATTATCGATATCTCAGCAACCAATGATCGCACAGAAAGTTAAAGGTAGGTTTCAAGAGCTTCAATGAATTCTCATTAACGACTAGCCATTGCTTTTCCGAAAAAAAAATGTTTTCTTATTGTCACATGAATTTGAAAATGCAACAAAAAAAGGGCTTTTGGTGGTTTTTTGGAAAATCGTGCGCTAGATCGAAATTATTGAGGAAACCATTAATGTTAAGTGTGCCTTTTACAGTTCAATATGTCCACAAAAACCCTACAAAAAATCAAATTAATCCAGCCAGCCGTTTTTTGTTTCACTCGATTTTTGAAAAAATTAAAGAATCACGTTTTTTGCTCTGAAAAGCTCAATTTTAAAAATGAGAAAAAAATCGTTTTTCCTAGCTTTTTCCACATTTTTGCTCCAGAAAAAGCTTAAATTTAAAACAAAAAAAAAACAAGTTAAGTAAATTCAAGAAACCATCGCCCAATCAAATGTTCTCTGCGGCTCCATTTATAGATATATCTTTCCTCTAATAAACGATTTCACCTCATCCGGAGCAAATGCCTTACATTATCGGAAGATATAACACCTATACGAGGTTTCTACAATGAATATTCAGATTCAACTGCCAATGACGACTGCTGTCAAAATTCTGACTCGGACATCGTAAGGAAGACACCAAGTCCGCAGATTTTAGAAAAATGCAAACAAAGCAATATCGATCGGTGATTGGATTATTATTTTTGAGAGGGAATCACTCAGTGAAATGAATTCAATCAACGATTGGCTGTGATGATCTACAAACATTTATTCAACAAGTTTAAACAGAGTTGATTAGTCATACCAGGTGATAGATGAGATAGCCAAGATAGTAGGGATCTTGAAAGATAGCGTGAGTTATCAATACAAACCAGACTTTGAACGCGACTGACTTTAGACAAGCACTGAACGCCGTTCACATGGAAGCTATTAACATATTATATTTAACAACTCATTCTGATTGAATGCCGTCCTTGGATTCAAAAGAACCCCCCTTGTAGACACCGATCTCGAGAGGCCCTCGCGCAACTGCGTTCTGGATTCTATTGATTCATGCTTGCCATTTAAAGTATGACCAAATATCCACAACAACAACAATCACGTGAGTTATATTCTACATGAACACGACGTAATGGACGCCCACTAGTGCACATCGGAGATTACGGAACTGTAGACTTCACCAGCGAACCGGTACCAAATCGACAAGGACTGTCCTATCTGGTACTTCAAGAATATAAAATCAGGACTCTACCATATCTAACTGTTGGACCGATTCAATGTCGAATCTACCGACTTGGCTATATGCGACGTCTTTTTGTTTCTGAATTTGAAGTCTATTGCTGGTCAGAACGATTCCAATGAAAAGGTTACTCGCTGCCATGGCTGCCTAATTTTCAAAATTCTAAAAATGAAGTTTTCAAAGAGATTAACTATGTAGGACCATCGCTGAGGCACGCGTATCGAACGAAGAGCAGAAAAAAATGCAAAAAGTTTAAAGCTCAAAGCCAAAATTCCAAAACTTTTGATAGGCTAAATAATTTACGGACCGTCCTCGTAGATATGCTTTAGATCAGACCAGCCTTCAGACGTTCTTTTCTTTTTTGAGACGGATCCAGATAGTCTTGAAATCTTTTGTGAGTTGACTCCTTGTAGTTTCATTGTTTTATGGACTCATCTAATGGTTTTTAATAAGTCGATATGAAGAGAAGGAAATATCCAAATAAATTTAAATAGGTGGCGAATTTTTCCTACTTATCCGTCTATAATTAGTTCGAATATTAGAAAATCTACTATTTTTGTTCATGATTTTTTGTCCACCGTGCTATTATGGACATGCCTTTATACATATGCTCACATCTATCCAAAAAACGTTCTTGTCACATAATAAATACCTGGTTTCACAGAACAATAGCACACAACATTGATTAAAGTGCGATTATAATAATTTTTTTTTTTCTTCGTCCTTAGGCCAAACATAAAAATATGCCCGCTTAATTGTAATACAAATTGCAAGAGTAATACATAATAATAATAAGAAAGTGAGTCCTTCAATTACCGCTGATTGTTTGGCTTCATTAAAGCGAAGTCAAAATTAAACTGAACAATAGAATCGTGGCGGCACGACACATACGCCATAGAATTTCGAACAAAAAATATACAAAAAAGGAAAGAAGCTGAATAAAATGGAATACAACAAAAATAAAAAATCAAGAATTTTCAAAATACAAGTGCATAAAAATTCGAAAAAAATAAACGGTAAAGGACAATAAATGTCGAAACCTGTCGTGCGCAACGCGGCAAGTGCAACTCACCTCGCCACACCTCGCCTCACTCACCTACCGTTTTGGCATTGTTTATGCTCGCTTTGTTGGCTCGTTGTTTGTTTACTGTCGCTTCGTCGTCGCTGCATGTCACCAGAAATTGAAATTGAAAGTGAGTGAGTCTTATTTCATAAATGTCATCCATCCGTGCTGAGGCGGCAGCAGCAGCAGCAGCAGCAACCCTTCGTGGTGCTGTGAATGCGAATTAATTTCGTAATTTCATGCACATTGTGGCTGTTTAACGGTTTAGCACATTGCAATCATGCTACATTATGTGTGTAAGCACACAATACTCATATATGTACTAGTTGGTTATACCTATAATATACTGTCGCACACACACAAATTAATTAGTACAGTGGGGCAAATACGTTTATTACTCAAAAATATTTTATTTCTTACATTTTCAATGAATATTTAAGTCATTCGAGATGGAATCAGTTCGAACATCTATCCTTAGAGCTATCTCAATAAAATTTTGTCAAAATCATTTATCAAATTTGGCAAAACTCCCAATTAGCTTAGAAATTCCAAGAGACAATAGAGAAAAACTATCATGTTTCAATAGTACAGGTCCATTGTCTTCTCCATGATCCAAGCATGTATCTATAAATGATATCCATAATAACGAAACAAACTATCATATTCGATAATGATTCTTGAAATAATGTATTTTATTCCTTCATACTACGAAATGGATATCAGAGAAAATAGGGTAATAGCCACGCCCACCTCCCATAACAGAACTGGTAGAAATCTTCTTCTAAAATGGCAATAACTTTTCAAAGATCAAGGCTTTTCAAAGATGGCCTACTTTTAGGTTGATTTTGATTCATAATACCCTCATAATCATACTTTAGTTCAGAGAAATAACTATACTATTTCGAAACCCATCCGTTTATTAAAATAAATATTATTTAGTATATAGTGGTAAAATCTTTGTTAGTCATCATCTATGCTTCCGCACCATACATCAGGACGGGTATGAGAGTGAGAAAGCATTCTTTTAATTTTGCGCGAGAGGGCTAGGGCTCTGCTCTCCAATTGCCTCTGAGCCCGTGATAGCACCTGTTGGCAAGAGTGATAATCCGATTGATTTTGTAGCTGACGTTGTTACTGGTGTTTATGCTGGAGCCTAAATATACAAAGTCTTTTACTACCTCGAAGTTATAACTGCCAAAAGTGACGTGGTCTACTAACCGCTGAGATCATTTGCATAATGATTGGAGGTATTTCCTTTTGCTCCCGTTCACTACTAGCATTTGCTTTACTTCTTTTCCCAGGCTTGAAAATGCTGCACATACGTCCTTGTTGTTGCCACCGACAGTGTCGATATCGTCGGTATAAGCCAGTAACTGGTAACTCTTGAAAAAGATAGTGCCAGTACGGTTAAGATCTGCAGCGCGAATTATCTATTCAAGCATTAAGTTAAAGAAATCACTCGATAAAAAAGGTCGTCTTGTCTGAAACCTCATTTGGTATCAAACGGCTCGGAGTGGTCCTTTGCTATTCTGACGGAGCTGGTGGTAGGGATCAACGTCATTTAACATAGGCGTATAAGTTTTGTGGGTATCCCAAATTCAGACATTGCGGCGTAGAGGCGATCCCTTTTTGGGCTATCGAAAACAGCTCTGAAATCGACAAGAAGATAGTGCGTGTCGATCTGCTTTTTTTGGGTCTTTCCCTGGAGCTGGAGTATGGTGAATATCTGGTCAATGATTGACTAACCAGGTCGGTAGCCAAACTGATATGGTCCAGCCAGTTTGTTGGCGATGGCCTACAGTATTTCACTTGGTACGCTTGCGATTTTAAAAATTACAATTAAATTTTTAATTTGGAAGATGAAGAAGAATCGCTACGTTCGCCAGTGGCCACCAAAGTGCTTCAATTCCCATAGCAATATGGAATTCTTGGAATTACCGCACTCCTGATGACGCTAGGATGGTTATTGGTAACGCCATTGTAGTCACTAAAATCTACTAGAACGTCCGAAGCGTTTGTGCCATCTACCGGTCGCACCCTATCAATTGTTTTTAAATAATTATTGAAAACGATTTATCTCCTCTATAGATGCCAACTAGGTACTAGATTTTAGTTCAGCTAATTTTTTCTTCCATGATATAGTTCATGATATAACTTTATCGCACTAAGTGACGAACTCAATGTGATGTGAAGTGGTACCAAAGGTGGATAGAATTAACTCACATTGCTCCAAGCTCCTCACTTATAAGGAGTATACAGATTATCGTCTGTCCAAATGCTATCTAATTGGCTTTAAAGTGGATATCTGAGACACTTCGTAAGACCACTTTATAGAAATTAATTTCTCTATAATTATCCTGAATTTTCTATAAAGGGAACGTATTATCGAGTACCGGTTTCGTAAGGTGATATGTTTTTGCGGACATCTCGACATACTTTGCACCTCTAATATTCTACAAATCGTGAAAAAAAATTTGGAAGCGGTTTTTCTCAAGTTTATCTACATAATTCTTAGTTGATTTAATACAGTTAAACTTCCCTAACTCGAATCACCATAATCCACAAAACAAACTTCGAGAGACGGAAGTCTAATTTGTATGAAATTTCACTTCTATTGCCAGTTCGAGAGTTCGAGTTATGGAAAACTTCGAGTTATTAGTTCGAATTAGAGAAGTTCAACTTTAATTATTATTATTTTTTATTAGTATTGTCCCATTTCTTAACCCAAAACGTACCACTGTAGCTATTTGCTCATACCTCTAGTTCCATATATGTACATATAAATATATTATTTGTTGCTATTGTTGCCCAAACGCACTTGCCTTACACTTGGCTTCTTTATTATTCACTCATTCTTTATTATTATTATTATTACGAACGTCAACTTCTATTCTATTCATCGCTGCTGCTGTCGTCCAACCGTTTCGATTGAATGTGAGTGCTCGGTTTTATTGTCCTGCCTCAAGGCCTCAAGTAAGCGAGCATACTCCACCTCAATCCAGACAATTACAACTTGTGCGAGACAATTCTGCCACTCACACTCACACTAACACACACGAGTAAACGCCTCAAATGTCACTTTCCGTTCGAGTTGAGTGATTTCAATCTGTCACATGAATTTGGATTATTTTGGACATTCAACTTGTAGTGCGCTTGATTCCACCCTTGAGCTGATTTCTTTGAATTAAAGTCCATAAGGCAGGATTAAAAAATTTGTGAAAGGTGGAAAAAAACATTGGCAGGAAAAAAATGTTCTTGTATAAGGAAAGAAGACATTGATTGTGTCGGACCCCTGTTGCTACTTAATTAATTGTAAAGTGCGCTAAATACGGTCATAAACCCATCATATTTTTTATGGTTATGCTCGTTTTTGGTAGAACATCAATACGCACTTGAAATATGTACCTCGTTATGTTTCTGAAAAAGTCGATTACCAAAGGACTCAGTTCAGAAGTCGTCAAGAAAAGCTGGCCGCCACCTAACATTAGCATCGGCTCTTCACTCAACGCTTTGTAGATTGCCCTATCATATCGAAAATGGAGGAAACCACTATATAAGTGGTCTAATTAGCAGTCAAAATCCGAGTCTAAAGTAGTTAGTAGACATTAACTGTAACATCATTCTAAATATTTATGAAATAATTTCACAACATAAAGACATACATATAATCAACTAGCAGACCGCTCCGGTTTCGCACGGGACGTTTTTCAGTTTCAGATTAATATTCTCCATCACGAAGTGTTTTTGAAACCCTCACCTGGGAACTATTTCCAGAATATTGAGATTCTAGCAATATGTATAGCCTATTTTACTCGGGGTGAATGTGGCTTTCCAATGTTGAAAGAATTGAAATCGGCACAGTAGTTTTCGAGTCTATTCATTACAAACATATGTACATACAAATATTCTTCTTCTTCTTAACTGGCGTAGAAACCGCTTACGCGGTTATAGCCGAGTCCACAACAGTGCGCCACGCATCTCTCCTTTTGGCGTTTTGGCGCCAATTGGTAATACCAAGTGAAGACAGGTCCTTCTCCACCTGGTCCTTCCACCGGAGTGGAGGTCTCCCTCTTCCTCGGCTTCCACCAGCGGGTACTGCATCGAAAACTTTCAGAGCTGGGGCACTCCATTCGAACAACATGACCCAGCCAGCGTAGCCGCTGTCTTTTTATTCGCTGGACTATGTCTATGTCGTCGAACAACACATACAGCTCATCATTCCATCTTCTGCGGTATTCGCCGTTGCCAATGTTTAAGGGACCGTAAATCTTCCGCAAAACCTTTCTCTCGAAAACTCCTAGTGCCGTCTCATCGGATGTTGACATCGTCCACGCTTCTGCACCATAAAGTAGGACGGGAATGATGAGGGACTTGTAGAGTTTAGTTTTTGTTCGTCGAGAGAGGACTTTACTTTTCAATTGCCTACTCAGTCCATAGTTCACCACCAGACCCATTCGCTTCGCTTCCTTATCCAGGCGGGAAAAAGCAGAACTAACGGCGCGGGTGTTGTTTCCAATGATATCGATATCATCGGCGTACGCCAGGAGCTGTACACTCTTGTAAAAGATGGTACCCTCTCTGTTTAGCTCTGCAGCTCTTATAATTTTTTCCAGCATCAGGTTAAAGAAGTCGCACGATAGTGAGTCACCTTGTCTGAAACCTCGTTTGGTATCGAACGGCTCGGAGAGGTCCTTCCCGATCCTGACAGAGCTTTTGGTGTTGCTCAACGTCAACTTACACAGCCGTATTAGTTTTGCGGGGATACCAAATTCAGACATCGCGGCATAAAGGCAGCTCCTTTTCGTGCTGTCGAAAGCAGCTTTAAAGTCGACAAATAGATGGTGTGTGTCGATCCTTTTTTCACGGGTCTTCGCACGATTTGGCGCATGGTGAATATCTGGTCAGTTGTTGATTTTCCAGGTCTAAAACCACACTGATAAGGTCCAATCAGTTTGTTGACGGTGGGCTTTAGTCTTTCACACAGTACCCTCGATAGAACCTTATAAGCGATGTTAAGGAGGCTTATCCCACGATAGTTGGCGCAGATTGTGGGGTCTCCCTTTTTGTGGATTGGGCAGAGTACACTGAGATTCCAATCGTCGGGCATGCTTTCTTCCGACCATATTTCGCAAAGAAGCTGATGCATGCACCTTATCAGCTCTTCACCGCCGTATTTGAATAGCTCGGCCGGCAATCCATCGGCCCCCGCCGCCTTGTTGTTCTTCAAGCGGGTAATTGCTATTCTAATTTCTTCACGGTCGGGCAATGGAACATCTGTTCCATCGTCGTCGATTGGGGAATCGGGTTCGCCATCTCCTGGTGTTGTACTTTCACTGCCATTCAGCAGGCTGGAGAAGTGTTCGCTCCACAAACACAGTATACTCTGGTCATCAACCACTAGATCACCGCTGGGGGTCCTACAGGAGTGTGCTCCGGTCTTGAAACCTTCAGTTAGTCGCCGGATCTTTTCGTAAAATTTTCGAGCATTACCCCTGTCGGCCAGCTTGTCAAGCTCGTCATACTCACGCATTTCGGCCTCTTTCTTTCTTTTTCTGCAAATGCGTCTCGCTTCCCTCTTCAGCTCTCGGTATCTTTCCCATCCCGCTCGTGTTGCGGTCGATCGCAACATTGCGAGGTAGGCAGTCTGTTTTCTCTCCACTGCGAGACGACAATCCTCATCATACCAGCTGTTTTTGGGCTTTTCCGAAAGCCAATGGTTTCGGTTGCAGCTGTACGTAAGGAGTTTGATATGCCGTCCCACAGCTCCCTTATACCAAGATGCTGATGAGTGCTCTCAGAGAGCAGGAGTGCAAGTCGAGTAGAAAATCGTTCGGCTGTCGGTTGTGATTGCAGCTTCTCGATGTCGAACCTTCCTTGTGTTTGTTGACGTGTGCGCTTTTCTACACAGAGGCGGGTGCGTATCTTAGCTGCTACAAGATAGTGGTCCGAGTCGATGTTGGGACCACGAAGCGTACGCACATCAAAAACACTGGAGACATGTCGTCCATCTATCACAACATGATCGATCTGGTTGCGAGTGATTCGATCCGGGGACAGCCATGTAGCTTGATGGATTTTCTTATGCTGGAATCTAGTACTACAGATGACCATATTTCGGGCCCCGGCGAAGTCGATCAGCCTCAGACCGTTTGGTGATGTTTCGTCATGAAGGCTGAATTTTCCGACTGTTGTGCCAAAGACACCTTCTTTACCCACCCTAGCGTTGAAATCGCCAAGTACGATTTTGACATCGTGGCGGGGGCAGCGCTCATAGGTACGTTCTAGGCGCTCATAGAAGGTATCTTTGATCACTTCGTCCTTCTCTTCCGTCGGGGCGTGGGCGCAAATCAGTGATATGTTGAAGAACCTCGCTTTGATGCGGATTGTGGCTAGACGTTCATCCACCGGAGTGAATGCCAGGACTCGACGACGGAGTCTCTCTCCCACCACGAATCCCACACCGAATTTGCGCTCCTTTATATGGCCGCTGTAGTAGATGTCACAAGGACCCACCTTCTTCCGTCCTTGTCCCGTCCATCGCATTTCTTGGATTGCGGTGATGTCAGCCTTTACTCTTACGAGGACATCAACCAACTGGGCAGAGGCACCTTCCCAATTAAGGGTCCGGACATTCCAGGTGCATGCCCTTAAATCATAGTCCTTTATACGTTTGCCGTGGTCGTCATCAAAAGGGGGGTTTCTCATCCGAGGCCTGTGTTTCTTATTCACTGGTTATTCGTTTTTATGTGGTGGGTCCCAAGCCCAACGCACAACCGCATAAGCGGGATTCGCCTTCTCACTTTAGCTCGCTTCCAGACGGATGTCTGTTGGCTACCCAGAGGATACTTGGTCTAAGACCGGAAGTTGTGAGCTGCTTGAGCCACATGTAAAAGAATCGTTCCTGGCCACTCCCAAGAGAATGGCAGTCAGAAACTTTCCTCACTTACGTGAACTTCTACATATGACTCCATCCTCCACCTCTATATACCTCTTTATAATAGTAGTATAGATAAAGAAAAACAGAAATGTACCTTTCTGATTGCAGTTTCTGAGAAGACACCTGACTCCCCAGCAAAGCTTATAGAAACTCTCTTTTTAATACTGTATCATCCAGTTCTCGAAATTTGTTATATTTTAGTATTAGTCTCTCTAAGGTCGAGCCATATCACCGACTTTAGAAAGATTCTGTTAGCCCTACTTCACAGTATATTCTCCTTGTGGTAAAAAAACATTCAGCTGATAGCCTTTGTAGCTAGCGCTGCATGCCTTAGGTTATACATATAGTATTAACTTTGTATAAGCTTTTATAAATAAAAAAAAAAAAAAAAAAAAAAAACATTGAAATTGAAGGTCATAGACCCGCAAATCTAACATCAAAATTTTATTAAAAATGCGTTTTTTTATTGTCTCCATATTCCTTTCCAAGTATCTGCTCTGTTTTGATTGTATTCTCTCTACCTCTTCACTACTGAATATTTTGAGGAGTTCTGCCGAGTTGACAGTCTTTCCAGATAAACAAACCGGGTATATTGTGGTTATATATACCAGACTGCAGTGGAGACGGAGCTTATGTGTTATCGTCGACATCAATGTTAGGTCCATAAACCGACCATTTTGAATTGTGAATCTTGTGATAAAAATCGTGATCTTGATCTATAACAAATGCTTGATCCGGGCTATGTTTTTGGTATAGGATATTGAAGGAAAGAAGTTGGAGAATGTTTCCTCGTAAAAATACTCCTTTATTTTGGTTGAACGTCTGGATAATTGGTGGGCTGGTCAATTGTTGTGATATTCATGTTCGTTAGGGTAGATGGTGGTTTTCCTTGGTTTATGGGGTCTGAGTTTTTAGTAATATAACAGATTTTGAATCTAAAAAAATATTTGCCTAGAATTCTTACGATAGCTTTTACACTTTCAGAGTTGCCATGTTGCAGCTTTAGTCAGACCCAACTCACACATGCGAGGTGTGTTCAAAAAATAACGGGAATTTTTGAATTTCCGATTGATATGCATGCCCCTAAAGTATAATAAAATTTTCAATTGTCTTCATTGCTTTCTTTGTCAGTAGCAGCCGCTAAGGTTAGGTGTGATTTCATGAGTTTGGTGATTTTCGTTTGTTGAAAGCTCACACTTCGTTGCTTGGTGAAAAACAATACTGTAACGATGCTCCAGCCGCCTCAATATTCGCCAGAAATTACTCCGTGTGACTTTTTTCAACTTTCGAAAATGAGAGAACCTTATAAACAACGAGAAATCGCTGAAAGAGTCAAAGTCTATCCCAAAAAGTGTTGATGGAAGTGTTTTGAGGATTGGTAGAAGCGTTGACATAAATGCAAAATATCGAATGTGGACTATTTTGAAGGCGACAACATTAATCATCTAATAATTCAAAATTTTTTTTTTCAGAAAAAAAAAACGAAAATTCCCATTATTTTTTGAACACACTTATTTTCTTGTTTCAAAAACTTACAATTAGTTGCGTATTTCACAAATTTTAATGAAATAAAAACTTTTTTTATTTTTTTCTTGAATAATTCCATATTTATTATTGATATTTTTAATTTGATTTAGTGAAAAATATAAAAAAATATTATTGTGTATTTCCTTAGAGAGTAATATTAAAATAAAGTATTAGATCATCAATTAGTATCGAGTAACGATTATCGCATATTTTGTTTTTATGTTTTTATGTTTTTTGCATGAATTTCACAAATTCATTAACAAGAATGTATGTGTATGTACAGTGGGGAGCAAAAGTGATTCCATGATCAACATTTTCATGTTTGAGCGCGCATAAAAAATAAACGAATGAAGTAAATGACAAAAACTTTTTTTTTCTTGAATATCTAGTTTATTTGTAACAATTAGGCGTAAAAAGCAAATAGTAACGGAGGCAATGGCATAGTTATAATACAAAAACCAAAAAAATCGGCATGTACTCAGTTTTGCACCATCCGTGAAAAAAATAAAAAAAATGCATTATTAATATTTAGTCCATAGACCCTTATTTTCTATGACATTTTTTATACGTTCTGGCATGCTCACAAATAGATTTTCAACAATTCCTTTCGGAATATTATTCCACTATTGTTCAACACGCCCCCAAAGATCGTTTAGGTTGGATGGGGCTGATTGATACTGTCCGAGCTGTCGCTTCACAATTGACTATAGATTTTCAATTGGATTGAGGTCGGGACTTTGCGCTGGCCACTCCATCACCTTAAAATTTGGTTTCCCAGCCATTATTTTACAATTTTCACAGGTTGCTTGGGATCCCCATTTTGCTGAACAGTGATTTCATGCTCTGGACACGCACACTGGTCAAGAAAATTGGGAAGCTGGGTTTGCAAAATACTTAAATAATCTTCCTTACACATAATCCCGTCAATTTTATGCAAAGGTCCCACTTTCCAAAACGTGAAGCACCCCCAAGCCATTATGTTGCCTCATCCATGTTCTACTGTTTGCTTCAGGTGATGCCTTTGAAGCTTGTCACCGGGTCTACGCCAACAGTACTGTTTTCCATCCGATTGAAAACGGTTAAACTTGGATTCGTCCGACCCGATAACATGTTTCCAGTCTTCAACTGTCCAGTTTCTGTGTGCCTTTGCGAATTTTAGTCGTGCCTTAACATTTTTCTCGGATAAAGCTGGTTTGTTTTTTGGAGGCTTGGAGGTGCGTCACGTTTGGAAAGTGGGACCTTTGCATAAAATTGACGGGATTATGCGTAAGGAAGATTATTTAAGTATTTTGCAAACCCAGCTTCCCAATTTTCTTGACCAGTGTGCGTGTCCAGTGCATGAAATCACTTTTCAGCAAAATGGGGATCCCAAGCAACCTGTGAAAATTGTAAAATAATGGCTGGGAAACCAAATTTTAAGGTGATGGAGTGGCCAGCGCAAAGTCCCGACCTCAATCCAATTGAAAATCTATGGTCAATTGTGAAGCGACAGCTCGGACAGTATCAATCAGCCCCATCCAACCTAAACGATCTTTGGGGGCGTGTTGAACAATAGTGGAATAATATTCCGAAAGGAATTGTTGAAAATCTATTTGTGAGCATGCCAGAACGTATAAAAAATGTCATAGAAAATAAGGGTCTATGGACTAAATATTAATAATGCATTTTTTTTATTTTTTTCACGGATGGTGCAAAACTGAGTACATGCCGATTTTTTTGGTTTTTGTATTATAACTATGCCATTGCCTCCGTTACTATTTTGCTTTTTACGCCTAATTGTTACAAATAAACTAGATATTCAAGAAAAAAAAAGTTTTTGTCATTTACTTCATTCGTTTATTTTTTATGCGCGCTCAAACATGAAAATGTTGATCATGGAATCACTTTTGCTCCCCACTGTATGTATGTATGTATGTTGGTATGCATGAGTGTAGTAGGTGAGAGATGATTTGTGAATAATGCTTAAAATCAAATTATGTTCAGCAAACAACAAAAGGTATATTGGCAAATGTATTGAGAGAGTGTAATAATACAGTAATTAGATTAAAATTTATTTATGACAATAATACTCAAAATTAAAGGCAATACGATTTCATTAAAAATATATATAAGACACTTAAGTAAATAAAGTAGGTATATAGTATAGTGTATATAGGTGGTTTGGATATGAAAAAATATCATAATTTTAATCCAAAAACATTTTCGAAATTAAAAAAAAAATATTTTAAATTAGAAAAAAAAAAATTGAAATTAAAAAAAAATTAATTTAAATTTGAAATTAAAAAAAAAATTTTTAATTGGAAATCAAAAAAATTTATATAAATTTAAAATAAAAATATTTTAATTGAAATTTGAAATTAAAAAATTAAAAAAAAAATTAATTCAAATTTGAAATTAAAAAAAAATTAATTTAAATTTGAAATAAAAATATTTTAAATTAAAAAAATTATTTTAAATTTGAAATAAAAAAATTAATTTAAATTTGTAATTAAAAAAATATTTTGAATTTGAAAAAAAAAATTTAAAAAATTAATAAAACAGTAATCTGGCATAAATAGTGCAAAATAAATAAGAATTCTAAAATTTAAACTAATTTAAAATAGCGTAAAAATAAGTGTAGATTATATATATAAAAGTATATATAGTATGCATAGAGTTTTTAGTCACAAAAAAAAATTAACCAAAAAACAACAACAACACAGGAATCAAATGTTACATAGTTCAAGTACTTATTGCTTTCTTAATGCTCCACTTTACTCCACTCAACTCTTCAGTGGCTTTTCGAAAAAAAAACGCTTACATAAAAGCTTACTATTATCACGTTAATTCGGGTATGTTTTGGTTAAATTGTTTATATAAAATATAAAAAATATTTAATATTTAAATTTTTTTTTTATACCAAAATTCAATAATTGCATGGCCTTATTAGCGATTTTTCATTACAGTTTTTTTTTGCTTTTTTCATTAAAACTGTTGTTAAGTCTAAGCATTCTAGTATAAATGAGTGCAAAAATATTTTTTTTTATATTTTTTAATTAATTTCTTTTTTTTCTGTTGTTTATAAGTATATTTGTAAGTAACGCTAGTTGTTTGTTATTTACTGTTACAAATATGCAATTGTGTGTGCAAATGTTGCATTGTTAGTTGCAAAAGGCAGTAATTGTTCGTTTCTTATGCCACAAATGACACCTGGCGTGTGCCATTTCAAATATTTTCATATTTTCAACCAGTGATAAGCGCTAAGCTTATCTTTGAAATATTCTTCGCTGCATACATTTAGGTCTTCTCTTTGAGCAGAGCGATTAGATGATTCTTCTTGGCCTTCTCTGATTTGCTGTATTCATCCAGGAACTATGGGAAAAAAATTTATTAAAATTGGGAAACAAAAATTAGTTTAACAATGGAAAATTATTAAAATGATTATTGGATTGTAAGGACTGATACACATATAGTATATATTATATACACTTTTTTACATCATTTCATTTTTTGTTTTTGAACTGCAATTTTTTTTGGAATTTTTCGGATTTCAAATGTTTTATTTTATTTTATTTAGTTACCATTAAAAGAGTCTATAAAAAGTTTTTTTTATTATAAAACGCTTTAAAAAATTGATTATTCTATATCTGGCAATTTTTCTACCGATATTTTGTTAAATAAATATATTTTTTTCTGTATTAAGTAGTACTTAATGGTTCAATTAAAATTTATAGAAATTAATTTTAAAAAAGTATAAGATATGGCAACACAATTAATGACAATATTTTTTGTCTTCAAAATTAAATTTTTCATTTTTAAATTATTACAAATTTATAATTCAGAAAATCTGGCAACCATAATAAAAAATTACATCAAAAATGATGTTTAACATTTTTTGAAAATTTCGTGATTCGCATATTTTCTTTCCATAAATTGAAAATATATTTAGTCACCCTTGAAAGAGGTTTTAAACAGCTTTTTTACTGTAAAACGTTTGTAGAGAAAAAAAAATTACTCTAGATCTGGCAACGTTTTTACTGTTATATTTTGAAATTTATAATTTTATTTCTACAACATTCAACTTAATAGTTCAATTAAAATTTCTAAATAATTATTTTAAAAATTTTGAAGAGCGCTTTTAGTCACTTTTTTGTTTAAAATTATTTTTTTTTATTAAACAAATTCTTTAATTTACTTTTTAAATTTTAATTATTAACCATTTATGATTCAGAAAATATGGCAACTCCATTATAAAATCAAATCCTCAAAAAAATTTTATATCAACCTTATGAAAATGTGAAAATAAATTTTTTGAAAATATTTTTATGTAAGTACATCAAAAGTGATATTCTTGAATTCCAAAATATTTTGAAAATTTCCCCATTCTCATATTTTTCTTCCATTAAGTGAATTGCAATAAACATTAAAACAGGCTTTAAATATCTTTTTTATATGAAACGTTTTTAAAGAAATTAATTATTCTAGATCTGACAACGTTTTTACCGTTATTTTTGAAAATAATAATCTACTTTCTATGAAATTCAACATAATTGTTAAATTTACATTTATAAATAATTATTTTAAAATTTTATAAGATATGACAGCGCTATTAGTCACTATATTGTTCTGGTTCAAAATTTTATTTTAAATAAATATTAAATATTTCTAATTCTTCAATTATTTCATTTACTTTTTGAATATGAATTATTACAAATTTATAATACAGATAATATGACAACCCCATTATTTTAATATTTATTCTGAAATCAATTTTTTTTTCAAGGATTTTTTTCTCAAAAATAATTATTTCGCTGGAAATATTGTAATACTTTCATAATTTCATAATTTTTTCGGAATTCTTAATTAGTTGGCAACCCTACTAAAATATTCTTGGTTGCAAACTTTCTAAAAGCTCCTAAGTTCGTTATTTATATTGAACTGAATCGTTTATGTTATCAATTCTATATAATATAAATTTTAAAATAGGTGGCAACACTGTTGAAAATATATTTTCAGCTGTCAATTATCCAAAATCTCTTTAATTTATTTTTATTTATTTATAGTCCAAATTTGAAGATTGATAAATGCTATTAACTTTTTATACTTCAAATTTTAAAAAGGTGGCAACATTTAAAAAATATTAATTTTCACTTTGACTCTTAACTTGACAATCAGAACTAGTTAAAAAAATTACAAGAATGATATTTGGTCTCAGAAGCATTTTGGGCTAGGCAACTAGTTCGTGCCTTAATCATTCTTTTCGACCAGAATATGTATAATAGATCTGGTATAAAGAGTAACGACACTGTTTAATTAAACCTAAGAAGTTTTTAAACAGTTTTTTAAAAAGGGTTGCCATTAAAAAACATTTTTTTGTTTACATACTTTTGAAAATTTCGAATTAATTCCTTTTACAATTCATCTTAACATAATTTGAGAACCCCTGTAATATCTACAAAGTACTTATATGTATATGTACCACACCATACATAATCCAAATTAAAAAAAAATTAAAACTTTAGTTAAATTTATATTCCATTTCACTTACTTCTAAATTAAAATCACGTGCTATCACATTGCGAGCATTCTCATTTTGGAACGTTATTGTGACTAAGCAAGGGTAAACGACCACATTCAAATGTTCAGGTAATTTGGTTAAGCTCTTAATTATAATGGAACATTGCTCGGAGGTGAGTAGATCCTATAGGCGCGTGTGAGTAGAAGTAGAAAATAGTAACGGGATTAATATAATTTCAAAAGGTTATCAATTAATATGTTGGAGCGTAACAAAAGCGTAGTAATACACTCACCTGATTCTTCTTGTTGTTGGCACAGAGGAAACCTATGGTCGCAATGAGATCGATGATCACAGCTTGTGTTTCGGTATTCTTGGACGCCGAACAATTGTTGCCACAATATTTGAGCAAAATGGTGACCACGTCGAGGAATTTCAATGACAGTGTTTCACCAGACATGACGTCCTAGGAAAAAGGAAGAGAATGAAGGAAAGAAAATAAATAAAATAGGGCTTAAGTTTTTGACTGAATTAGCTATGGGTATTACTGTAAACTATACATAAATAATGGCGACAGAAAAAATTCCCCCAAATAATTTTGTGGAATGCTTTGCCGATTTCGTAGTCCTTGACCCGAAAAAATACGGATCTGTCCCGGGAACGAATTTGCTTTATTTAGGGTTAATGCAGGGCTTGGTTGTATATTATCTACATTTCTACTTAAAATAAAATATGATTCAAAAAAATGTTCGTGAATTGACAGGTCTCACTAATTGACCGATATCTTCGGTATAATTTATGGACCGATTTTACTTATTTCAAGTACTAATTCCCCTCAGTATGTGGAAAATAATACATTCACTTACTTTAAAATATCATAAAATAATTTTATAAAGATTATAGGAATAAAGAAAATTATATTAAGAGGTCTAGGGGGTCTACTGACCCGATTATATCAATTTGTAGCACCAATCCACAATATAATTTGGAAAATATGTCCATTTGATTACAACTAGTACGAAAATGCTAACCGTAGACTCTGAGACCCTCATCCTCGATATCTGGGTACTATAAACACTATTTTTATTGAATGAATAGTTGGAAGGAATCAGGATTTATTTTTATATGCATTTTAAAGTGAAATAATGCGAATGGATTTATACTAACATCATCAGAAACACTAAATTCTACAGAAGAAATGACGGAAGATAGCTGCATTCAACTGTAAAAAAAATGGAAAATGGCGTCGCCCACTTATGGGTCGAAAACCATATCTCAGCAACTACTCCACCGATTTCAATGAAATTCGGTACATAATATTTTGTTGACACCCTGATGACACCCTGATGACACGTGTGGAAAATGGAGGAAATCGGTTCACAACAACGACTATTTCCCATATAACTCAATTTTGAATTCCAACTGATTCCTTCACTTTATAATATATACTGAGGAACCAATGAAGATAGCGAAATAAAACTGCACAAATACTGTATATGATCTGTGGCATCACTTGTCGACATCCGGCTATAACTTTGCAATGCCCCGGATATCGAACATGAAGAACCCTTAGTGCCTAAGGGTAATTTTTCACCGGTAAATCTTTTCAATATGTTAATTTAATTCAGAGGAAATATTTTTCTTCTAACAGTGTGTCTCTGTACCAGAAATGGTTAAAAATCGGGTCATAACTTCCCCTAGCTCCCATATACATAATAATAGGTCTATCAAAAATGCGGTGGGCTTTATTCCGCATACGTTGGTTAATATGTGAGATATCTTAGCAAAATTAAGTGAGCGTATACTATTGGATATAGTGTACTTTGGTGGTGAAAATGAGTGAAATCGGTTCAGGAATTACCCCAGCCCTCATATACCATATATGATGATTTTCGTTTTTCTATTGGACTTTATACCGAATATATGGGTCAAATTGTGTGTTATCTTAATAAAAATATAGCAATAAATTGCGAGAGTATAAAATGTTCGGTTGCAACCGAACTTTGCCTCTCCTTACTTGTTCAGTTATCGTTTGTTTATTGGAAAGTACTTATTTGAAGTGAAATATGTAAATCTACAAATGTTAAATCAATTTTCAGTTAAAAATTATGTTTCAATATGTTGCAGTGAAAGGAATATCTAGGCTTTGCATTGACTCTTTTGTTGTTGTTGGTTCAGTTAATTAAAACAAATTTCATTTCTGGCTTATTTTTTATATTTCTGCCTCAGCTAACTACAACATTTGTGTACTCTTCACTTGAAGCTGGTTATTTTTGCCAATTAAATGTTGGCAGCGGCAACCCACTCGCCAAACCCTTGCTCAACTTTTATATGAATGAGGGTGTGTGTGTTTGAGTGTATGCATTTTATTAAATAAACTTTGTTATTTGTTTTAAATTACCGCAAATAGATAAGTGCACATTCAAGCGGCGCGCTAACCAAATTTTAAACGCCCAACAAAAGCAGTGCAGAGATAGACAACAACAAAGCTGGAGAGAGCGAATGAGTGAGCTTGCCAATAACCAAACCTTCCACCCACCACAAAGCTTTGTCGGCATCCTCCCCAGCGTATAAATTGAGATGCGTTGAGATTGATATTTGTGTTGTGTTTTTTTGTTGGTTTTGCATTTTGGGTTGCTGCTGGTATTTGCTTAGCAGTCAGTTATAATTTTCAGCGCTTTCACCGTTTTTCATTTCACTAAGTGTACCCGGTAGGAAATTTATGTGCAATTTGCGCTCACAAAATTTTTGGTATTGAAAAATTAAATAATTAAAATTATTGTCGAAGAAGTATTTTCGTATCATCTCGAACAAATGTAAGGTATCACAATGATTCAGTCACCAAATAAAATTGAATTTGGAACAGAGGCTCATAATAAAGAGGTTAATTTGGGATCTATGACTGCTTGAAATATGGAAGTCGCAACGCTTCGTACAACGTATTTTGTAATACCAACTACTCAATAAAAATTAAACCAATTCCTTGTCTCTCCAATTCTCTAATCGCAGTCTGAAAGTGATTGAAAACTGATAATAACCTCTTCCACTCCTGTTGAAAATTTCTAAAACAGTTCAAAAGCCGTATGCGTCTTGCAATAAATTGGACCATGGGCGTGACTATACTTATACGTATATACTTTCATAAGAAAATTTATATCAGCAACTTAGCTCGTCTAATTTGAACCAAATTTAATGCATAAAATTATATGGACATTCTTATGTTTCAACTTCAAAATGGTTGAAATTGGACTATAAAACAATATTAGTTCATCTGATTCTTTAACTTTACAATAGTTAAATCAAACATTAATGAAGTGGCAATTTTCTAAAGACAATTCAATTCGGACAGAACTTTTTCAAGACTCCAGATGCCGAATGTGAGGGTTTTCAGTTTGAAACTCACTTTAAGAAGAGGAAGTGCGTGTTTTTTCCTGGATTTAATGTAGCATAGTATTGAAAGCGTACAAAATCGGTTAAGACTTAACCTCCATATACCCAATAAAATCACTTTCGGACTTTTGGTTGACATAACGTATATTGGTTAATATGTGAGAAATTTTAATGAAATTCCGGTACTAAAAATGGTTGAAATCGATTAATGCATTCCTCCAACCCCTCTTATACGCAACAAAATTATTTCCATCTGTCCAATCGTTCTAATTTCTAGGATAGATTAGGTTACGTTCAATGGTTGTTCCCTGCCAGAGGAAATTTACTCCGATAATTCGAGAGGACGTACAATAAAGTTATATCCAAGAAACTTTTGCCTAGATCTTAGAAACGCGGGGCATTCCTAAATGAAATGTTTAGAGGATTCTACATCATTCTCTTCCATGCAGCATCTGCAGCTTGCTGCCGATAATATCTTTTGTTTGACCGCGTGAATGCCGATGAGACAATGGCTAGTTAGAACCTCTATGAGTAGAGAAAAATTGACCTTATTTGAGGACGAAGAGTTCCTTAAACCTCTTGCGATTTATCTTTAGCCAGAATATTGCTCTTAGAACAAATACTAGTGACTGTCCAGTGTTTGCTAAGTTCAGCTGAGGCCCATTCATCCATAAGAAAAATATAATAGTTGTGTCTCTGCTTATTACCTTTTTACTGTAGGTGAGATTGACGTACCTTTTGTTGATTGACATTGACGATGATTTTTACTAGGATCTCGGGTTTTAAGTTCTAGATTCTGTCATTAAATGTAAAATGTATTTGAAATGTATGTTAATTTTCTGCTTATAAAACTTCCACAATTTGGATCTGGTAACATAACCCGAAAATATAACTTTTTCTTCGGCTAGTTAATTGAGGTCAAAATTCACCACTTTCTTTTTGTATTGAAAAACAAAACTAAATTTTATGAATTTAGTCATCATGAAGTCCTTCGCTTGACTGAGCAGCATAAGCCATACAATTTCCTACCGGCCACATTTATGTATTTGGATTTATGTACATAAGCTCATTGTTCTCCTTGATGCCACAACTGTTATTGTTGTTGTTGTTATTGTTATTGCGCTTCAGCAAATAACTTTATTAGGTTTTAATCATGAGCAAAGCAAAGCAAATTCAACACAATTCAACTACTGTGAGTAAGGCTCACATAGCATCCTATATGTATGTGTATGTGTGTGTGTGTGTAAGCGAACTTAATTTCCGTTTGTGTATTTGCCAACTTAGTTCAGTTCATTTTCAGCCGCAAATATTAAATATTTACACAATCAAATGAAATTTTTAGAGATACAGCAATTATTTGCTTTGCACATAAACTCCTCAAACTCAAATTGAAGCCACGGCATTGTGGGGGTACACAGAAATACATATTTATATCGAAATCAATTTTGATGTTTATAATTGAGAAATTGAGAAAGTGGTTGCAAGTCCATAAGGAAGTAGAAAGCTTGCTTCCTTTGGATGGAACTCTTCTCCAAAGGGAGCTTTCTATCGCAAGTGGCTTTCGATCACTTTTTTATTGTTCGCAATAGTTCTTAGACACGCCCACTTTCCCAGTATATGAACTGATAGCTTTCATCCCATCGTTCTAGAGTTTCGTCATAGTAGAGTCCAGCGAAGCTTTTCATCTCCCATCTCTAGATAGTCGATTTAGATTACACCTTGTGAATCCGAGAAGATGGAGGCCATCAAACTTCAGTTCGATAGGATAGCCCTCGTCTTTTTCGAGACCAAATAGGCAAATGTGGACCTCATAATAGCGATTCGAGTTCCCTAGAATTCAAGAAAGGTTTTTTTTTACTTAATTATACGGTCCGCCTTGCTTTGACTGAACTTAAACCTTACCACTGTGTCACAGTGTGTCTATGTATTTATACCTATACGCCCTTTGTAGCTCTTTCTGCCCACTCCACCCACAACTGCAATTGATTTCTACGCTCGGCTAGGTCAAAGAGTGGTCTAGTTGAATAAAAAACAAAAATACACAGAGTTCTCTCCAATTGTCTGAGTGGACACAGATTGTTGAACCGCCTCCTTTCGCTTTGTTCAGCCCCCATTGTGTGTCATCTAAATTAGTTTACACATTGGCCACCAGATTGGCAGCATTGAACGCAGCGACGCATTCAATGAAAAGATGCGCAAACAAACATTTGGCATAACAAGCAAATAAACAATGTCAAGCAAATATTGACGATTGACAAGAGCATGCGGAATGAGGTGACTGAGAGTAACGCAAGGAGGTAGACAGGTAGAGGGGTGGTGAGTTAAAATGAGGAAAGGTTAAGGAGAAAAATTAGAGGCGGTTTTAATAGAATGTCACGAGTATAAAATACTAGATCGGTAGTCAGGGGTAAGGAATAGATCTCATGAAACCCAACTAGAGGCATTTCTGGATTGTGAAATATATCAAGAAACCTCAGGAATTATGGCGCTCGTTTTTAAAAAACTGATATATCAAGTGGATGAAGTTGATCTCGCCCATATTTAATACTTTTGTGAAGCTATTTCATATACTGACCTAAGGAACGAAAGGGATTAAATTCAGTATCTGAGATCTAGGGGAGTAGGGAGAGCCCAATGCATCCAATTGGACATTTTTTTGGACAAAATTTATGATATAATATTATAGAGAGAAACGATAATATGTGTGTTGGGTATATGGGGAATCGGTAACGAAAAATTTGGTTGTTAGGGGAATGTGGACTAGTTTCATCCATTTGTTGAAGAAATTTGTCAATTTTGTCTAAATTTTAATTCGTTTTGAACTGGCGTTTCTTTTATGTAGTGGATTCTGATAAAATACCATCAGACTTCAACCCCAGTGTGGAGTTATGAGGACTCCAAGAGTATCTAATAAAGGAATTAATATTCTTTTAGGTCTACAACTTTGCTTCCGCCGTTTTACAATAGATGTCTCCAGGGTCAAGCACTGGCCGATTAAATCGATTTTCTTTTATATCGATCTTGGACATTTGTGTCAACATTAATCCAACAAAATATTTGTGGAGATCTGTTGCAACCCAAACTTATTCTCAACTGAAAATGTCACTTTTTGAGCCGAATTCTCGACATTTGCGGGAAATTTTGCTTTTCGTTTTTAATTCCAAGAAAAGTGCGGCTGAGGCGGTATCGAATGCTTTCGGATACGTACGGTGAGGCTGTCTTATGTAAAAAAAAAACGAATGAAGCAAAGTTGTAGACCTAATATGCAAGCCAATTTCCGTCTTTTATTTCGGTATACTAGATAATAGTTTTATATCACCCCAAATATTGGATAGAATTTCGCCAGGTCAATCAGAAGGAAAAGTACCAATGGGAGACCCAGAGAGTTTAAACTCTTACAAAAGTCTCGGGATAAATATGATCGATGAGATGAGAACTCTTACAAAAGCCTCGCGATAAATATGATCGATGAGATGAGAATTGAATTTTACTAACCATTTTCGAGGGCTTTGTACTGATCTGCCAGCCAGAATTACGTGTAGGACATGTAAATTGTTCCATTATAATTTTGAAAGGTATGCTTCCCTAATTGTTTTCTTAGATGCTGGATATGTCTTAAATTTATTAATTACTAAACTGTGAGGAATTCGCCGTTCAGCTGTGTCATTTATCCCATCTTTTCGTAACAGAACATAACCAAGAAACCTTAGGTAAAGTATTTCAAAAACATTTTCAGATCCTTTAAGATCTAAAAACAGATCTTCCACAAAGCTACAACTTAATACGTTTTCAGCAAGTCTATCGACGCACTAACTCATCCACCATACACCGTAAGATTCAACAATTAAAGTACTCTAGTTAAAGTTAACCTTAAACGCACTCACAAGCGAAAACAGAAACACGGATATATAAACAGAAACAGAAACACACGCCTCAAGTTACTGTGAATTGCAAATGTTTGCAGAAAATGTGAAATAGCGAAATTAAAAATTTAAATATGTCACTTGTTCTAATTTGCATTTCGAGTGTCAATCGCGCGCGCGAGCGCTCAAAATGAAAACAACAAAACGTAATATTCGTGCTGTTTAGACAACAACAACAACAGAGCATGAAAAGTACTATGTCAAAATGGCAGTATATTAGGAGAAGGTATTATATGCCGCAGGGTGGTAAGGAGGGAGTGTGAAGAGGTTGAGGTGTATTGCTCGCGGTTCGATTGCGCGTTTACGAAGGTAAATATTTTGACATGCTACTTTGATATGCCGCGAACAAGTGTGTTTTGGCATTTGGCATTCGATGACATTTGACATCTGATTGCACATCGAAAGGGAGGGGGTTGAAGGATAATCCCGAAATGTATTTCAAATGATTGTAGGTGTGTGAGTGTATGAGGGAGGTTCTCAAATGTAGAAGGACATCGACGTCGAAGGCTATAAAAGTAGTTGATAGGAGGCACAGATCACGAAGAAGTAATTCTGGAGACTAAAGAGAGAACAGATTCTGAGAAAATAAATTCTGTTTTCAAGAGGAGGGGTTAGGGAGTCTGAATTCTAGGAACCAAATATTGATGGAACAGAAAACCATAGTTCAATTCAACTTTTTTAAGGATCACCCTAACTTATATACATATGTACTATATAAGAATATATTTAAAATATAGCTGTTATCCTTCACTTCATGTTGCTCTCGATAGAGTGACAGCACCGCCATCGGTTAAGTTTAGCTTTTCAATTCACCGCCAACTCGTCTAATATTCAAGCTACACAATTTACTGTAAGCAAAAGCGAAACTTGAGCTGAGTTCCCGCACAGCCAAAGAAGTGGAACACAACTACAAGTAGTGCCCCAGTGGTTGAATTATTAATTTTGTCGCGAAATAAGAAATTTTTGGCAGCAAAATGTAAATCAACTCGCGAAATGTATGCCTTCAAATGGAATATTTAGCGGCGGGTTGGTGATGGATTTTGAATGGAAGAATGCTTTGAAATTCTGTAGTACATATTGAAGAAATGGAAAACTATATATAGACACTAGCACATCCATCACACAAATAAATAACTGTAATAAATATGAAGGATAATCGAACGGCAGTTCCTTAAGTTAGTGACGATTTGATTTGGAATTTTAGGTTATCGGGATTAAAAATTAATTTCCAATGCTCAATGCTCAGTCACTATTGGAGGGTGGTAATAAGGCTGGAAAGAACCAAGAAATATTTGTGACAAGCGGCTTGAGTCCCTCGGTCCTGTCAGCGATGTCAAGAAAGACATGAGCTATATAGAGTAGTTCTAACGATCTTCCTAAAGGACGGAAAGGCGAATACTATTTGACATATAACTGAAAATCCAGCCTAGGAGAACTAGGGCATAATGACTATTGGAGGTGGATCGTCAATATATTGTCACCGATCTCGATCTATATGCCGCAGACTGCGAGGTGGACTCATCCTCTAATACGAATGCTATATAAGTTTCAGAGGGTACCATCTTCTACAAGAGTGTACAGCTCCTGGCGTACGCCGATGATATTGATATCATCGGAAGCAACAACCGCGCCGTTTGTTCTGCTTTTTCCCGCATGGATAAGGAGGCGAAGCGAATGGGTCTGGAGGTGAATGAGGACAAGACGAAATATCTCCTGTCATCAAGCAAACAGTCGGCGCATTCGCGTCTTGGCTCCCACGTCACTGTTGACAGTCATAACTTCGAGGTCGTAGATAATTTCGTATACCTGGGAACCAGCATCAACAACACGAACAATGTCAGCCTCGAAATCCAGCGCAGAATAACTCTTGCCAACAGGTGCTACTTTGGACTGAGTAGGCAATTGAACAGTAAAGTCCTCTCTCGACGAACCAAAATCAAGCTCTACAAGTCGCTTATCATTCCCGTCCTGCTCTACGGTGCAGAAGCTTGGACGATGTCAACATCAGATGAGACGACACTAGGAGTTTTCGAGAGGAAAATTTTGCGCAAGATTTATGGTCCTAAGAACATTGGCAATGGCGAATACCGCAGACGATGGAACGATGAGCTGTACGAGTTATACGACGACATTGACATAGTTCAGCGAATAAAAAGACACCGGCTACGCTGGCTAGGTCATGTTGTCCGAATGGACGAAAACACTCCAGCCCTGAAAGTGTTCGATGCAGTACCCGCCGTAGGAAGCCGAGGAAGGGGAAGGCCTCCACTCCGTTGGAGGGACCAGGTGGAGAGCGACCTGGTTACACTTGGGATCTCCAACTGGCGCCGAACTGCTAAGGAGAGAGAGAGATGGCGCACTATCGTCGATTCGGCTATAACCGACTAAACGGTTGCAACGCCAATCACATACATACATATAAGTTTCAGTCTGAATGCAACGAGTCTTTCAAGCCAATCTGAGGAATATCTGCCGGAACCTGTACTGTATGAGGCCAAAGTTAGCTCGTCCAAGCGCTTTAGGTATGAACCCTGTGTTATCTACTGATGCGGTGGATGAGCTTACCGAAGTGTTCAGTTCCTTTTCCACTGAAAACATTGCAAGGGTGCATTGAGGGGTGTAAGTTGAACAATAATTTCTCGGAAGTTAGGGCTTCTGGTAGACGACTCTTCAAATCAATCTATTTTCTCTAAAATAACATCTCGGAGTACTTTAACCCTTCTTCTTCTTGACTGGCGTAGACACCGCTTACGCGGTTATAGCCGAGTCCAAAACAGCGCGCCACGTATCCCTCCTTCTGGCAGTTTGGCGCCAATTGGTTATTCCAAGCGAAGCCAGGTCCCTCTCCACCTGGTCCTTCCATCGGAGTGGAGGTCTCCCTCTTCCTCGGCTTCCACCAGCGGGTACTGCATCGAATACTTTCAGAGCTGGAGCACTTTCATCCATTCGACGGACATCGCGGCATAAAGGCAGCTCCTTTTCGTGCTGTCGAAAGCAGCTTTAAAGTCGACAAAAAGATGGTGTGTGTCGATCCTATGTTCACGGGTCTTCTCTTCTTAAAGCCACACTGATAAGGTCCAATCAGTTTGTTGACGGTGGGCTTTAGTCTTTCACACAGTACGCTCGATAGAAACTTGTATGCGATATTTAGGAGGCTGATCCCACGGTAATTGGCGCAAATTGTGGGGTCTCCCTTTTTGTGTATTGGGCAGAGTACACTGAGATTCCAATCGTCAGGCATGCTTTCTTCCGACCATATTCCGCAAAGAAGCTGATGCAAGCACCTTATCAGCTCTTCGTCTCCGTATTTGAATAGCTCGGCCGGTAATCCATCGGCCCCCGCCGCCTTATTGCTGTTCAAGCGGGTAATTGCTATTCGAATTTCTTCACGGTCGGGCAATGGAACATCTGCTCCATCGTCATCGATTGGGGGATCGGGTTCGCCATCTCCTGGTGTTGTACTTTCACTGCCATTCAGCAGGCTGGAGAAGTGTTCCCTTCACAAACTCAGTATACTCCGGTCATCAATAACTAGATCACCTCTGGGGGTCCTATAGGAGTGTACTTTAACCCATTTAGCATTAATAATCAGTTAGTAACTTTCACGTCGCTGTCTATTGTGGACCAATATTCTTCACTTAACATCTCCCGACGTCAACGGTTTATAGTTTTATAAGGTTTATCGTCATTCTTCGAGAGAACGATTTACTTTTAAATCAACCATAATAAAATCCCATATTTCAAAATGACAGATTCAACAGTCTTAGAAAATAAGGAAATTTTTGTTTTTCAATAAATTTCAACCAGTAGTCCCCAATCAAGCAAGTAAAATAAGACTCCCACGGCACGCTCCAATGACAGTTCAATTGCTTGCTTTGCTCTTCTCGTTAGCCGCCGAACATTTTACATTGGTGTCGTTGTTGGTGTTGGTGGCTTCACAACAACGTTATTGAAAGTTATCGGTGTTTCTTTATTTGTTTTAAACCAAATGTGTTTGGCAAAGTTTTGCATTTACCGGAAATTGCAACTTCAATTCGGTTGTCGGCGGCGTCGGCACGCTGGTGCTGGTGCTGCCGTTCGAAACAAAACAACGGACCTGTGGCATTCAATTGGCCACAGACACCGAGCGGCTCTTGAAACTTTTTCGCAAATTCAATTCGTTTAAGTTGTTGCCTCGACGGACGGCCACTGAGTGCCAGTGTAGAGACCTGAGACCTAACGGTGATGTGATGGTGGTGGTGCTGCGTGGGTGACACACTTTTCTGTGTGTGTGTGTCTGTAGCAGTTCAACTTTGCATTCACTTTCGTGCCTTGTGTCATGTGTGTTTTTATTTTAAATTTAATATTTGCTTTTATTGCTTTGCTGCTTCCCCAGCGTTCCAACGGTATTTTAATTTTGTAGCGATTTTACGTTTGAAAAACTTTCCGAGTGCAAAGCAAAGAAGCGAGTCAATGCTTTCGAACAATTTTTTTCCACTGCGTTCAATAGACTCTTTCTTTGTTTGTTTGTGGAACTTTGTCAATAGTTGGGATGGTCGGTTGGTTGGTTGACTGCCTTGGTTTGTTCATTTGCGTGCGCTTCATTTGGTCGAGAAGAGTAGGAGGGGGCGAAGCCCTACTTAATTGATATACTTCTATAAATTGGTATTGATTTAATTGTTACAGCTTGCAAAAAAGGAATAAAAATTAAAATAAACAAGGGGTTTGAGAGGGACTTCTGAAGCATTTCAATCCATTGATGGAAATCACAATTCTTGTTTGGAAAATCTTGAATTTTAGTTCCTCATCGATCGCTATTCTATGCTTAATTAACATTTCACTTCTCAAATGGACAAACATATGGATGGAATGGATAGACGGACGGACGAATGGATAGATAGATGGATATACAGATACATAGATGGATGGACAGACGGATAGATGTATGGATAGACAGACAAATGGACGGATTGATGAAATAAAGGGACGGATGGATGGGCAAATCGACGGGTACCAGATTAAATGGATCGTTGAACGGATGGGCGGAAGGATGGACATATGAACGGATGAATGGATAGACAAGCCGACGGATAGATGGATGGACAGGTGTAGATGCGTCCGGGTGCCAGATTGGATAGATCCCTGGATAGACGGATGGATGGATAGACTACGAACGGGTGCCAGGTTGGATAGATCATTGGACAGATGGGTGAATGGATGGACAGACGGACGGCTGGATGGACAGACAGACAAATGGATGGACAGACGGACGGATGGATGGATAGACAAACGAACGCATGACAGGTTGGATAGACCCCTGGACGAACGGACGGTTGGATGGGCAAATCGACGGGTACCAGGTTGGATAGATCGTTGAACAGACGGACGGATGGATGGACAGACGGACGGCTGGATGGACAGACGGACGGATGGATGGACAGACGGACTAATGGTTGGATAGACAAACGAACGCATGCCAGGTTGGATAGACGAACGGACGGACGGATTGATGGGAAAATCGACGGGTACCAGGTTGGATAGATCGTTGAACAGACGGGTGAAAGTTTGGACAGACGGACGGATGGATGGATAGACAAACGAACACATGCCAGGTTGGATAGACCCCTGGACGAACGGACGGTTGGATGGGCAAATCGACGGGTACCAGGTTGGATAGATCGTTGAACAGACGGATGGAAGAATGGACAGACGGACGGATGGATGGATAGACAAACGAACACGTGCCAGGTTGGATAGATCCCTGGACGGACGGGCGAAAGGATGGGCATACGAACGAGTGCCAGGTTGGATGGACTGTTGGACGGTCGAGCAAAGGATGGTCATACGGTCGAATGGGTGGATAGACGGACGCGCCGTAGACAGGATCGATGTAATAGGTTGGATAGATCGTTGAACAGACGGATGGACGGATAGACAAACGAACGCGTGCCAGGTTGGATAGATCCCTGGACGGACGAGCAGAAGGTTGGATATAAGGACGAATGGGTAGGTAAACAGACGCACCGTAGACAGGTTCGATGGACCAACGAAAGGATGGACCTAGGGACGGATGGATGGATTGACAGACGGGCGGATGGATAGATAGATGAGCCGGGATCCAGGTTGGATATATAGTAGGATGGACTAGCGGAAAGACAGACATACGGACGGATGGGTGCATAGATATATGGACGGATGCCAGTTTAGATGGATTGTTAGATAGACTAGCGGAGGGATGGACACACGGAACGATGAATAGATAAACTGACGAACCGGATGGATTGTTGGACGGCATGATTGATGGACGCGCGGGTGCGCTGATAGATGCACGGACTGGCGAATGATCAAGCGAATGCATGAATTGACAGACGTACGGGGGATGAACGGGCAGAGAACTAGATGAACAGACTGATGAAAATCAATAAATTTTATCATCGTATAAACGGTTGATACAAACTACTTCATTTACACTTTACATGGTATAATCTGGTACAATAAATAGGGAAATCGGTCAATATTATATCATTACTCACAATGTTTCATCTTTTAAAATGATAACTCGGCCAAAGAACAAAATATCTGATTGAAATAAGACATAATTCGGCCGGAGCCGAATTGGAATAATTATCACTAATATTTTATTATATTTTTAAATTATAATATTTCTATTTAACAATTTACTTACTTGGAACGTCGGCAAGTCCAGCACTGCCATAGAGACCAGTAGATTGAAAGTGGCTGCCGCCAAAGAAACTGTGCGCGGCGGAATGCATTCACCTGCAAATTGGATGAATTGTTTAAATAAACGAAATCAAATAGAAAACTATAAATAAAAACAATTGAAAGAGTTGTCTACAAGGTACATAAGATGCATTTGCGCTAACCGGATATGACGCTAATAAAAAAACATAAAAGGTTAAAATCACTAATTTCCGCCTGCGCGCACAACTCACGTCGCGTTCGCACATACACACACCAACAAATACAGAAATCTTCGACAGAAAGCCAATCAACTGTTAAATGCACTTTACACTCGATTAGAATGTACTTAGACGAATGAGTGTGCGAAAGATGCGCGCACTAAAGAGACTGCAATAAATCACCGAATGCTCGAGGAACGGCGGAATAATGAATCACAGACAAGTGAGAAATGTACTGCGTAAAAGAACTCAACTCTAAGATAGCAATAACAATTAATTTTTGAATCCTCACTTTTCTTCTTCTTGTTTTTGTAATTGATTTGTTTTTATTGCAGTGGCAGTTAGTTACTCACCGATTGGCAGCACGCACGCGTAGAGCATCGAGACCGAACCGAAAAGTTCCGTGGATTTGGCAGCGCTCAGGAAACGCGTCGCATCTGTGGGTCCTTGAAAGAGAAAAAGAAGGAAAAGAGAAGGAGAAAAAACAACAATTAAACGTGTGGGTTGATAAAATTGCAGCAATAATAAAACCCTACAAAGTAAATTTGTCCGACGTATTAGCCCTTGGATGTTAACAAGCACTAACAGCCACCATAAAGGCTCAGACAGCGCTTCAATCACGTTTCTAACGGCAATAAAGGTTGGTTTTGTATTTCACAATAACCGTATCAACATTTCAGCTACCGGTATTATATAAATACACGGCAGCCTTCGCCGCCCTCGCTTGTGACTCACCTGGTGGACAGACGTCAATGAAACGCGTGAGGAAGCCGAGCGTGGCCAGCAATGAGAGCACCACACTTTGATGACTTTCGATGCATTCGCGTATCTTCATGCAGCGCCGCGACAGGATTTCAATGAGCCCAATGATAACGGCATAGCTGAAAGAAATAAAGAAATTAATTAATTTTACTATATTTTTTGTAGATAAGCTATATAAGTATATATGTATTTCCATAGGTAGTCTTTGTTGTCGTACTATAAACCTCTGATTAGGTTTAAATAATTATTTTTATTAAATAAACCAAATAAAAAGTCGCCAGATGGCGCTGATATCGTATTTTTAATAATTTAGCCAGAAAGGAGGTCGATATTGGAGTGTAGTACCCTCACAAAAACAATCTGGATCTGACCTCAGGGTCTTACTATACATTGCCAAAGTGTTTGAGGTCACTCAATTCGAATCCGACGTCCATCTAACCACTTTAGACCTGACATAACCCCAAATAACCAATACAGCTTTTGTAAAAATTCATCGGATTCGCTTGAAATTCGATAATCGGAGGGTTTCGGGGTCGCTGATTACGAATCCGGTGTCCGTTTTTCAAAATTCAAACTGGCGGATCCTAAATAGCAGACCCTTTTTTGAAAAATTCATTGGAATCGCTTGAAATTCGCTAATCGGGGGGTTTTGGGGACGCTGATTATGAATGCGGTGTTCGTTTTTCAAAATTCTAAATGGCGGAGCCTATATGGCGGACCCTTTTTTGAAAAATTGATCGGATTTGCTTGAAACTCGCTAATCGGAGGGTTTCGGGGTCGCTGATTACGAATCCGGTGTCCGTTTTTCAAAATTCAAACTGGCGGATCCTAAATAGCAGATCCTTTTTTGAAAAATTCATTGGAATCGCTTGAAATTCGCTAATCGGGGAGTTTCGGGGACGCTGATTACGAATCCGGTGTCCGTTTTTCAAAATTCAAACTGGCGGATCCTAAATAGCAGATCCTTTTTTGAAAAATTGATCGGATTTGCTTGAAACTCGCTAATCGGAGGGTTTCGGGGTCGCTGATTACGAATCCGGTGTCCGTTTTTCAAAATTCAAACTGGCGGATCCTAAATAGCAGATCCTTTTTTGAAAAATTCATTGGAATCGCTTGAAATTCGCTAATCGGGGAGTTTCGGGGACGCTGATTACGAATCCGGTGTCCGTTTTTCAAAATTCAAAATGACGGATCCTATATGGCGGACCCATTTTTTGAGAAATTTATTGGAATCGCACCAAACTCGCTACTTGGGGGTTTTCGGGGTCGTGGATTACGAGCCCGATGTCCGTTTTTAAAAATTTAAAATGACTGATCCAATATGGTGGACAGCTTTTTTTACAATATACCGGAATCGTTTGAAATTCTTTATTCGGGGGGTTTTCGGGGTCGCTGATTACGAAGCCATTTGAATTTTCAAAAACGGACACCGGACACCATTCGTAACCAGCGATCACGGAAACCCCTGAATATCGAGCGATTCCGATGAATTTCTCAGAAAAGGTCCGCCATATTAGCTCAGCCATTTTGAATTTTGAAAAAACGGCTTCAGATTCCTAATCAGCGCCCTGAAAACCCTCGAATAGCGAGTTTCGTGCGATTTCGATATTTTTTTCAAAAAAGGGTTCGTCATATTGAATCCCCCATTTTGAATATTGAAAAACGGACATCGGTTTCATAATTAACGACTCCGAGAACCCCCGAGTGGCGAGTTTCAAGCGATTCCAATGAATTTTTCAAAAAAGGGTCCGCTATTTAGGATCCCCCATTTTGAATATTGCAATACGGACATCGGATTTATAATTAACGACACCGAAAACTCTCAAGTAGCGAGTTTCAGGCGAATCCGATGCATTTATCAAAAAAGGGTGAGCTGTATGGATCCGCCATTTTGAATTTTGAAAAAAAACGGCTTCAGATTCCTAATCGGCGCCCTGAAAACCCACGAATAGCGAGTTTCGTGCGATTTCGATATTTTTTTCAAAAAAGGGTTCGTCATATTGAATCCCCCATTTTGAATATTGAAAAACGGACATCGGTTTCATAATTAAAGACTCCGAGAACCCCCGAGTGGCGAGTTTCAAGCGATTCCAATGAATTTTTCAAAAAAGGGTCCGCTATTTAGGATCCCCCATTTTGAATATTGAAAAACGGACATCGGATTTATAATTAACGACTCCGATAACCCCCGAGTGGCGAGTTTCAGACGAATCCGATGCATTTATCAAAAAAGGGTGGCCTGTATAGGATCCGCCATTTTGAATTTTGAAAAATGGATACCGGATTCGTAATCAACGACGCCGTAAATCCACGGAGAGCGAGATTCAAGCGAATCCGATTTTTACAAAAGCTATTCGCCGTATTGGTTCTTTGGGGTTATGTCAAAACCCTATTCTGGTGGTAGGGTTATACATTGCCAAAGTGTTTGAGGTCACTCAATTCGAATCCGACGTCCATCTATCCTCATCAGGCCTGACATAACCCTAAAAAAACAATATGGTCGGACAGCTTATGTAAAAATTCATCGGATTCGCTTGAAACTCGCTAATCGGAGGGTTTCGGGGTCGCTGATTACGAATCCGGTGTCCGTTTTTCAAGATTCAAAATGGCAGATCCTAAATAGCGAACCATTTTATGATAAATTGATCGGATTAGCTTGAAATTCGCTAATTGGGGGGTTTCGGGGACGCTGATTACGAATCCGGTGTCCGTTTTTTCAAAATTCTAAATGGCGGATCCTATATGGCGGACCCTTTTTTGAAAAATTCATTGGAATCGCTTGAAATTCGCTAATCGGGGGGTTTTGGGGACGCTGATTATTAATCCGATGTCCGTTTGTTCAAAATTCAAAATGGCGGATCCAATATGACGGACCCTTTTTTGAAAATATTATCGAAATCGCACGGAACTCGCTATTTTGGCGTTTTCGGGGTTGTGTATTACGAACCCGATGTCCGTTTTTAAAAATTCAAAATGACTGATTCAACATGGTGGAGAGCTTTTTTAAAAATATACCGGAATCGTTTGAAATTCCTTATTTGGGGGGTATTCGGGGTCGCTGATTACGAGCCATTTGAATTTTCAAAAACGGACACCGGATTCGTAACCAGCGATCACGGAAACCGAGTGAATATCGAGCGATTCCGATGAATTTCTCAAAAAAGGACCGCCATATTAGATCAGCCATTTTGAATTTTGAAAAACGGCCTCAAATTCCTAATCAGCGCCCCGAAAACTCTCAAATAGCGAGTTTCGTGCGATTTCGATAATTTTTTTCAAAAAAGGGTCCGTCATATTGGATCCCCCATTTTGAATTTTGAAAAGCCGACACCGGATTCGTATACAGCGATCCCGAAAACCCCCGAGTAACGAGTTTCAAGCAAATCCGATAAATTTTTCAAAAAAACGGATATTGGATCCCCCATTTTGAATATTGAAAAACGGACATCGGTTTCATAATTAACGACTCCGATAACCCCCCGAGTGGCGAGTTTCAGACGAATCCGATGCATTTATCAAAAAAGGGTGGGCTGTATAGGATACGCCATTTAGAATTTTGAAAAATGGATACCGGATTTGTAATCAGCGATGCCGTAAATCCACGGATGGCGAGATTCAAGCGAATCCGATGAATTTTTACAAAAGCTGTAGCCGTATTGGTTCTTTGGGGTTATATCAAAACCCGAGTTCTCCAAAGGTAGGTAACCGAAGAGGACCACGCTTTTTGAACTTCAAAACATGGTGGTTATCTACTCTCCGTCTTCGGAGCCGATAGCAGTGGTGCAGTCCACGTTTTCGAATGTTCTTTGATCCCTGGTGTGTACTAGTGGTGCAATTTTTCATCGACGGTTATAAAACAACGCAGAAACTCCATGGGAGTGGGCTGAAACAGAACAAAACGCTGCTTGTTCTTGTTATTCCGCTATGCTCCAGGGACCCAAACTTGTATAATCACGATGTAACCCGATTCGGTCCGCGACCTCAAGACTAGTATCGCCTTCTGGATCCTAATGGAACTTTTGGTGTTGCTCAGCGTCAGTTTACCCTGGGTGTATCGGTTCTTTTCTCTCGAGTATCTCTTTTTGTGGGTTAGGCAGAGCACACATAGGTTCCAATCCGCAAAGAAGCTGATGCACGCACCTTATCAGTCCTTCGCCGTCGTATTTAAATAGTTCGGCCGGAAATCCATCGGCCCCACCGCTTTGTTGTTCTTCACGCGGGTAATTGTTATTCGAATTTCTTCATGGTGGGGTAATAGAACATCGGTTCCATCCTCATCGATCGGGGAATCGGATTCCCCATCTCCTGGTGTTATGCCATGACAGCCATTCCGCAGTTTGGAGATGTGTTCCCTCCATAAACCCAGTATGTCATGGACATCAGTCACCATGGCAATATACAGTAAGGAATTTGGTGTCAAGGTCGGTGTGCTCCGAATCTGTTTAGAGCTCTGATTACCACTTCGGGTACGAGGGCGTTCTACTCTTTAGTCAGTATTTTTGAGATAATGAATTAACACCGTTATAAACGCTTGTTGCGCTCGTTTGTTTGGACCCTTTTTGCTAAATTAAGCATGGCAAATATTTTACAAGCATAAAATACGCTTAAAAGGTGCAATTGACGACAAATACCCAAATTAAAGGCAGCCACAATAAACAAGAAAAAAATTCAACTAAATAATGGACCTAAAGCAGAAAAAAAAAGTGCAAAAGTAACGCACTAAACTGTAAATTAAAAGCAATAAAAATGTCAACAACTGCCAAAAAGGCTGCCAACAACAACGACGATTGCGACATGGCGTGTGATGAAAAGGAAAATCAGTGTAAAGAAGAGAAAATTTGAAAGCAGAGGAAAAAATGAAAAAAATTCAAAAAAAGGAAAAAAAATACAGTAAAAAATTCCAAAAACTTGCAACATAACGGTTTTGAAGCATGCCACACACTCTTTGAAATGTGCAAATATGCGCAATACAATGGCAACACTTTCGGTTATACCGTTATAGCACGAGTAGTATGTAGCACACGCTCGTCACTCCTCACTCCCCACACCCACTTGCCACCACCGGCATGGAAATCGAAATGAAATGACGCGTACGTGTTTTTAAGTAGCGTGTGTATTTGACACTTGTTAAAATATTTGTCCTTTAGCCAATGCTCTCTTTGCATGTATGGGTGTATGTATGTATGTATGTATGTGTACACTCGTCATTGGTAGCTTGCCTCTCTGGCATATTCAATGTCATAATCGTGCACGACAACTAAAGACGTGTGGTCGTTATCCTTTTTGCAGTGCTTCTGTGTATCTGTGTGTGTGTGTGTGTCTGACTGCCTTTTACTGCTCGAGTGGGTGACAAAAACAGCAACGAAATGGCAAATAACCTCTGTATATATATATATATATATATATATATATATATATAAATGTATGTATGTGTGTGAGTTTGTTAGCGAAAATAAAATACTTATTTCATGTGAAATACAGTAACGTAACGGTATGAAATGAAATGAAAGAAAGCACCGGAAAAATCCAAACCGAAACGCGCAAACAAACTGTTACAATTCACACAGAGCACAACAACAACACCAACACACACATATACACAAACATAACATACAAAGAGACACCCAAAGTGTTCACAGCAAGGCTACATGAGGCTGCGGCAGACATTTGGATAAATAGAAAAATAGGAAAAAAAAGAATTGAGCAAACAAATAGACAAAAAAAATCCGCCAGTTTGCACTACAGTAATATAATATAAACAACAACAACAACAAGAAAGAAAAAAAATTTGGTGGTAACGAGACAAGAGCGACTCATCAACACGACATCGACACGTCAATGACAGCATTCTTGAGCGCGCACAACCAATGAGTGCCCGAAAAATCTAACGACGAGGGCGGTAGCATTATGCTATCCTTAGTCCTGCCAGATTATTTAACGTACGTGTTTTCTCAACTAACAAGGTTGTTAATTCTATTTTATTTACTCAACATTGGCAACAAAAACACACGCGAATGTATGTGTGTGTTTCAAATGCATGGTTTTCGCCCCTTTTGCTAACAACTCGCCTCGTCCGGATGCTTTGCCAGTGCTATAAGCCAACCACTTGGTTGCTGTATATAAAATAAAATATATAGATCTAGCTGTAAGTTGTTTATTTTTGTTGGCACTACACTTCAGCTCTGCTACCGCTATTGGCAAATGACGTGAACAAACAAGTGCATGGGAACTTCAACAGATCGGGTAAGAAAAGCATTGATTCAGAAAGAGGGTGCTATCATGCATACTAAGGTCAGGGATGTACTAAGAAGCTAAAGATTTCCTGAATATTCATATATTAGGTTAGAAAATAACTCCCCACCGCCTTTTTGTCTTTGTATTTCGAGGTTGTGTATAAAGCGCTACAAAGCTCGTATCTGGCAATACTATACATCTTTGAAAGGTCTTGACATAATCTACAAAAACGACGCTATGCATGATAAGTTTGGATATTGCGTTCAACAGTTATAGATGTGTAAACATGGAGTTCACTAACGCCGAAATTCGCGCTATTTTAAAGTTTTCCTTCGTTAAAGAAAAATACGCTAGAGAAACGTTCCGTGAGATACATGGTGCTTTGGGGGTGGTACTCTATCACTTCGAACTGCGGGGGAATGGTTTCGAGGATTCAGAGCGGGTGAAAACGACACCATGGATATGGCCTATGACGACGAATACCGATAAAATCATGGAAAACATCGAGTTAGATTTCGCCCGCAACAAAACCTTCTGGACGATCCATTTTAGAAGCGAATGGTGACTGGCGACGAAAAATGGATCACATACGACAATATCAAGCTAAACCGGTCGTGGTCGAAGGCCGGTGAATCGTCCCAAACAGTGGCCAAGCCGGGATTAACGGCCAGGAAGGTTTTGCTGTGTGAGTTTGGTGGGATTGGAAGGGAATCATCCACTATGAGCTGCTTCCATATGGCCAGACGATTAATTCTACAATCTGCGGCGAACAAGTGGACCGTTTGATGCAGGCGTTCAACCAGAAAAGTCCAGAACTGGCCAACAGTAAGAGTGTAGTGTTCCACCAGGACAACGCCAGACCACACACTTCGTTGATGAAAAGGCTACGAGAGCTCGGATGGGAGGTTTTATCGCATAATTACCACCTGTTCCTGTCCATGGCGAACGCCCTTGGTGGCAAAAAGTTGAACTCAAACGAAGCTTATGAAAAGTGTCTGTCCGCAAATAAGGAGAAGGGCTTCTACGAGATGGGCAGTCTAGATGGAAACAGATTATCGAACGAAACGGCGCATATTTGAACTAAATCCGATAACTGTAACATTTTTTATAAAGCATTGAATAAAGAGCAAAAAAGCGAAATGGAGATATCTCGATAAGATAAGAAAGTGCTCATAAAGCAACAACATCAAAATATATAGTATAGTTTTAGGAGTTTAGCGATGTTGGCTGAAAAGCAAGGCCAGAAAATATAATTATTTGGGTATTCTAAACAACCCCAGCCAATATCTGTCGAAAACCCAACAACGAACACATAAATTACACAGCTGATTTGAACCAGCGTTTTTCTAAATATCTTTAAGAAAATCTCTAAGAGAGTTAAGGTTTCTTTTGTCATTCGCTTATAAAACTCAACTCTACTACACACGTGTATAAATTTATATAAACAAAATCAATAGACTAAATTAAGTAAATAAAATACTCATAACCAAAAGCACAAAATGGCAAAATCTCCAGTTCAAACTCATCAATCTCAATTTTATAGGTAACCAAGGGAAGAGAAAGAAGAAATGCTTCGTGTCTGGACTTTAGGTAATAGCAAAGGAAAGAAGTAGATCATGCACGTATTAATAGTATGAATGAATGAAATATCACTGAAAACAAAACACCAGTGGAATCCGGAATCCTCCTTCAAAAAAGCCAGGAGGAACAAGTTGTTCCGTGATGGCAACGTTTACGAGGAGTTCTAGAACGGAATATGCAATGACTGAAGCTAAGCTTGGTCTAGAAGCAAAGGCTAGTGCAAGTAATGGAGGTGCAGCTAAACCTAGCTCTTGAAAACCAACAACAACATCGGCAGCCGGAACCAAGCCTAGTAGCCAAAATCAAGCTACTAAGCAGAAGGCAAAGCGAGATTCCAGAAGTGTGGTTGCTGGTAGTGTTTTCACCAAAGTACATTCTATGCGCAAGATCGAGGACCCAAAAAAATCCGATTATGCGGGGAAGCGTTGTGCTGCCTACCTACTTAGAAGAGTACTTCTGCAACCGCCAACCAAGGAGGAGCTCACAAATGAAGCTGTTGGAGTCAATAGACTGTGCGAAAGTCGTGTTATAAAATTTTAAACTCGAACCGCCAGCAACAGCAGTAAAAAGACAAAGGTCTGTTGAAGAGGCTTAGCTAAAAGACCGAATTATCATTGGTATCCTGGATGAGGGTAGTGCTCTAATCACCAAGAACAATAGAAGTGGGTGCATGGCGCACTGATAAACGTAGCGCTGGACGTGTTTTTAACCAAACCAGGTACGGTACCGTCATGTACAGATGCCCACCAGATGGCGCCAGATTAAAATAATAGCCTGCGAGGACGAAAGATCGGTCCAGCTGTATAAAGCCGTAATAGCTAAAGTTGGGAAAATATACCACGGAACAAAGCTAGTAGCGGTCGGCAAGAAAGACATGCCATCCCGACCAAGGGCTAGGGTCCGGATCCCGGCTGCCCCCAAGACAATCCCGGATAATGCAGCTCATGCGAATATTATGAAATTTTTGAAAATATTTAAGAAGTGAGGAAAATTGAGCCAATATAGGCACTTTTGCTTACCTAGAGTGTCTTCCAAATTAGATAGGGAATCAATAAGCTATATTTCTCGAACCTAACGGATTTTGCATCTAAGTAGACGCTAAAATTGCACTGCGTACATTACAAACGAGACGAATAAAGTAAAACAACTTAGGGATACTGATTATTTATCTAAGAACTACAACTGACCATCATATTACGAGCAACGAGCTTGCTGAAAGCTCAACTCGAGTACTCTCGAAGCGAATGTGTAGACTTAAAAACATGTTTGTCTAATGTGCAATACGAATAACATACGAATGTCCTGTTCCTGTTGATTTAGGAAATATATTAAGGATATATTTGTGGTGTTGATGAGTTTGCTTTGAGCTGCCTTCGCTCACTGTTATTTTTATTTTTATTTTTTTTTGTTGAAGTGAAATGCGCAGCTAAAGCTTGTAAGTGTGTAAAGGGTCCACTGAAAGGGCGGCAAAACTCGTTTTCACACGTATGTATATATGTATGTATGTATGTGTGTGCATTTGAATTAAATGGCTGCTGGACACTTTGCGCCCAGATTATGAAGTATGAGGTTAAGGCTATAATAAATTGTGTTGGGTTTGTGGCCATTTTAGGTGTACGCATATTTATCCACTCTACAAGGAATTGTATTTGAGTGTGAGTCGGAGTGTGTGTTTGAGTAAGCGCTTCAAAGCTGTCAACACAAAAATGGACACGTACGCTACACATTTGACAATGCGGGCTCCTCAAGCGCTGTGAGGCAATGATGGATATGCCTTGGCTGAGAAGGCAAGGTTGAAAGCAGAGAAAAGGAGATTTAAGAAGAGAAAAAAAACTAAATAGAAATAAATATAAAAATAAATAAAAGGCATATAAAATAGCAGAAAATAGGAAGAAGAAAAAAATCAGCGTCAACGAATGGGCAGTTGTTGACATGTACAACAACAACAATAAAACAACAACACACTCATACTAGATGTGATAAATAAATGAATAGGCACCCACAACAGTTTGGGAGCCCCACCTTCAGTGTGTTGTTGTTCTTGTTGTTGCGCTCCCACTCCGTAAATACACAAAAGCGTCAGCCGCGCTTTGGATTGAGTAATGGACACTTTTATTTTCCGTACACACTTTATGTGCCACTTTTATGTGTCAAAAAGGGTCAAAATGGATTTTGTTTAACAATCTCTCGATGGTGAGTGTGTGATGTGAGTAAGAGAGTTCGTTGAAGCAACTGAACTATGCGTAACGTGCCAGTTGAAGTCACACACACACACACACAATTTATTATTTCGATTTGTCATCGCACAGCAATCCGTCATATTAGAGATATTTCGGAATAGAGCAAAAATAACAAAAGCAAAGCAAAATGGAGAAATGGGTACTCGAGTGCTGAATGAGCTGGCAGCACGAAATCATCAACCATAAAAGCTATTCAAGCGTGGCGCACATTTAAACACGGCGAAGGACCCCGTTGAGTTGGAGGTGGAAGGAGATTCGAGCTTCCAGCACAAAAGCACAGCCTGCTGTTATTGTTGTTGTTCTGTGACTGTTAATATTTGAGTATGTCAAAATATTTGCGCACAGCAATTTTCTATATTGTATTTATTTTATTGTACAGTTATTTACCGACAATTATCGGGTAAGGCAAACAGCAACAGAAGCAGAGTGCTTGAACTGGGATGGACCAAAGCCACGAGAGCTTGCCAAATTAGTGGGTGGTGAGCACAATATTATTGTAAGCATAGCCAGAGGAGCAAAAGCTACACACAACAACAACAAGAAGACATAAAAACAACAACAACTCATCCACAACCACATAACTGTACTGCTGATTTAGTGATAATTGATGATGATGACGTTGATGCTCGCCGTTGGGTTTGTCATTGTGCTTACAGCAAACAATTGCTTCTACCACACACAGCCACTCTCACACTTAGATATCCACTTCTCGTCCACTCTCACTCTCCCACCCACTCCTACATCATCCCACTCATTTACTCATTCATTGATTTACTACATTGTGATAAATCACGCATGAATATTGTTTGATTTGATAGTTTTAGTGTGCACAAATCAACATTACTAATTGAAAGGATAATAAAAACAAGCTCATTTTCATCGCTTTGTTGTTATTTTTGTTTATCGTTAAGTTGTTGTTATTGGCAGATTTATCATGCGATTTTATTTACGCAAATTTTACTTGAATAGCTTGCCACATTTATCTGTTTACAATGAACATCTCATCACATTACATACAGTATATACTGACTAAATACACAGTTAGTCATGGAAAATGAGCAGATTTGTTGAATAAGCAAACAGAGAAAACAGTTCATGGAAGTTATATGCACTATAATCAGAATGAAATGCCGAGTGTGTGGAAAAGTTGGCGTAAATAATTGAGATAAATTAAAGAAACTGTCAAATTGAGCAAAGAATAAAATAAAATAATATTAAGGACACTTAATAAAATTGATAAATGAAGAGGAAGGACATATCACAAGAAAAAATAGATATTAAATATATATAATACCATTCCCCTCTAGAGAGGAGTGGGAAAAGTGGACAAAGATTCACCGATAAGTATATACACAGACGGTTCAAAACTAGACAAACGAGTTGGAGGTGGGGTATTCTCAGAAAAAATAGTTACCAGAATCGCCTCCAGGCTACCGGATCATTGCAGTGTGTGCCAAGCGGAGATCACTACAATTAAAGAAAACATTCTCGTTCTGTCAAAAAGAGTATTAGCGACCAGACAAATATTCATATTCTCGTATAGTCAAGCGGCTTTAAAATCACTAAAGTCTCATAGAATACCTTCTAAGATAGTGAAAGAATGCTTGGATTTATTAATGACAATGACGTCATATTTCACGATACACCTGCAATGGGTTGCAGGACACAGTGCCATCCCTGGGAACTGTGTGGCAGATGAACTAGCCAGATTGGGCACCACATTGCCGTTGGAGGCCAATAAAGCGGGAATCTATATACCTCTGGCAACTTGCAAATATTTAATCAATAAACATGCAGTAGATACGGCTGAACAATGGAAACAAGTAACGACTTGCTCCGTAATTATTATCTTATTGAAATTTAAGAGGAATGAAACAATAATCCTTGTAGGGGTGTTAACGGGGCATTGTCTGATTGGGAGACACGCTAGCAGATTGGGGATACCTTTCAATGATTATTGCAGAAGCTGCCAAGAAGATGAAAAAGATTCACCGATTACACACCTTATATGTGGATGTAAGGCTCTGTATAGGAAAAGAAACTATTGGACGCGGTTTTCTCGATGATGTGGGCGAAGTTCTGCACTTTATCAGGACCACAGGGTGGTTCAATGAAGACTCGATAGTCTGAGGGATCTCAGTCCCAGTGGTATCACAATTGGCCTCCCAAAGGCCTAGGTTCGTCGTTTGACAGCCACTTAACCTAACCTAACCTATATAATATAAGATATGAAGATTGTATAATGTAGGATATAATAAGATAAATGATAGTTAAGTTAAGTTAAGGTAAGTCAACGACAGTGAAGTTTTTACCCTTTAAGTTAAGTTAAACCCATAAGCTAATTATTTCTAGTCGCAGAACAGATCAGAAAAGTTAAGTTATGTTAAGTCAAGGTATGTTAAGTTAAGTTTCCTTAAGTTTAGATAAATTAAGTTATGTGCAGATAAGTAATAAGTTATAGTTATATATAACGATGGTTTACCCTATTGAATGAGAATGTTTAGCTAATAATATTTTCAGAAACAATAACCAATTCATATAAAGGTTTTAATCAACGGTGATGAGCTCAGTTGCTATTCCTAAGGCACCAGCTATAGTATACTTGGAATACATTAATTCACTTGAGGACTCAGTTCTATTTCACATAATTTTGAACGGCTGTATAATTGAAAAATATTGTTGGTCACGCTGAACTAATAAAACTCCATTTTTTCTATATTCATGAAATTTAAACAAATTCTGTAAAAGAAATCGCAGTAGACTACGTTATTTTTATTAACATACGTGAGAGCAACTTCCAATCTCTGGACGTTTGCCGAAATGAGATCTTCAGCGAAAAAAAAAAGAAAAATACACAAACAGCATTATCGCAAAATGCAAACATAATTGGAATTAAACGACAACACTTCCTCGAAGTTATAAATGCACAATCACACAGTTTTTCATATACCAGTACTCTCTACCAGAAGCATATATACATATATTTGCATGCGCAATTTTTTTTTTAGTTTCAGCTTGCACTTGCAGCAAACTCAAACACAACCATAATCGAATTCGAAAACAGAGGCGAAAAATGTTACGCAGAATAATATTCAATGCAATGCAATAAGCATGACACGTAGCAGTTGAAGAAAGCGGAGAGAATAATAAAGATTTAATGCGAGAAGCGTGCCAGTAATTTGCATTCACACGGAATAATTTCGACTGGATCAACAGCAAGCAGGCAAAAGTGGAAGCACTCTCAGACACTTACATACATATATACACGCATTGGAATAATATTGAAGCATATATACAGGCGCAGTACAGTGCAGACTTATATATGAATAAGTATATAGTTTATTTGCAGTTACATTTGTTTGTTTTTGTATTTTAACTTTTGCTCTGCAAAAATTTTGCGTAAATTAAAGAAGTCCAACTAAAAGAAAGTTAGCGCTACAGCAGAGCGCTCAGACGTATACGAAAAACACACAAAGTTTCCATGCAAATAAAATTCTGCATAGTTGCAGTGAGAAGATTCTTCTATCTGTATATATAGAAATGTATTTATATGTATATAGAAGTCGTCACTTGCGACTGGCAAAGAAAATACAAAAAAATGATGCTGAGAAAGCTGAAGTAGACTAAAGTTGTGGCTATAAATCTTTGATGGCAAACTCATTTACCTTGACTTATGTACCAATCAGACTCATAACTGGAAGAGCAACATTTTCTTTAAATATTATTGTGAATAGTGTGAGCATAATTTATAATCTTATCAGACCAAAAATATGTAGATATTTTACGGTTGCCTGGAAATCGAAAGGTTCTTTCCATCTAACTATTTGGAATATAATGAAAAATTTAAGAATTGACCTTGCCATGTACTTCAAATGTAAATCGAAAATCGGTTGCCACTGGTTTACAATTTTTTTTTTTAAATACAAATAAAAGTAATTCTTCTGTTTAAGAAGAACTTTAATTGAAAAAAATGTTTGGGCAGGGTTGCCACTTTTTTATTTCAAAGCTTTCAAAATTTATAAGATAAACGAATTATTATAATGTGGATACACTACTCAGTATATTTAGGAAGTCCTAACATTAAAAATTATTTTTGAGATTGGTGGAAGGAATAGGTGGCAACCTGTTTATTTTTTATTGAATTAAACCTGTAAATCGCATGGGACATTACAACACAGCAATCCTTCAGAATGATGCAAACGTTTTAACATATTTTCGAAACGGGTTACTACCATGTATCAAAAAATATCAAATGAAAGATATTTGAGAAATAATGCAAAAAAATATATATAAATGTTAGTTTGTTTATGAACACAGCCAGAGAATAGCATTCCCTGATCTCTCATTTTCAGTTGGTAGCAGTGCGAGTATTTCTAATATTTTGTTCTTCAAACCGCTGCTCCGTACTCGACCCTCAAGCGCGTACTTTGGAGGTTTTGAAATATTTTCAGCAAGCAGCTGCGAGCACTCGTTACTCGACTCTCTGGCACGCGATTGCGATGCGAACATAATGACTTGCAAAACGAGAGGATTTCAGTTTCAGATTAAGATTCTCCTCACCTGGGAACTATTTCCAGAAAGTTAAGTTTCTTGCAAAAATATAGCCTACGTTAATCGGGTTGAATGTAGCTTTCCAATGGAGAAGGAATTTTTGAAATCGGCACAGTATTTTGTGAGTTTATTCATTACAAACATACATACAAATCTTTCTTCTTCTTGACTGGCGTAGACGCGCCACGCATCTCTCCTTTTGCCAGTTTGGCGCCAATTGGTAATACAAATCTTTACTCTTTATAATAGTATTATAGATAATGTAACATAGCATATTTATTGATTAAAGATGTCTTATTTTGTATTTTCTGGATCCTAACAACGACTGACGATGAAGTCTGAAAACCAAGATATGTTTTCACTTTGACCTTGAATATCTTCTAATGTAAGAATTTTGATATATTAGCTGACAAATGGAACAATGTGAGGGACTTATTATTTCTAAAAGACTCAGAATAACTACAATGTAAAGCTCTAGCAAAATAGAAATACACACACACAAAGGTTTGTGGTAAATTTGTATTTCACAATAAAGATATAGCTCTTTGATATGGCTCATATGTAAAAAAATATTGTAAACCAATTTGATCTTAAATAAATACTTTCGAAGTAATAAATTACAAAAAGGTCGCATAAACATAATAGAAAGATTGATTTATGGGGCAAGTTTACTTTCAAAATGTTATTAAGTTTCAATACAAATTTACATATTTCACCAAGAAATCATGACGACAAATGAAATAAAACTGATTATCAAAATTTTGTACGTAAATTAATCTGACCGATTTACAACCGCTGACATTTCCTGTCTGTCACATAAAAAAGTCACGGCCAAAGTTTCAATTGTAGTTTTAACTAAGTTTATCTTGGCGTAAGCCACAAACCAAACATTTCCGTAAGTCCAGAATTCGAGCACAACCTTTTCAAGGCACACAGCGAGACACACAAGTTAGCAAAACAACCGAAGGATATGCTTAGGCAGCAACAGCCAAGCCATAAGTAACAAACAAGCAATGCAACTCTGCAGTAGATAGTTTAGATATGTCCTTATATGTCTCTATGTAAGTATGTTTGTATGTATGCATGTGTGCACTTGCTTTCCGGTGGCATTTACATAATAGGTGAAATTTCGACGGTTATCCCTTGACCGAATGGCAAACATGTGGCAGGCCAACTGCAACAACACTAACAACAACAAGCAGCTCAACTGAAGGACGACAACGAGAACGTACACATAACAATTGCAAAATGCTTACACGACAATGAGGATTGAACTGAGTAAATACAATATTTGAATATCGTCGTATGTACAGTGGTAGTCTGTGGCTGCAGGCAGCTGTTGTTGTTGGTCGCAGAGAGGTAAGCTAGAGTTTGTCTGTATGTACATTTGTTTGCAATCGTAATTCGTTCATTTGTGTGCATTGATTTCGGCACTTAAGGACATAATCATCAGCAGATTTGTCTTGTTGCAGCAGCAAATAGCAGTTGCGACATGAGAGGGAGAAGCCGATGAAGAAGAAAGGGGCTGTGACATCAACAAGGTGATTATTATTATTGTTGTTGTTGTTGTAGGGATTTTCATTTTAAGTACGAGTGACAACAAGGTTGTGCTGCTGTTGCTGTGAGTATCCTGTAGGGAAAAGCGAGCTCAAAGAAAACGAAAAGTGATGAACTAGTACAATTTCGACCAGTTTGGATAATTTGGACTAGAAAACATTTTTGGGTTGCTTAAATTAACTTTTATTTTAGAATGTGTTTTTAATGACTGGATGTGACTAGTCACGAGTTTCTGTACTAGTGCTGTACTTGTAAAATTTATACCAGTTTGAAGTTACTTAAAATAAACTTAACTATAAATTACTTAAAATAGACTGCGATCTTAATAACTCAGTAGAAGCGACTCCCAGTTCATGAGAGGACTGAGCTTATTCGGAACTAGAACAATTTATACCAGTTGATGAAATCTTAAAATAATCTATATTTTACACTGTCGTTTTAACGGTTCGCTAAAAAGGACTCCCGGGCCATAAGACGGCAACAGTTCCGACCTAGTACAATTTATACCACTTTGAAGTTACATCTATATTTTAGATAGCGGTGCTCATGATTCACTTGAAAGGTAGGTCATGAAAAAGGCTAAAGTAAAGAACTAGTACCAGTTATACCAGTTTTAGATTGCTTAATCTACATTCCATACTGCGAACCAGTAAAATTTATACCAGCTGTAAGTAGCCCGAAACTAGTTCAATTACATAAATTGTGAACTAATAAAATTTATACCAGTTTAAACGTACATAAACCATCTACATTTTAGGCTGTGGTTTTAATAATTCACTTGAAGAGACTACCGGATCAAGAAAAATGCTAGAGTTATGAGCTAGTACAGGTTATACCAGTTTAAGATTGGTTGATATGATCTATAGTTTAGGCTGTGGTATTAATGACTCACTTGAAGCAACTCCCAGATCATGAGGGACTACAGCTATTGAGCTTATTCGGAACTAAAACAATTTATACCAGTTTAAAGTTATTTAAAATAGTCTATATTTTATTTTGTGATTTTAACGACTCGCTGGAAGGGACACCCGGGCCATGAGAGGTTAAAAGTTCTGTACTATTAAGATTTAAACCAGTTTGACTCACTTGAAGCGTCCACAGGGTCATGAAAACGCTAGAGTTAGGTACTAGTACAGGTTATACCAGTTTGAGAATGCTTCAAATAATCTATATTTTAGGCTGTGGTTTTAATGACTCACTAAAAGGGACTACCGGGTCATGAAAAGACTGGAGTTAGTACAAGTTATACAAGTTATACCAGTTTGAGATTGCTTGAAATAATTTATATTTTAGACGGCGATTTTAAAGCCTCGCTCGAAGGCGCTCTGGAATCATGAGAAGTCTTTACTTTGAAACTAATTATGAACTAGTATAATTTACACCGGTTTGATGTTGGCTATATTTAAAACATTTAAAATCGATCAGTATCTATTTCAATACAAAATATGGATTTGCATACAATTATCAACGCAACTAGTCCGAAACTAGTTCAGTTGTGGCACGCAACTATGCTTTGACAACGAAACATTGTCATTTACCGTTACGTCAAGCACAATAGTTGTTGTCTAAAGAGCTTCGAAGGGTCAGCCGCGGGTTACAGACGCAAAGACTTACCAATCTCGCACGCATTACAGGTGGTTGATTGATAGATTGGTTGTCAGAGCCAATGCCAAGCACGCCAAGTACCGAGCATAAGAAGAGCACCCCTGCTGCTTACTCGCTTAAGCTCATTGTATTTTTTTTACTCCTTGTTTAAGCAGTATACTTATAGGCGTGCAAACGAAAGGGATATTCTGTGCGCAGTCGGTGAATAAGCTGGATTAAAATCAAAACAGATTGGCAATGGCATTAATAGCAATAGCAACACACAGCGACGGCGACTGCGGCAATAAGGACAATTGCGGCAGCCAAAGCTGGGCGACAACAACAACAATAACAATAGCACAACTCCACCAAGTACTCGAAACATTTGCAGAGACACGAACAGGCTTTGGCGTTCTGTCTGTGAATTCGAACACCTTGCCAACATCACAACAACAAAAACAACTAGAATAACAATAACAATTACAATAAAAACAACGATCGTATTGCTATCTACGCTAACGCGTCAAAGGGGTGTTCGGTAGCATTTGGATTTTGATTTAGCGACGACACTGCCCGACCGATTGTCATCGAGATAATTGTTTTGATACGGCAAATAGCATTCACTCACGGCCCGCGCTGACTACTCGAAATCAATTGTTGGTGTTTTACACTTAAAATATGTGAGCGTCGTTTTCTTCAAACTTCGCCATACGGCCAACACACGAGTGTAGTAGCGATGGTTAAGTAGCCCGTAGACGATCAATATATTGATCAATACGTATTGATCAATATGATTGAAGGTGCATCAATACGCTTCAATATTGCTTCAATACGAGCTCTGTCAATACGATGTTTTAGTGTGAGACTGTTCGTTGCATGGGTAGGTTGCCTTTTTAAAGTTTATAAATTTTACAAGAGTTTGAAAATATTTGGTGATTGTTTCTCCAAATCAAAACAATGGTGTCCAATAAAGATTTAGCTTTTCTCACCATTACATTGATGAACATCATCTCTTCAAAGTACCATGCTTTTGGAGTTGGAATAGCATCCGTTGATGCCCCTGATCGCTTCGCACTTTCAATTGCTTTGTAGTCTTTATTAAAATGTGTGCGCAAGATGTTTATTTTCTTTTTAATTTTTTCTATAGTGAAGTCAGGTTTGTAAACAACAAGTGCTGCATGGATTTTTTTAAATGCTAATTGTTTTTTTGTTTGATTGAAATAATCTTTAGATTTCACTTTCCACAACTCGGGCAAATCACGATAAAGATTTATTGTATGTATGTATGTGATTGGCGTTGCAACCGTTTAGCCGGTTATAGCCGAATCGACGATAGTGCGCCATCTCTCTCTCTCCTTCGCAGTTCGGCGCCAGTTGGAGATCCCAAGTGTAACCAGGTCGCCCTCCACCTGGTCCCTCCAACGGAGTGGAGGCCTTCCCCTTCCTCGGCTTCCTCCGGCGGGTACTGCATCGAACACTTTCAGGGCTGGAGTGTTTTCGTCCATTCGGACAACATGACCTAGCCAGCGTAGCCGCTGTCTTTTTATTCGCTGAACTATGTCAATGTCGTCGTATAACTCGTACAGCTCATCGTTCCATCGTCTGCGGTATTCGCCGTTGCCAATGTTCTTAGGACCATAAATCTTGCGCAAAATTTTCCTCTCGAAAACTCCTAGTGTCATCTCATCTGATGTTGACATCGTCCAAGCTTCTGCACCGTAGATCAGGACGGGGATGATAAGCGACTTGTAGAGCTTGATTTTGATTCGTCGAGAGAGGACTTTACTGTTCAATTGCCTACTCAGTCCAAAGTAGCACCTGTTGGCAAGAGTTATTCTGCGCTGGATTTCGAGGCTGACATTGTTCGTGTTGTTGATGCTGGTTCCCAGGTATACGAAATTATCTACGACCTCGAAGTTATGACTGTCAACAGTGACGTGGGAGCCAAGGCGCGAATGCGCCGACTGTTTGCTTGATGACAGGAGATATTTCGTCTTGTCCTCATTCACCTCCAGACCCATTCGCTTCGCCTCCTTATCCATGCGGGAAAAAGCAGAACAAACGGCGCGGTTGTTGCTTCCGATGATATCAATATCATCGGCGTACGCCAGAGCTGTACACTCTTGTAAAAGATGGTACCCTCTCTGTTTAGCTCTGCAGCTCTTATAATTTTTTCCAGCATCAGGTTAAAGAAGTCGCACGATAGTGAGTCACCTTGTCTGAAACCTCGTTTGGTATCGAACGGCTCGGAGAGGTCCTTCCCAATCATGACGGAGCTTTTGGTGTTGCTCAACGTCAACTTACACAGCCGTATTAGTTTTGCGGGGATACCAAATTCAGACATCGCGGCATAAAGGCAGCTCCTTTTCGTGCTGTCGAAAGCTGCTTTAAAATCGACAAAAAGGTGGTGTGTGTCGATCCTCTTTTCACGGGTCTTCCAAGATTTGGCGCATGGTGAATATCTGGTCAGTTGTTGATTTCCCAGGTCTAAAGCCACACTGATAAGGTCCAATCAGTTTGTTGACGGTGGGCTTTAGTCTTTCACACAGTACTGATCCCACGGTAATTGGCGCAGATTGTGGGATCTCCCTTTTTATGGATTGGGCAGAGCACACTGAGATTCCAATCGTCAGGCATGCTTTCTTCCGACCATATTTTGCAAAGAAGCTGATGCATGCACCTTATCAGTTCTTCGCCGCCGTATTTGAATAGTTCTGCCGGTAATCTATCGGCCCCCGCTGCTTTGTTGTTCTTCAAGCGGGTAATTGCTATTCGAATTTCTTCATGGTCGGGTAATGGAACATCTGTTCCATCGTCATCGATTGGGGGATCGGGTTCGCCATCTCCTGGTGTTGTACTCTCACTGCCATTCAGCAGGTCGGAGAAGTGTTCCCTCCATAATCCCAGTATGCCCTGGACATCGGTTACCAGATTACCGCCTTGGTCTCTACATGAGGATGCTCCGGTCTTGAAACCTTCGTTAAGTCGCTTCATTTTTTCATAAAATTTTCGAGCATTCCCTCTGTCTGCCAGCTTCTCAAGCTCTTCGTACTCACGCATTTCGGCCTCTTTCTTTTTTTGTCTGCAAATGCGTCTCGCTTCCCTCTTCAGCTCTCTGTATCTATCCCATCCCGCACGTGTTGTGGTCGTTTGTAACGTTGCGAGGTAGGCAGTCTGTTTTCTCTCCGCTGCGAGACGGCACTCCTCATCGTACCAGCTTGTTTTTGTCGTTGCCGAAAACCAATTGTTTCGGCTGCAGCGGTACGCAGTGAGTTTGAGATGCCGTTCCACAGTTCCCTTATACCGAGATGCTGATGAGTGCTCTCAGAGAGCAGGAGTGCAAGTCGAGTAGAGTATTTCGTGGCTGTCTGTTGCGATTGCAGCTTTTCGACGTCGAACCTTCCTTGTGTTTGTTGACGGGCGTTCTTTGCTGCACAGAGGCGGGTGCGTATCTTCGCTGCGACCAGATAATGGTCCGAGTCTATATTTGGTCCTCGGAGCGTACGCACGTCTAAAACACAGGAGACATGTCTTCCGTCTATCACAACGTGATCGATTTGGTTCCGCGTGTTTCGATCAGGAGACAGCCAAGTAGCTTGATGTATTTTCTTATGCTGGAATCTGGTACTACAGACGACCATATTTCGGGCCCCAGCGAAGTCGATCAGCCTCAGGCCGTTTGGCGATGTTTCGTCATGGAGGCTGAATTTTCCGACTGTTGTACCAAAGACACCTTCTTTACCCACCCTGGCGTTAAAATCGCCAAGCACGACTTTTACATCGTGGCGGGGCAGCGCTCATAGGTGCGTTCTAGGCGCTCATAGAAAGCATCTTTGGTCACATCGTCCTTCTCTTCCGTTGGGGCGTGGGCGCAAATCAGCGATATGTTGAAGAACCTCGCTTTGATGCGGATTGTGGCAAGACGTTCATCCACCGGGGTGAATGCCAGGACTCTGCGACGGAGTCTCTCTCCCACCACAAATCCAACACCAAATTTGCGCTCCTTTATATGGCCGCTGTAGTAGATGTCACAAGGACCCACCTTCTTCCGTCCTTGTCCCGTCCATCGCACTTCTTGGATGGCGGTGATGTCAGCCTTGAGTCGTATGAGGACATCAACCAGCTGGGCAGAGGCACCTTCCCAATTAAGGGTCCGGACATTCCAGGTGCATGCCCTTATATCATTATCCTTAAAACGTTTGCAGGGGTCGTCATCAAAAGGGGGGTGTCTCATCCGAGGCTTTCGTAGATTTTTCATTGGGGGGTGTTTTTATGTGGTGGGTCCCAAACCCAATGCACAACCGCATAAGCGGGCTTCGCCTTCTCACTTTAGCTCGCCTTCAGACGGATGTCTGTTGGCTACCCAGAGGATACTTGGTCTAAAACCGGAAGTCGTGAGCTGCTTGGACCATGTGGAGAAGAATCGTTTCTGGCCACTCCCAAGTGAATGACAATCAAAAACTTTCCTCACTTGCGTGAACTTCTACACATGGTCCCATCCTCCAGCATATTTATTAGCATAGAAATAAATTCACGTTCACTTTCACTTATTTCTGCCATTGCGCACTTGTTGAGACTACTTAACGGGACAAAATTATACACATAAATGAGCTCATATTGATCAATAAACGTTGTAGACGTAAATATGCGCATCAATATAGTCGCCGTCAATATGCTTCAATATAAAATCCTATCAATATGCTTCAATACGCCATCAATATGTTTGAAGCCCTCGTACACGTTCAATATGCCCTTCAATACGTATTGATCAATACGTATTGATCAATAATATTGATCGTCTATGCGCTACTTTAGATTGAGCGTTGTTGATAAGCAGATGTCACGAAATTCGGTTTAGTTTTACACCAGTTTGAAGGGATAATTCACAGCCAATTCATTGTTAATTTGTTGGCTATTTGAAGTGATAGAAATAGATAATGATTCCCTGACATTGGGAATTTGGAATATGAAACGAATATATGGGGCGATGATAATTGAATCAAGTTAAGAGTAGAGCGAGGAACCTGCTTATATTGGATTTAAAGTGGAGGATAGGCCATACTTTGCCAGTGATATCACTAGTAGATTCTGAAAAATATATTAACATGTGTACTTTGAGGGAGTGAGAGATACTATCGGCTGTTCTACATATTAAATTACTGGACTAAAAGGTTTCTTAAGTCAATTATGTTGACAAGTGGGTTCATATAGGTATATAAAAGAAATATGCAAGCTTGCTTATGATATCAAACAACTAATTTTTAGACTACGAGGAAGTGGAAGAACGATAGTGAAACTCATTATAGGCACCATATGTTGCTTCTAGTATTCATATTTTACTTCAAATGGGTAATCTAAGTTCTGAGGGAACAACAGGGATTTATGAACTAACTAGGGAAAAACTTTCCCTAGAAACATAGATTATGGCTCGGGTAGGATCAGAATTTTCTAACCAGCTATTTCATGAGCTCGACTATGGAGGTTTTCACAATTAGTATCCTTGGACAACCCTCTTCAAAATCGATAAGCCGTTTAGAACATCTATTTATCAACTAATATCAAATAGGGTATGCTTAGGCCACAATAGATAACACATTAAACTTCTATGAAAAGCTGGATATTATGAGAATCATCATCAAAGAAGGGGACAAATTCTAACAATAACCTAACTTTCTTGTAAGATTGCAATCTCAGGATAACGAGGCTCTGCAGTCGCTTTGCCATTCAGCGCTTTATTCAACTACCATTCCCTCCGGCTGAATAAGTGCTGAAAGCTTAAAGGTCTCCAAATCATTCAAAATTATGTAGGTTCTTCTTAGAACTCAGTGATAGTGAGAATTATCCGAGGAAGAGAATAAAATAGTTGAACCGAATTCGAATAATCCAAGAATTATTGTAATTTTGAGTTGACTTCTGTTGGTTAGTAGTAGTAAAGATCGAAGAGTAAAAATTGTTACTAGTCGGGGGAGTCAACTGAAGAAAGTCTTGATCTCTATTGGTCTCATAAGCTGACGGGTTCGAAACAGTTATAAAAAAAAACCGATGGAGGTTACCGACACTGAGTGGCTAACAGTTTAAAAATTATAACATTCTTTTCGTTCCGAATAAGCTTCTTCCAGTTAAATGTTCGAAAAATCAATCCATATATCGAGAGTTTGTATGATATATGACATCAGAGAAATAATTATATTTATGGAGATTTACCAAAAAATGCAAAAACAGCATTTGCAATATCAGGTGGCAACCATATTCAAATATTTACTGTAGAATATTTTCCAGACTGTATTATATTGTCCATATTGTAATATATATTCAATTTAATTGAGCATTTTAATTAAAAAACATAATTGCAAACAGGTGGCACCTCTTTTCTAGTATATTTGCACTGTTTCTTTTTTAATTTAATTTTTTCATTTTGATACCCATATTATCTACATAGTAATTCATTTATTTTATCAATTTCATTGAATTAAAATATTGAAAAAGTGGCAACCCTTTCCAAAAAAAAATTAATTTCCAGTGTGACGGAATTTCGTTTCACTACACAATTTCGTTGCATTCAATAGTTTTTAGTATACTGTCTAAAGAAAATTCACTTCAAAAATCACAATAACAGCTTACTTTCTCGGTGGACTCATTTGAGCCACGTCGCTGCACAAAATCTCACTGGGAATGTTCCCGTACATGAGTACATATGTACATACGATACATATGTATATAGAGGTATGCGTACATAAAACGCGAATGATGATGATTACGACATTAAAATAGCGACAGCCGGGTAAATGTCTGCCAGCACAGCGAACAACAATGGACGCGACGCGTGATCAGGTGTCCTTAGAGTTGTTGAAATGTTACATTCGCTCGTAAACTTCAATTTTGTGCAAGTGTTTAACGCAACAACAACAAGTGTACGGAGAGCCAAACGCCGTCGAAACAATGAAACATAAAACTTAACGGTCATAAAGGGACCAAACTCTAATGTAGCATACACATAAGTATGTATGTAGATGAGCGAGTAATTGTGTGGAGCGGGCACAAATGGGGGCTCAAATTATCACGCTGTTAGACGGACGAATGAGCAATAAACGTATGGAGAACATATGTATCGCGGCCGCAGATGCTAGGGGCTGAGGTATTTAGGTGTGAGTTGGTGATGGCCGACTCGTAAGATTTTATAAGGTGTAGGATATGTCTCTGAAGATGGCTGATTTAAAGGTGAAGTTTATGGCTTTTGATTCAGTAGCCATCTTAAAAGAACATAACCCACTCCACGTCTGTGTTTAATGTGGAACTTGACTTTATATGTATTACTTACAATGGTATAGATTTAAGTACACATTATTTTTAGAATTAAAATAAATATTTCAGACAATCCAAATGTGTCTGAAGTGATGGATACATTTTTATTCAAAATCATTATATTTAAATATATTTCTATGAAATAATTACTTATCTTCGTATTACAAAAAGAGATATGAGAAAAGCTGAAATGTCAAAACTGACTGACTTGACTTGGAGAATTTTCATCTATGATGGCTCACAGTGGAACAATAAGTAAAGGAAGGTCTTCCTCTAAATCACGCCTTACTAAAAAGAGAATAAGAAGACTATGGAGCTTCGGCCATATTATATACTGGGTTTCTTCTCTAGTGATCAATAATCTAGAGTAGAAGATTGGCTGCCAAATTTATATTCAGATTGCTTGGCAAACATAAAGCTACCAGAAATAATTTCCCGAAAATATATTAGAGGGAATTGTCAGTGACCTCATCAGGTGCGACTACAATTTGGTGGTGGATCCTCATACAAGTATAAGTATACTAGATCATCAAATAATCAGCTTGAGTTGGTAATTCTGCCTGGTGTCGATTATAAGGAAATCTAAAATTCCACCGAAAGAAAAAAATCATAACAGCTTCCTAAAATTACGAGAATAGATGGTGTAACCTTAGTTAAGCGATAATCGCCTAATTGTATGCTTTAAAAATGACTGTGCTCACGACTATGCTCAAGATAAGATATATCAAAAGGAGGTCAAGAAATAAATAATACTACTTCAACGAGGTATACAGTATATACTATACCACAAGTAGCCTTTGGAGAATAGCTAATCGAACAAACAGCTAGTATAATTCAAATAGACTGGTATAATAAAATTGAGATAAAACTGGGAAACCTTGGAGAGTAACAAATCGAACATAAAGACATTTTTTTAACACAACAATAACAAATAAATCCCAGCCGAGAGGACCAATTTTCGACTACTTTTTTCCAGTAAGCAAACAGAGTAATTCTAATGAATAGACTGAAATGGCGAACCAAACTGAGTATAAATCACGTAACAGCTATCAAAAAGACCAACTCGGAAAAAATATTGCCTCATTAAAAGTTTTGAAAACCACGAATGATTGAATTTTTGAATTTTACATTAGACAAGTGTTGGTGAATCGAACATACATACATGAAATTATAGTTGCAATCAATTAGATATAATCCAGACGAGATTATACTACAATACAAGTACTATAACGGGATAGATGTAAGCTAGCAATTTTTGGAGAGTGATGATTCGAAGAAGCAACGGGTATAAGTCATATAGACTGGACTGAAGATAGAACTGTTTTCGATACTGTAAGCATTAGAGAGTAGCGAATTGACCACGCTATTGGTATAAATGTCGTAGTTTAACTCGCTTTTATTGAATATTACCAGCAAATTTTATTGCCGCATTCACAAGTAAGCTTTATGATTAGAGAGAAGAGCGCAAGTAGAGACAGTAGAGAAAATACTGATATAAGAGGATAAGTTTTGCTGCAATCAACTTACAAAAAATCATAAATTTCCAACAAAATTTGTAAATTTCAATCCAATAAAGGTAAATTTGTGGCACAATTGAATTTCTTTGTATCCTAAAATACTTTTTTCCCCTAAAAACTCATTGAACTGAGATAACCAGGTGTATTTGATCAGCCAATTTCTACACAGAAATGTGTTGATGGCAATTCCTGAATGAGGCTACAGCATTTCCTCGACTTCCTATTTCCCCTTTCGTTAAATTACAATATTATTATTATTATAGCATTGCTTCGGGCCTTCCCTCATTGACTTTCATTGGCATTCAAATACCACATGGTGGACGGGAATCTGCATAGCGGCAAATAATGAAACCGAATCAAATGAAATAACAACACACACAGCAGGCGACACCTTTTCAAATGCGAATACAATTCTATTATAGCAACCGAAACGTTTTTGAATTGCATGCCAACCCCTCCCTTCGTTCCAATGTACATAGTTGAGGGCAATCAGCGTGCACCCCGTTGCTGCTGCGAGTACAAGACACCCCTTGATGTTAGCTGGCGAGCGCTTTGCTTGCTTAGCTGGATTGTGGCGTGTTGAGTTTCATTGTTTTGACATGAGGGATATGCGACGTTGCGCATGCGCTCCAGTTTTCAAAACACCAAAAACAACAACAGCAACACAGTTGCCTACCAGCCGGCGCCGCTCGGCATTGTCATCTGTCCGTCTGCTGCTGTGCGACTGACTTGCCACGTGATTCTGAGGCATAGCGAATGCGAAAAGGCGCTGCTGCTGCTGCTGCTGCTTCCATACTTCTAGTGTTGCCATTTCGGTAATCAACTGTTGACAGCACACAAATAAAATTGCATTTTAATGAAGTGCGCTCCAGTTGTCGCTCTGACGCTGGCGACGATAATGTTGTTGATGTTGATGATTGCTCATTAATGCGACACGCTGCCTCGGGCTTGAGCTCGAGCCGTAGACGCAGCCGCTGTGGCATGCAGCATGTGCGCTTTCATTAACCTTAGAGCTGCTTGTTTTCTTAACCACTTCATGCTTTGTGTGTACGCTCTCATATTTTCGGGTTTTCAGGGGTTTTCAGCTTTTCATCTGTTTTGATTTGCATTTTCGGTGAGCAAAAGGGTTGCAATGTTTTTCTTTAACACCTTTTCTTGCTTTTTGTCGGTTGCCGGCGAAAGCCTTTGTTATTTTAGCTGCCATTTATTGTTGTTGGTTGTATCCTGCTGTTTTTGCTCTGTTTTTCCTTGTAATCCTGAATGTTTTGATTTAATTTGGATTTTCGGTTTATTGTTGACTTTTGTGGAAATTCGCATAATTCCAAAGAAATTTTAACGAAGGGGGTTTACAATTAGGATAATCGGAATTTATTAATATTGTTATTATTAACTACAGGCTAAGTTTTAAGTAGGGGAGATTGGCGGTTGCCTATTTCGAATAAACTTTTTTTTTGATAAGCTGGCAACTCTCTTCCAAGGTTTTGTTTTAAATATTTCCCTATCGCTTTTCGTAAGAATTTCTGAGTTTTGGATACATTTTGTGATATTTTCGGCAAGTTTTTTCATATCCGGCAACTCTATTCCAAATATTAATATTTAAGACATTTCAAATGCTTCAGGAAAAATTGTCTCAATTCCAAAATTTGTTTTAAAGATTTCCCGATCGTTTTGACTTTAAAAAAATTTTAACATTTGAGAGACATTTTAAGCAATTTTTTCACGGATGGCAACTCTATACAAAAAAATAATGTTTAAGACAAGCCAAATATTATATTTATGTAACACTTACTGTTTGGAAAGCATTTTACCATATTTAGTGTTGTTTTTTTTTCTTATACAAGTTGGCAACTCTATTCCTACATTTGTTCTAAAGATTCCTTGTTCGCTTTGCCACTAAAAATTTTAACATTTGGGACACTTCGTGTGATTTCCAGCTACTTTTTCATGGATGTCAACTCTATTCCAAAATCTTAATAACGGGTGATTTTTTTGAGGTTAGGATTTTCATGCATTAGTATTTGACAGATCACGTGGGATTTCAGACATGGTGTCAAAGAGAAAGATGCTCAGTATGCTTTGACATTTCATCATGAATAGACTTACTAACGAGCAACGCTTGCAAATTATTGAATTTTATTACCAAAATCAGTGTTCGGTTCGAAAATTTTTTATCGACAAATTTTGTTCAGCGATGAGGCTCATTTCTGGTTGAATGGCTACGTAAATAAGCAAAATTGCCGCATTTGGGGTGAAGAGCAACCAGAAGCCGTTCAAGAACTGCCCATGCATCCCGAAAAATGCACTGTTTGGTGTGGTTTGTACGCTGGTGGAATCATTGGACCGTATTTTTTCAAAGATGCTGTTGGACGCAACGTTACGGTGAATGGCGATCGCTATCGTTCGATGCTAACAAACTTTTTGTTGCCAAAAATGGAAGAACTGAACTTGGTTGACATGTGGTTTCAACAAGATGGCGCTACATGCCACACAGCTCGCGATTCTATGGCCATTTTGAGGGAAAACTTCGGAGAACAATTCATCTCAAGAAATGGACCCGTAAGTTGGCCACCAAGATCATGCGATTTAACGCCTTTAGACTATTTTTTGTGGGGCTACGTCAAGTCTAAAGTCTACAGAAATAAGCCAGCAACTATTCCAGCTTTGGAAGACAACATTTCCGAAGAAATTCGGGCTATTCCGGCCGAAATGCTCGAAAAAGTTGCCCAAAATTGGACTTTCCGAATGGACCACCTAAGACGCAGCCGCGGTCAACATTTAAATGAAATTATCTTCAAAAAGTAAATGTCATGAACCAATCTAACGTTTCAAATAAAGAACCGATGAGATTTTGCAAATTTTATGCGTTTTTTTTTAAAAAAAAGTTATCAAGCTCTTAAAAAATCACCCTTTATTTAAGATATTGTAACACTTAATTTTTAGGAAGTATTTTACCAAATTTTGAATTTAATTTTTTTAATTTCAAAATTTTTCTATTTCAAACTGAAAAAATTTATTACGAACCCGAGAATTTCCGAAATAATTTTCGTTACATTTTCAGCATTTTTTTCATATCTGGCAACTCTATATCAAAATATGAATATTTAAGTCATTCTAAATAATTTATGTAATGATTTCCAAAAGGCTAAAGTTTTAGAAAACATTTTCCGATATTTTCAGTTACAATTATTTTTGAAAGTTGGCAACTCTATTCCAAAATTTGTTCTAAATATTTCGCGATCGCTTTGCGTCTAAAAATTTCAACGTTTGGGACACAATTCTATACCAAAATATGAATATTTGAGACGTGCCAATTGCTTTATGTAATAATTTTTAAAACATACGATTTTATCATATTTCGAGTTAAATTGTTTACAAAAGTTGGCAACTCTATTCCAAAATTTATTCAACAGATTTAAGAATCGCTTTGCGATTACAATTTGTAACGTTTGGTACACATTTCATGACATTTTTAGGAATTTTTTTCATGGTTGGCAACTCTATACCAAACTTTAATATTTAAGGGTTAAGAAACTAATTATGGTTTGGCGAAAATTAGGCTAACCCAACCATTGCTTAAGAAATAATAAAAAAAATGTGAACGATCCAATCAAAAACCTGCCTTTAAAGGTCCTGGAACACCTATGAATAGTTCGTATAACGACGGCTCCTACTGTGTCAAACGCTGAAAACAAGTTCACCAAAATTTCGTTCAAAAGAGCCTGTGGCATAGCTTTTTATTTATGGAAACTAAGAATCGTATCGTCAGTTTTCAAGCATGCTCTAAGTCATAATTTCTAACGGTATAAAAATGACACTGACAAAATAACACCTGATTGAAAGAACAACCTATTAGAACGATCTAAATCTACATTTAGAATTGCCTTAATGAAGAGTTCAGATTCTCTATACTCGACGGAATACTAGACCTTTGTCGCATTAAGGTAGTTTAGTAGAGACATGTGTTGAAGAATCATCAGATGGACTTCTTACGCTTTGGAAACGATGATCAGCCAAAATAAAACACAGACCCTAAAGCTGTAACGAATTCGAAAACTGACGAGTATACAACCATAGAACGAACCTAATCTTATCTTAAATACTAAGAAGTATAAGACAATTGGTTCCAGCTTCCATCGAACAAAAAACCGGCAAGTTAAAGCAAAACAATAATTCAAGAACTAAATAAAATAAAGCTGCTAGCGTTATGCTCTATAGACTACGCACCAATCCACAAACATACAACCGAAAAAGAATAAACTCCCACTAATAGAGACATTCAATCAGCAAATACATGTGAAACTGGGACGTGCTGAGTGGGTATCCCCCAGAGCTTTGGAAACAGCAAGCACCCAACATTTTCGGAGGACTGTCTTCATTTTTATGCACGGCACATACAGGCGAGTGTATTGTCAGCCAGCCTTGAAATATGGCAACGAGCAGAGAGTTGATGAAGTTGGACACAATGAGAACTGCCTTCAAGAAATCCAAGTGAAGCATAGCAAAAGGCGCTGAATGAAGGGGGCGTATTATACGTTTGTTTGTAAGTAATTTTTTTTAAGTATGTTTTATTGTGAAAAATATGAATTCGCATTCACACTTCAATTACCGTAACACCGAGCGTTCGCGCTCTCTTTCTCTCTCACTCTCTCCACCATATAGTATATGGTGTGAGTATATTAAATGAATCAGGACCACGGGAGATGAATGTGGCGGAAAGGACAATTGAATCAGTGCAGAACAATGTGTGTATTGTTATTGTTGTTGTTGAGACAACCGTGGAGACCGGAGGGGGTAGAGATTTTAATATGCTGTGTGATTATTGTTGATGGGTTCCACTTGATGAACGATAACGAATTGTGAAACAGCGTGCAAAATGGATTTATGTTTATGTATGTATGTATCTTTATTAACGTGGTGGGGATTTCGCACGCAGGATCGGTGGATTCGGTTCAGGAAGTATGTATGGTAAGATGTTTGGAATTAAAATCGTTTGAACACGAATTTTCAGGTATGAAAAATGCAGTTTTAAAAATTAAATGATGGACCGAATTCATTAACGTGGGCTTATGGGGCCACGATAGGAAGAAAGAACAAGCAAAAGGAATGACGTGTGGAAAGGACGGACGGACGAAAGAAAGCAAACGAATGACGGAAGAAAGACGGGACGCATATAAGGAGGGACAGACGGAAAAATCGACAGACAATCTAAAGAAAGGATATGGATAGAAGTAATAACGGACGGAAGGGCGGATGGAAGAAAGTGCGGACATGCAGACTAATTGAAGGACGAACGAACGAAAGGAAGAAAGAACGTATAAAAGGAAAAATGGATAGAAAGGATGGCGGGACAGACGGAATAATGGTAGGTCAGACAAACTGAAGAAAGGGCAAACGAACGACGGAATGAAGGACGGGCACATAGAAGGAAGGTCGGATGGAAGAATGAACGGACGGAAAGATGTACGGCCATGTACGGACGAAAGGCAGAACGGATGAAATAATATTGAACGGACATACAGATTACAGAAAGATCGAACGAACGAAAGGAATAAAGAACAGATAAAATGGAGGTAGTACCGTCGGACAGATTGAAGGAAGGGCAGACGAACTACGGAAGAAAGGACGAAGGGACAGAAGGATGGAAGATTGGACGGACAGAAAGACGACGGACATTCTAAGGAAAGATCGAATGTACGAAATGATGGGCAGAAATAAGAACGGACAGAAGAAAAAAAAGTCGAACAGACTAATGTCAGGAGGAACGAATGAAAGGAAGAAGCAACAGATAAAAGCAAAAGAGAACGGACGGATGGAATGTTGGACGGACGGCAAGACATACGGACACTCTGAAGAAAGGACGTACAGAAGAAAGAAAGAAAGAATAAACGCAACGAGTGGACAGAACAGAAGGAAAGATAAATGGAACGAAGGACGGATAAAAGAAAGTAAGAAGATGGTACGAATGGAAGAAAGGGTGGACGAAAGTAATGACGGATAGAAAGAAAGACAGACGAACAGCTGGAAGGAAGAACGACGCATGAAATGAATAACAGATGGAAGGACGGACGTAATGAAGACGATCGCAAAGTACGGACACACAGAAGAAAAGACGGATAAGCCGAAGAAAGTACCAACAAACGAAAAAACTAACTACCATAAGGAAGAATGTATGGTTGAATGAAGAACGGTCAATCAAAATAATGGAGCGATACAAAGGCGGAACTTTTTAGACCGTACGAATAGACCCGAAATAATTTCATTTCACCATGCTGATAATTTTTGGTATTAAAAGAACTGTCAAATGAATACAAATTTTATAATACTTGAGGGATAAAAAATAAATATAGTAAAAAATTCAGAAATTTCATAGAAAATTGTGCCAATTTCGAAACCATACCACACTTAATTTAATTACATAGCACCCAATGCCTCGCTCCGTCGCTCAATGCAACCCTGTAATTAAGCGTCATTTTCGTTGCAGTTGTAAAAAAAACATAAATCATTGCAGCACAGCACCTTGCCGTCCATTATTTACGTTGCGAGTGCACATGTTGGGCATACAAAGCAACACAGTTGGACACCACTCTTCCAACACAATTAAAACTCCAACCACCGTTGCAACTTAGGGCGCGTGCCACAAACAACGAGACAAAGATACCACTGATGGTGCTGATGGTGAATACAACGCAGTGGTCACGCTTCATTGCAAATGTCCAGCGGGTTTTGATTGAAATCGACAATTACAATTGGAAATATTTTGCAAACAATAACATTAGAGTGGAAAATGCGATCATAAAATTTTTAGTTTCACTTTTGATTATGGCAATAAATATAAAACTTCGATTTACCCAGACACACACAACTCAATCACTGCTTTGAAGTGTCCAAGCGCATCGGATACGTGGCGGGGTTTGTGGTAAACCGTAAAGTGTGCTGAAAATTGATTATAAAATGCTTCTCGGTCATTAAAGCAAATTATGAACGCAATTGTTTTGAAATTGTAAAATCGAAAAAAAAAATATTGAGTACGCGACAACAGCAATGGTACAGCGATGATTTCACGCTGTGATTGAAGTGAAGTGGGCTGCGGCTGGGATTGAGTTGTTGGGCGTGCGTACGTATGCCTTGAGTGGGACACCTGGGTTGTTAATTGCGGTTTGGAAAGTGCCTACCTATTTACTTCATGTGGTTGAATATAGTAAAATACCGTTTAATGAAGCAATAAAATTTTTATAATAATGGTATTTTAAAATTATATAGGATGAGATCACTGCAATATTTTTGTAAAGATTTGCTTCACAAACAATAGATGGAAGTGGAGAGGAATTTTTAAGAATATTTTTTTATTGAAAAATATACGAAATTTTCAATTGAAGATTCCTTTATTGATTAAACCTATTAAATCATCTTCCGAAGAAGAAATTTAAAATTTTTTCTAGTCAGAGTCTTTGACATTACTTTACATTGTTTAGGAAAATGAAGGTACCAGAAGCCTTAAAATAGATATTTAGAGAAACGCCAGTCTTCAGAGAGTTCTAGTTCTCGAAGATATAGAGTATAGGTGGTGGAGTGGATATAGTAGAGTCCTCAAAAATGAAATCTGATAAAATTAGTGAACCTGAAAACTCAAAAAACCAAAATATTTCTCGGATATTGGAACTTAGAGGAATTTCGTTTCCGGTACAGGTCCATAACATTAAAACACCTCTGGCATTGTAACCCCTACTATATAGAATGTTTATTTATTTCTCGGATACTGGAACTTAGAGGAATTTCGTTTCCGGTACAGGTCCATAACATTGAATCACCTCTGGCATTGTAACCCCTACTATATAGAATGTTTATTTAACTATCAACCTCAAAACTTCGTTCTTTATTTCTTTAAAATTGGACTTCGGTCCATAATCTCGATCTTAAAGACACATATCAGTTCCTTCCTCTCCAATTGTGGGTGGTTATTGAGTTTACATGAGACCCTGACTAAAGCTAATACCTCTGCGTCCATTCCTCTGTAAATCTTCCGAAAGTTACCTAAAATTTTGGAAGCCTATCTGCCTATCTCACCTTCGGAATGCACCTACAGGCGAGTTTTCTTTTTTAAAAGAGTCCTCTGGGATATGAATCAAATGAAAAAATATTGATGTTTCGGACCATTATTTTTGGAAAGACTTCTTAGACAGGGTTTTTTCTTTCCATGTACCCAGTTTGGAAGCGAAAAACTAAGAAAAATCAGATATGTCGGTATTTTGATTAGGAATTTCTATAACGAAATGAATTGATCTTCATTTTTAACCTCTTGACCCCTAAATATATGTAAACAAATTAGGTCCGATCGAATTTTGCGATCTACTTCTATGATCTTCCCTTCTGGAATTCTTCAAAACTTTATACATTATTTCTTTAAAATTGGACTACGGTCCATAATCTCGATCTTGAAGACCGTTATCAGTTCCTTTATGAATCCAGTTCTAACTGTGGCAGGGGGTTCCAGTTTAAATGAAAACCCGACTAAGAAAGCTATTATAGAAGCAGAAAACCACCGTAAGCCTTCTGCAAGTTATCTCAAATTTGGTAAGGCTACCTACCTGGCCTTTGGAATATACCGACAAATGAGTTTGCTAGCTTGTTAGGTGCAATGAGGGATAGGATAGGAGTGAAAAAAGTTGAGGTTTCGAACCATTCTTTTGGAAAGACTGCTCAGGCGGTATTTTTTATTTCTCTGAAGCCAGGTATCGGTTCAGTTTAAAATGGTTTGAAAATGGAAAACAAAGAACAATCAGTTATGTTCGGATTTTGAATACGAATTTCTGGAACAAAATGATTGATTTTCACTTTTAACCGTTTGACCCATAAAATGTATCAACAAATTAGATCCGATTGAATATTGGGATCTACTTCAATGATCTTCCTTTCCTGACATCCCATAGAAAAGAATTTCCGGCAAAAAATGTACTCTCTACTGGCACCAGGGTCAATACATTTATTCCACACTCAAACCACTAACATACGCAAATACCTTAATTTGCACAGTCGCAAACCGGTACCGGAGGGGATATCTTTATATACACAAGACAAATAAATTAAATCACAACAGCTACCGTCAATTAAAATGAATCTCCACCTCTCTGATTCACAGCACCTTCGACGGCGTGGCGAACCGCAGCAAAACCCGAATACAAAGTTTATGAGCTGCCAATAACTCCTCAGATACAAAATGAAATGATAACGAAATGCAACAACAAAAGCGTGCAAATATGCAAAATAAATTAAGGCAGTTGACAAGCAACAAGTATTGACATTAATTTACATTTATCAACCGAAGTTGGACGAAATTAATGATGAGTAATAAATATTCGAACGGGAATTTATTATCGCCGAGGTGGTTTTTGAACTTTAGTTGCTTCGCTAGTTCGTATGCGTTGTTGTTTTAAGGCAAAATTGTTGCGTTTGGTTAGTGTTGTGTTTTTTGTTGTTGTTGTATTTGTTTTTGTTTTTTCCTTTTTGTGTCGGGTTGAATTATTTCTTACGTTTTATTGGCGTTTTTATGACATTTACTCGTAACTCTTTGCGGTGGAATAACTTATGCGCGGATTGTTTTTGAAATTATAATTATTGTCTTCGATTCGCCATTTCGCGGCTCGTTTTGCTCACTTGTCAGAAGAAATGGTATGGAAAATTAACGAAAAAATTTAACGAATCAATCTCATTAAAGTAATATGATCTGTGGTTCCATTTATTATACCAGTCTATTTATTTTCTACCAAATGTTTTTTCGATTGACAACTCTCTAAAATAAGACAAATCAAAGGGAACTGTCAATATTATATACGAGAGGATTTTCAAAATTTAAATTATTTTCGGAGATATAAGCATTTTTCTAACCTGTATAAACTGGTTCGGCCGGTTTTACGAAACTTTAAACGCGTTTTTCTCAAAACTATTGTTGTTCGGTACGATACCCACGATTTTTCAGGTTCTACTGGACGGTTACTTGAAATGTTTATGGACTCTTCTTTATTGGCTTTTCTAGAACTGGAACTGAGGCCCCATCCCAAATTTTTCATTTTTTACTATTTTTAAAGAATTCAAAACAGTCAAAAAAAGTGTTCGAAAAAAAAAATTTTTTTTAAACAGTCGCCATTTTGTTATAAAATTTTTTTCAAACTTTTCCCTAGTTCCGGATATTGCGACATTATTCTTGATTAATAATTTTTTTTTTTTTTTGGTTTCAGATTGCTAGGAGGGTCGAAATCATGGGTACGGTCACGTGAAAATTTTTCAAAAGCCCCCACTCCGTCAGCTCATAATTTATTCAATTTTTCACTGTTTTTAGTTTTTAATTTAATAAACAACCAATTAAAAAATGGATAGTAAAAATATTAATTGCCTTTTTTTACGACCTTTCAAAAATTACCTAAAATTTACGCTTCTACACCAGAATACCCCCTTAATCTATTACTGTTAACAAAAAATCGTATTTTCATCCAAGACCAGAGATGGGAGAACTCACATTTCAATATTAGAGAAAACTGCAGTTCCGTTTTCTTTTTCGTTCTGCTGCAGGAAAGCTAAGCACGTTAGCTCAGAACCCGAGCCAATTGCCAGTAATTACCTGGCTTTATGTCTTTCTAGTCCATGTTGATATGTAGAAGGTCTAGCGAACAGCTGTATTTACTAAATTAGTTATATCCCTCCGTAATTTTAGTCCTTCCACTTAATTATATTCCATTTGGAAATCTAAATTCGAATGACCTTAGCTCTTTTTATCATTCATAGTAATATGTGTGTTGTGCTCAGAACATTTCGTCAATTTCCTACCAGATTGAAATTGTCTAAGCTCTTTGGAACAAGATATATAACAAAATACGGAATGGGAAAACAAAATAGATTTGTGTACTTCAAACAAAAAATACTGCGAGTTAAGACTACTGAGAAGACAATTGTAAAGACTATGTGACTCATCCGAATATGCTCAAAGTTTAAGAAACAAAATATTTTAAATAAAATAAAGACCTCAAACAAGATATGCTTGAGAAATATTTCCGTCAAATAATTTCGGGAAAGGTTGCCACCTGTTAAAATTTCAATTTATATTGGTTGATAAAATATATTTGTAATATTGGTAACAAACTGAAGATGTCAATGAAAGCTTGCATTTGAAAATATATTTTTTCAAAATGTTGCCACCTTATTGAAAATAACGGTATAATTTTATTAATTTATATATTATAATATATTGATTAGGGTTGCCATCAATTTGAAAATTTTGAAGAAAATATCAGAACTTCTTTAAATCGAATATCTCCATAACTCGAACACTTGTATTGGCAATAGCGTTTAGAAGCCAAATTTCCTTTCCTAACTCGAATTTCTATAACTCGAAGTTCTCCATAACTCGAACACTTGAATTGGCAATAGCGTTTAGAAGCCAAATTTCATACAAATTTCCTTCCATAATTCGAACTTTTTGATCAGGGTGTAATACAAAATTTCAAATTTTACTGTCGAGGCAGAATTTTAAAAGAGTCTCTCTATATCGTATGGAGGCGAACAAAAAATATAATATTACACTTATGGATTGCATAAATCATCTTACAAAGGCATGGGATATAGACGTCAAGAGCCAAATACGAGCAAACTGCAACCAAAAAATTACAAAATAGATGTTTTAACGTATAAACATAAAACTTTATGCTAAGTAAATAAATAAAACTCTGTATAAATCTATATTTTACAGATTTTTGAAAAATTGTATGTTTTAATGAAAATATTACTCAAAGTCTCTCTAACTCGAAGTTTTTTTGTGGATTATGGTGATTCGAGTTAGAGAAGTTCCACTGTATCTTTATCTCAATTAAATAGAATACATTATGCATATCAAACGGAAGAGGTTTACGAAAACTCTCAGATGAGAATATATTTGAAATTGTGGCCATCTGTCAGAATTTTATAATTCAATTTAATATCACGCAAAATTGGTTAATGAAAGATTTAAGTTTTAAATATTATTGAAAGAGGTTGCCACCAGTCAGAAAATTAATTTTAAAAAATATAGTGAGATCAAGAAATTTTATAATAATGACATTAAAATGAGGATGTATAAAAAATTGAAAAAAAAAATTGAAAAGAGTTGCCAGCTGCTAAAAACACATTATTTATTATTATACTAAAACGATTTAAGAAAGCTAATCCGCAGTTGAAATATTTTTGAAAAGAGTAGCCACCTATTAAATTTTTTTATTGTGTTCAAATGATTGTGAAAAAATTAAAACTTATAATTTAGGCAAGGAACATAAGTAGTTCAAGAAAAAAATATCGAATATATTTTGAAACAGAAAAAAAATCAAGAATACCAAAAGAGGTGTGTTAAAAAAATAATGGGAATTTTCGTTTTTTTTTTTTATTCAAAATTCCCACATTATTATTGTCGCTTTTAAAATAGTCCCCATTCGATATTATGCACTTATGCCAGCGCTTCTTCCAATTATCGAAACACTTCTCAAACTCGACTTTTGGCATAGACTTTGGCTCTTTCATTGATTACACCTATGTCTAAGTTAAAACTATGGCCCTTTAAAGTTCTTATTTTTGGAAACAGGAAAAATTTCCGCTATTTTTCGAACAGCCCTCGTATTTAGTACTAAATCCTCAAAGAAATCAATTCTATCCACTGAAAATAGAAGTAAGGCTTAAACAAAATGTGTGCATCATACAAGGCAATATCTTTAATAGCTTCCTCAAACAAAAAAAAAATAAAATGCTTGATCATTCTTTATTTGAAAGCGCTATCATCAGTTCTTATTAATTAATTGACACTCAACTGATGGATATGAATTCAGCTATGCATCATTAACCCATATCCATATAATATAGAGTGAGTGTAACAATGATTAAACACAAATTGGAGAAATGAGCAAATTAATACATATGTACATATAGACATACATATATATTATAAATGGTACATATATGGGTCTTCATATGAATAAACAAACACCACCACATTCGCCACGAATCGGTGTGCCATTAATGCAAATTAAGAAAATATGCAGTCATATGTCGCGAAAAAAAGATACGGAATAATGCAACTCCTCATGGGTGTGCGTATGTGCAGTATGAGAGAGTATGCCGCATGCTGCCCGCCCATTTTCGCATGTCATTACACATTATCATTCATAAATCAAACATCAAATTGAATACAAGCGAAACAAAAATTACAAGTAAAATAAAAAATTAAAATAAAAGAAGCAATGAAGCAATGAAGCAAACGGCAAGCAAGCAGCGGTTCCCAACCAAAAGCCAGGCGGCTTAACTAACCGGGAAGTGAAATATTTGCATGAACTTTTTTGCGTCGCTGAATGAATATTCAAAAATATATACAATGCAAGCTAGCCAGCCACAGCAATATCCTAACAGCAACAACAACAAAAACAATAACAATAATAGCAACAATGAGACAATGCGCCGCTGAAGCGTAAAGAATGCGACGCCGCCATGCCATCGAAGCGGGCGTGAACGCCAAATTTTCCAAAATAAAATGTAAAGTATAAAAAAGTTGCAGGACGAAATGTAAAAAATAAAACAACAACAATAAAAAGCGAAACAAAAACAAGGAAGTCATCATCATCAGCGTCAGCACGCACCAAAAGGCAGGCAGGCAACGGCAGGAAGCGCCGGGGAACATGCACTTTCGCGCAAACATACATATGAAAACAAGGATAAAGGCTGACAAGGACACCCCTTACTACGAGAATATGCTGCTTTACAACAACAACAACATAGGTGAACAACCCAAAAAACACCGAAATCAGGCACATGTTCCGCTCGTCGCACGAAACGAATGCCGCACAACTAACTGCATGGAAGTGTAAAATTTTACAACAACAACAACCAAAAAGGGTGAGACAACATTTTGAGCAATTTTTTCGGTTAATAGTGACATAAGAATTATCAGCTAACGGGCTCACCCCTTTTTGCATATAACACAAGTGTGTTCAAAAAATAACGGGAATTTTCGTTTTTTGAAAAAAGAAAAAAAATTATTCATGCGTCTATATGAATGCTGTCGCCTTTAAACTAGTCCCCATTCGATATTAAGCATTTGTGACAGAGCTTCTTCTAATCGTTGAAACACTCAAACTCGATTTTTTAAAAAGCGTTTGGCTATCAGTTGGATTTTTCGAAAATTCCCGTTATTTTTTGAACACATATTCGATATTAAGCATTTGTGACAGAGCTTCTTCCAATCGTTGAAAGATTCAAACTCGATTTTTGGAATAGCCCTTGGCTCTCAGTTGGATTTTTCGAAAATTCCCGTTATTTTTTGAACACATAGCTTGCCAAAAAAAAATCGCCGCGAACCCTCATTTGCCTGCTGTTGTTGTTGTATGCGGCGTGAGCACCTAATAAAAAGTTATGAATAAATTAAAGTCACAAAAACAAAAAAAAATTAAAGCGTATAAGGAAACTGGTGGCGCGAGTAAAAGGGTGCAGCACTGCGGCTCATTGTTGCTCATTTCAACGGCAGGCTGTCAAACTATTAAATTCATATTAGAGGGAATCAAAATAGCTGCAGGCAAGCAGTTAGAAGCACATACACATTTAAAAATAGAGTGCAAAACACACACACACATCCCTAGTAAATAGTTAAATATCAGTCGCCAGGACCTTATGCAAAGTGAAATCTAAACGCATACATTTCGATATTAAGTTGTCAGAAATGAGTAACAACAACAACAGTAGCATAAAAATGCTGTCAGGTTGCTGCATGAAATGCGGGAAGTGATTTAAAATTTAACACATATGTTGAGAAAATTTGCATTTGACTCGAGAAGAGAAGTGGTAGCGCTTCGCAAGTGGGATCAATGCAGATCAGCTAGAAAAAAATACAACAACAACAACAAATCTGTCAATTGCGCTTAATCTCAACCAGAGGGCGGTGGAGGGTTAATAAATTGCTTCAAGGATCAGCGGTAATTTGTGGATTGAACGAGAGATTTATATAGACGAGGGTTAATGGTACAAAATTCTAGAGGATAACAGGTTTTGAGGAGGCAATCCTTGAGATATGAGGTTATAGCTTTATTAAGCGGCATATTTACGTATATGAATAAACTAATGATGATGTTTAGCATAGTGCAGCTATCTTAATTAACACGTCAAACGCAATAATGTTCTTCCAAAAAATAACCTCAAATATTAGAGATTCATATTAGTTTTGACACCTTTGATCTGTGATATAAAAAGACTTCGAATTTCTAAAAATTACTTTATTACCATAATTTTGAGCCCATCATATAGGCGATCAGAGATATATGAACTCAAGGATCAGTGATCAGTACTCAGTATTAACTCAGTGGCAATAGCGCTGTCTATGAAATAATTCAGAAATATTCTACTTAGAGCATCGGAGAGAAACCGTCTCACCTTTGCAAAGCGAATCCTGAAATAGTGACTTAGCCGAAGGTGTACAGGGCACTTGCACGAAAACTAATAAGTGATAAAGATATAACAGAGAAAATGAGATATGAGCTTAATTAACTATCTTTGGATTTATCATAAGAATATTCCATATTCGATACATTAAAATTTCTAATGGAGATATGGAGATTTCAGCATTCTCTATATCTCTCTCTCTCTCTAGGAAACTTAGGAAATCTTTGGACTGCTCTAATTAATTGTAAAATAAACTAGTAATTTTTTACAAGATTTAACAAAATGTAGCCACAGGAACTGTTAAACTGTTTACATAGCTATAGCACGCATTAGATGACATCGCTAGTTGCCACCAAACATACTATAGTTGAATTTCCATAACTCGAAGTTCTACATAAGATTATGTACTGGCTTCGCTTGTTCTGATAGTTTAATAGAAAGAACTATGTGAATGAGTCAAAGAAAGTTGAAGTGAAATTAACACTATCGACATCTGTCTCTATAGTCTTCTGGTTTTGACTTAGGATATTCGAGGTTGGGATCATTCATAAAAGTTCACGCAAGTGAGGAAAGTTTTTGATTGCCATTCACTTGGGCGTGGTCAGAATCGTTGCTTCTCCACATGGTTCAAGCAGTTCACGACCTCTGGTTTTAGACCAAGTATCCTCTGCGTAGCCAACAAACAGTCGTTCGGAGGTGAGTTAAAGTGAGAAGACGAACCCGCTTCAGCGGTTAAGTGTAGGGTTTGGAACCCAACACATAAAAACGAATCACCCAATGAAAAAAATGAGATCCGTGGACAATGCCATAAATTCCAGATATTACAAGTTGAATCAGCATATGTATAAAAGAAATCGAATATTAGTCTCGTCAAACTCTTCAATAGCACTAATTAAAAAAAATGTTTAAAATGTGATATTTAAGAAACTGAATTACTTAAAATTTGTCAAGACATCTAAAAAAACTATTTTATGGTACCGATTTTGGCATGAGTGAGTGGGAGTCAAGATTATTGTCAATAAGAATATAGATGAGCTCGATGACTTCTAGTTAATATCGCTTTTTGAAGTAAATTGAAGTTTTAGTACCACATAGGGCCACATAACAGATATAACCTTATATTTGAAAACCACATTATATACGTGTGTTGGTTAAAATTTTTCCTTATTTGGCACTGTAACTTTTTTATGAGGTCTTATTAAAACGGAATGGATCTATGAACATGAAAATATTAGGTCCACAACTTTGCTTCCGCCGTTTTTGTAAATTTAAGGATTTTTTTGTATAAAAACGGTTACAAATGTCGACGAGCATCAGGAGCACTTTTTTTGAAATTAAAAATGAAAAGCAAAAATTCCCGCAAATGTCGAGAATTCGGTACAAAAAGTGACATTTTCAGTTGAGAATAAGTTTGGGATGCAAACAGATCTCTACAAATATTTTGTTGGGTTAATGTAGACACAAATGTTCAAGATCGATATAAAAAAAATCGATTTAATCGACCAGTGTTAGAGACATCTATTGGAAAACGGCGAAAGCAAAGTTGTAGACCTAATAGTATTTCATAAACCTGAGTAATACTTCATTTTATCTATGTGACAGAGCACATTTCTTCATTAGACCGAATTTGCAGAAAACTAGAAAACTCTCTCCCATTCTTAATTAGCACGAGAGCATTTCATAGGAAAATATACTAAATTTTCGCTTCAAAGAGAATAAATTGCAAATACTTCTTAGAAAAGCACTTCAAAGTGCTGCAGAAACTGCAATGCATGTATAATTAATGCGAAGAAAGATGAAGAAATGAGCTTAGATTTCCATAAAAATAAATATTTACAAATGTGAAATGCAGATATGTATTTGAATATAATTTTCTTTCCTTAACAAAATATTATTTAAAATGAAATATAATTGTTGTTGTGGAATCCATAGAGAAGACTAAAATACGACTATGTGTGGGGCGGCCAGGCCTCCAAAGTTGTTGCGCTGTAATTTGAGACGAACGAATTGCTTGCGTCTACGCACAAATGTGCAGACAGCAACAAAAAACAACAACAACAAGGATAAGAAAACATATTTTACTTATTGCTGACGCGCTAGACATTTTCGTAGATTTCAAAAAAAAATAAAAAAAATTATTTTCAAGTAAAAGCGGCTGAAATGTGTTTTAGTTAATAACACTAAATTTTCAAATTTGTTTTTGTATTTTTACGCAACGCGCTGAAAGGGCTGCATTACAACACGCACCGGCAGTGGCATGGAATGCGTCACCGCATGACTGTGGCTGTGGCAGTTGTGGCGGCGTGTGCGTCAAAGCAAACACGGATGTGGCAATCATGAATCCTGTCAAGGAGTTAAATGAGATTTCAAGCAATTGCCAACAGCGCCACCAATGCGACCATCCACACCAACGTGTGTTTTCTTTGGAACGAACCCTTCTCTCCACTTGCCCCCAACCCAAATGTAGACACGCATTTTCTTGCCACCCAATGAGATTTCCATTTAAGCGAGAGCTCATCACAGCGTATTCTTGAGAAAATATTTGAGCAGTCCACAATATGTAGGGAGCGCGCTGGCGGCAAATGCCACCATCAGCGTTGTGGAGCAATTCAAGCGCTTATTGTTGTTGTAAGCGCAGGCAGCACTGCTTTATTTTGACAGTTGACTGAAATCTTGGCAAACGATTTTCTGTTCCCTTAAAGCGAGCTGTCACGTTGACAGCGCGCAATGCCTAGTTCTGCGCTTGTTGGTGTAAGGTGTTCTTTCGTCGGCGCTGACGACACCCCCAAAATATGTGCCATATGCGAGGGAGTATATAGCAATATGTGTTGTGTTTTTGCTTTTGATTTTTCGATTTTTGCTCTATTTTATGGCAGACAGTCTGTCATTTCGTTTGGCGTTGACGTCTGTTGTGACAGCGACGTTTTGTCTGTTCATTGCAAGCGTACAATAGTTGGCTGAGATTTCGTTTTGTTTTGTTTTCATATATAGGGAATAATTTTTATTTTATGATTTTATATTTTTATTTTATTCTCCGTTTTAAAAATATATTTTTCGAAATTCGAAATTAAATATTTCGATTTTGGCGACTAACTTCGAAAAGCGGAGAAATTACTTGTTTTACTTATGACTTAATCTCTCAAAAAAAAAAAAACGAATTGTCGATTCAATACACTCATCATTCCTCAAATACAAATAGACAGTTAGAAATAGCGCTACACTTCGGAAAGTATTCGAAAATTCGAACTGTTCGAAAATTTGGTTTGCATCCAAAGTGATCCTACTCATTACATTCCAGTTCTCTCTCCTCATTAGCTAAGCATTCAGCAAGAGTACCTCCTTTTAGCATTTCGTAGCGCTCCAGGCTGGTAAAGGATTGCCAGTCCTCGCTATCAGTTGCAACGGAACACTTTGCTATCATACTAGTTTGGGTGCCTGGCCACAGCGGAATCGCAGGAAACTGCAAAGCTGATGAGCTTGCTAGGCTAGGTACTTCTGTTGCACTTACAGTGGAATGGGAACATACAGGAGCGCCGCTGTCCTCTTGCAACTTGCTTCTGGATGAATGATCAATCTTTCCTAAGTTATAGGTGTACTAACTGGCCATTGTCCCATTGGGACTCACGCGGTCAAATTAAAAATTTTACCGGATGCTAGCTGCAAAAGCTGCCTAGAAGAAGGTGAGGTAGAATCCTCCCAGCATTTCCTTTTGAAATGCCCCGCCTTTGCGAGATCTAGACAAAAAATCCTTAGATCTCACTTTTTTAGGCACCCCCGCGAATTAGCGAATACAGAAGTTAAAAGCAGATTTTTGGTAGGTTCCAAGCGCTTTGTCGATTCATAAATAAGTGAGGGGGTTGAATTTTTACGGCATCACGAAGGACTGCTCTCGATAGTCTAAGTGGGTTTCCCCCTTTATGGGGAAACAGCCTTCATACCTAACCTATAATTTCGTATTTCGCATTTCGTATAATCTTATTTAATAATCTTTACTCCGACCCCAGACTCATGATATTACTTATGACTGCATTTAGAATTTTTACACTCTTCTCGATTTTTACCCATTTTAGAGGTTCGTATTTTCCAAAAAGATTATTAGAAGATTTGTCTTCTTGGACAGAATAAGTTCGGTAGGTTCTGAGTGTTTAATAAAACCTATGAGAATCAAAACTTTATTTTTAGAAGAGTCCATGTGACATTTTTGAAGGAAGTTCATTCACTTGATAACATGACTTGAAATACAATAGAACATCGTGGAAAAAAAAACAACATCTTTCAATGAAATCGTCGAGATATACTGGAAATTACCGAAATGACTTCTTTAGGATCAGGCCGCAATAAGAATTAACTTAACTAACGTTTCATTTTATAGTACTTCAGGAATACCTAGAGAACAATCCGAAGAAAACTCAACTTTGAAAATTAAAAACTCAAAACTTGAAGTTCGAACTGAACTACGGAGATATGAGAGAACCCTCCCTTGGAAACCAATATGCGACATTTGTGAGAACGATGAAAGAGAAAAACTGAATTCTGTAGAAAGTTTCTACGAAGAGAGATTCGAAGATTCGACGTGGTCTAAGGAGATGTGAAAAAACCCTCTCTGGGAAACAAACATGCGACATTGTGAAAACGATCTCTGGAGAGATCACCTATAAAGAAGAAGAAGAGAGAAGAATATGAAACCTTTGTGCTTTCCAATAAATGATGACTACAGTTCTAAATGACACAAAGGTCCTACAAAAAGTATGAGTTTTGACATGAAAGATAAATCTTCTTTGAAAAATTGTTTGAATGAAAGCAACATGTTATAGTACCTTAGGGACCACATCAAGAAAAATTAACTATGAAGGAGAAATAAAAAACGTAGAAAAGGAGCCTTCAAACAACTGAGTGATTAAGGATTCCGTTCTAGATATTACATAGATATTTTGAAAATTATGAGGTTACAAATGAACAATGAAACAGCACTTACTTCACTCTCGTAAAGTTTACAGAACTTTACTAAGGAATGTTCCTCTACATCTTCATCCTATTCTGAGCAAAATATTGTTGTTCAAAGAAATACCTTACGCGTGTCTAAAAAGTTAATAAATTCTTAAAAAACTAATATACTGAAACGAGGTATCATAAAAATACTAAGAAACTTACAAACACGAATACATATGTATAAGATATATGAGATATACATATATAAAATATTTACATACATATATCACATAGTTATGAAAATCATAAACACCTTATGACTTCTAACAAAAATATTATTAACAAAATATAAAATTATATGGCTACAGCTACAGCGCCAGTATCACTTGCATTTGTTTTTGCTGTGTAGGCATAGCAATCATGTTCGACTCTAAACATTTTGGCCGCACACACTAATGGCGGCCATAAAAAGCGGGTGTATGTATATAATGTATATAACGGAGAAGCGACACAAGCAACAGCCAGTCAAAGCCATTTATAAAGCATTAAAATGCTAAAACAACAGCAACAACAATGACAAGGGCAAACTTAAAATGTTAGAGACATTGAATGCCGTCGTTTACTGTTTTAATGGTGCTGATAGTTTTACGAGGCAAAAAAGGTATGTATGGGTATTTATGTACATATACGACTTGGTGAAAATGTGTTTTTATAAGTATTTTGCTGTTAAAAATAATATCAAAAATCAAAATCAAAAATAATTTGTAAACAGAACTGGTTCAATAGAAAGCAGCACTAGTCCGCGACAGCTGTCTAAGGTGGTAGTCTGTAAACATACAGGGTAGAGGGTTGTCACGTCTCTCTTTTTTATCAATATAAGAGATAAAGTGACCGTTAAAGCATCTACTTTTATCTGAGTTATATTATATGTTTTTACTTAATTTATACCAGTGATTTGTTCGATTCGTCACTCTCTAAAGTTTGAAGAACTTATTCTTCGCCGTGATTAAATCCAAATAATTAATTTAATTTTCAAATAATTGAGCTTTCCTATTCCAGTTCAGGAACAAAGTAGAATACCACACATCAAGAAATACCAGGTTTGGGGCAGAAGAGAACCTAAGCAATATTTCGACTTTAATTTGATTGAATACAAACTGAAGCTTCTGTCATCAATCCTAAACATAACTTAATCTCTTAAGAAAGTTATCAGATAAAAACTGGTATAATTATAATATATTATAATATAATGAGAATATTGGATCATCTTGGACCAAATTTATAACAACTATTTTAACTGAATTTCATGATTTAATATTTGAATATGATTTTTAGAATTTAGAACTTATGATGATCTCGTCGAAATTTATTCGAGAGCATGCCGGAATGAAGAAATTTCAACAGTCGAATAAGTCAACTGGTACAATTCAAGTTCCTATGTCAATTAAAAGTCGAAATTATAATTCAGTTATCAAAATGGGCCTGACCAAAGTCAATTCGGGCAATAGTCGAGCTTTTAGAACATAAACTATGAATGATTTATAGAAGACAGCGGTATAAGGACCCAAATATCTATTGTAAAAGTACTTATTTGTAACCAAATCACTAACCAAATTTTAGGGTAAACCTTTATATCCTGCCTTTAAATTATCCCGAGCAAAACTCTTTCATTTTTAGTTCCGAGTTTTAGAAGGAGTTTTCCCTGTCCAGTCGTACGATTTCCAAGGGAGTAACTTGAAGTTGGACACTGTGGCGCAGAAGTTAACCAGCCAATGCAACACTGGAGAAAAGAAACAAAGGCCTGTCGTGCTGTAGACGGGGTTTCGGAGTAAGTTGGAGGGAAGAAGGGAGTAAGAAGGGTATGGAAGCGCTAGACGCATATTGCCATATTACCATATCGCAGAACTGGGGGTCCATCCGAGCCGCTGACCAACATAGAAAACATATTTCATAATAGTGGTCGGATTTCGGCAGGCAACAGAGGATCTATGAGACAGTAAAAAAGGTTCAGAAACTATTTAAAACTTGTCCTGTCTGCAAAATATACGCCCAATATACGCTTAAAAGGCCGACCTATTTTACTATTTGCATATATGGGCCAAGTTCTTATAAATGAGAATCTAACTCAAAGTCTTAGATGCGACGAAGACTGCTCAATTCTTTAATTTTATATCATCGAAGCAAATATCATAAAAATTTCCTCAAAAGACACCCTGTATATGAATTAGAGATATTTGTGGAAGCTTCTTCGTATGTCTGTGTTGGCTGCTTGGTTATTGAGCCAGGTCGATGTATGAGTTGTACGAGATTTTTGATGTTTTAATAAATTCTAATTTCATTTTCTGCAAAAGTGCCACAAGAGAGCGTCATTTATGAGTATGAAGAAACAAGAACATATACAAAGATATGTAAAAGAACACATGAACATTAAATATACATATATGTATATACAAGAGTAGTAGGTATTGAATATGTGTTGCAAGTCTAAAGAGAAGGCAGTAAGAAAAATGTAGACCGCACAGACACAAGGGTTGTAAGAGCCGAGGGGTACTCAGAAAGAGGCAAAACCTTTATGGCAGTGCTTTAAATAAAAATGAAATAGCAACAAGACAAGCAAGACATTACATATGTAGGCTGTTGTTGTTGTAATTGTTGTTGTTGCATGTGCTTTTTGTGTTTCTGCACGTTAACAATATTTTTGTGTGCATATAATTCTTTTACGATGGCAATTCTGGCGACAATCGCAACAACTGGGTGGCACAAAAAGCCGGAGAACACACACACACACGCCACACATGCGAAGACAGCGGCGCTTAAAAGAAATCTCCACTCAAAGCTGCTAACAACTCGATTACCCACACCGACGACTACAAACGACCGATGAGTGTCTGCATGGCCGTAGTTGCGTCTAGCGCTTTCACACACTACTTACTCCCTTCTTCTTTCCGCCAACCAACCTCTGAAACCCCGTCCTCACCACGGCAGGCCTTTGATCCTTTTCTTCAGTGTTGCATTGGCTGGTTATATGCGGTCGTAATTTCACAGGTCGTCTTTGCCATTGTCGCCACCGCCCTTGAGTCGTTTTACGACGCACTAACTTTCGCAAAATGGTTGCGGTTGTGTGGCGCCAATGTTTTCTTACGGCACACTTTTATACTCATATATATAATATATATCTATATTATATAGTCTGTATGTATCACCCATGGCTTCTTAATGTCCACTGCATATTAAAGACAGTAGTTAGACAGCGTATGTTTACCGCTAGCGGAGTCACTTAGTGGCAGCAAAAAAAACGGTACATTGGGGCCAGGTCGAAGTAACAAATTACTGTGAAAACATTCAAGTTTTCCAGTATATGGCTTTTACAATTGTTATTAAATTTTATTATTATTACTTTTGAAAATTTCTAAAATATGGAATTTATATCTTATTGATGAAATTTGGGCGTTTTGATCACTAATAGAAAATGGCCTCCGTGTCGAAAAACAAGAACAAGCCGGTTGAATGAAAATGCAGTCAATGTTGATTGACCGCTTATCAGTTCGCTAACTACTTCAAAGCACCTCAAAGTCTAAAAATGGATTCTCAGCAGTCTGTATCTGACCTCAAATCCAGCGAGGTCTCACAGCCAATAAATGGAAATTTTATCAACATAAACAGCATAAGAAATGCAGTCTGAACTCATAAGTTCGACTTATATTTCTTCGTCTTCTTGATTGGATCTCTTTCACATTCAGGGCCTTATTCAGCACCCTTATCTTGATCTCGTTGGTAGGTCTTCTCATACCTTGAGAAGGCAATTGACCGCAGAACTCAGACCAACAGGAATGTTGGGGCGAAATATAACGAAATTTAATAATGGTATATAACAGAAATGTTTGGAACTGTGCCATTGTAGCCCAATTCAGAAGTAACCGGAACAAATATATACCTTAAATTACCAGACATAGGTTAGGTTAGGTTGAAAGACTGATCTTTGCGTTTATGTCGCAGTTGATCCCACTTGGAAATGCTATTCCTTTGTGATACCACCAAAAAACACTCATATCTATGGATCAAAGACTCCTCACTTACTCGACAAATCGCTTTGCATTTTTATACTCTCGCAACAAAAGTTGCTACGAGAGTATAATAGTTTTGTTCGCATAACGGTTGTTTGTAACACCTAAAACTAAAAGATTAAATATAAAGTCATATATACCAAAGTGATCAGGGTGACGAGTAGATTTGAAATCCGGATGTCTGTCCGTCTGTGCAAGCTGTAACTTGAGTAAAAATTAAGATATCTTGACGAAACTTGGCACAAATATTCCTTGGCAACATAAGAAGATCAGAATCGGACCATTGCCACGCGAATGGCGAAAACCAAAAACACATAAAGTGTCATAACTAAGCCATAAATGAAGATATAAAAGTAAAATTTGGAATAAAGGATCGCACTAGGAGGGGGCATATTTGGATGTCTTTTTTTTTTGGAGAAGTGGGCGTGGCCCCGCCCACAAATGGGTTATTTGTATTTAACTCGCAAACTAATGAAGCTATATAAACCAAACTTTCTGCAGTCGGTTCTCTTACATACCCCACCACACACCATGAAAATAGTTGAAATCGGATAATAACCACGCCCACCTCCCATACAAAGGTTAGGTTGAAAATTACTAAAAGTGGGTTAACTCACTAACGAGAAACGCCAGAAACATTAAATTTTGCAGAAGAAATAGCAGATGGGAGCTGTACTCAGATTTTTTTATAAAATGGAAAATGGGCGTGGCATCGCCCACTTATGGGTCAAAACCCATATCTCAGGAACTACTCGACCGATTCGAGTGAAATTCGGTATATAATATTTTCTTGACACCCTGATAACACGGACAAAAAATGGGTGAAATCGGTTCACAACCACTAACACTTTCCTTATAACTCAATATTGAAATCCATCTTATTCCTTCACTTTATAATATACACACAAGAAACCAATGAAGATAGCGGAATAAAACTTTACACAATTAGTGCATATCATCTCTGGCTTCACTTGTGAAAAAATTGTCGAAAACGGACCATAACTTTTCAAGGCCCCAGATATCGAACATGTTGAACTCAGCGCCTAAGGATAAATTTTAACCGAAAATATGGGTAAATCTCTCAGATATCTCAATTTAATTCAGAGGAAATTGTTTTCTTCTAATAGTCTCTGTCTCTCTGTTCCAAAAATTATTAAAATCGGGTAATAACATTTCCATATACCTCATTGTAGGTTTTTCAAAAGTATCTTCTCCTAGCTCCCATATACCTCATTGTAGGTTTTTCAAAAATACGGTGAGCTTTATTCCGCATATATGTATTGGTTAAATTTCTTCAATAAATTGCGAGAGTATAAAATGTTCGGTTGCACCCGAACTTAGCCTTTCCTTACTTGTTTCTTCTTCTTATTTATTTTTGGAGTCGGCTAATTTCAATGCTAATTAGTTCGCTGGGTTCGACGAAAGTATACTTGCCCAGATCCCTCGACCTTAGTCTGATGAAAGCTGAGGAGGAGGAGAAAATGATTCTATGAATGCCGAAAATTAATCTAACTGGGATAAAGCAATTCAAAAGAGCTTTTGCTCTCCAACCCGGGCCCAGAAGAATCTTGCAACCGCACAGGTGTTGGTTGTTGTACAGAGTATACTGAGCTCATGAGAGATCTGAGTATCCAACATTCGTACATATGTATTTGGACCACGCACTACCGATTTGTTTCCAGTCCGATGTGGTTAGGGTGGGTGGTCTTGTGATAACTTTGCAGTATCCGGCAATTCCGATGACTCCGATAATTCCTATGTCGAAGAACGAAGTAGCTGACTAATTTGTATTATAATAATGGATTATAAGACTTTTCGACTCTTGGATTTAATTATCTGAAAAGTTTTAAGCATATTGGCACTACCTCATTGCGAGACTGTCCATGAAGGTAATCGGATTTACGCATAAAGGATCTAAATTTATATTGGACATGGGAGCTCCTACTGTAGTGGTTTCTCCAAAAAATAAAACAAAAATATAGAGACCAAGTTTACATTTTTCTCACTGCCTCCTACCATTAATGGAAACCATTAATACCAGTATGTCGTCATAAGAATTCCGAAAGCCTCTAACTAAGTAGCTTATCTAGTTAAGAAGAGCACGAGTAAGGATTCATATGTGCGTTTTTAATTCGACGAGAGAACTTCATCGTCTAAAGAACATTTATTGTAAAATCATTCCTTCAAAGGCTTCCGATTATCGCTTTTATGAAGGTTTACGAGACGGACAACCAATGTTTTCATTGGAACTACATATATCTCCGTTTGTTCCAGTTATGTTTTATACCTCTGCGGAGTCAGCTAATCAACAGTACTCTTCTTTTCCTTCAAGAACATTCATTTGACATGAAGAGAGTTGAGTCGTGAATAAGTTTTCGAAGACTTTCGTTACAGTACTATCTAATATAAGTGTAGCTCTGCCTACACTGCATCGGGACAGCGGAGAGGGACTTGACTAGTCTGCGGGAGACTTCAAACACATTTACTTAATTACAACAAGTTAAGAATGACTTCGTAGTAGGCAATATGTAAGATTTTTCTTCTTAACCCTAAAATCTTTGCCTAAAATTACTCTTTGACATTTTAAGTGAGTTAGAGAAGATAATTAGTGAGGAAATTTTATAGTCAAAGCAATGCATTAGACTGCAATTGCAATGACCGATCAAGAGTGCAAGCATTCTATCAAAGCAGATAGACAACTATGAAGACCAAAAATTAAAAAAGACATTAAATCGCATTAAATCTATTACTTCTACAGCTACTTTTGGAATCTGTTAGAAGCGCCTATAGCATATAACTTTTCTTCCACTAGACTCTTACAAATACTTCACGTTTTTCCCTAGCAACAAAGTACGCTCCCAACCAAGTTTCTTTGAGCATTTGAGTACATAATTTAATTTCAATCAAAACTGTCAAAAGCGCAGCTCAAATGTCACACAGATTGTTTTATGTTTTTTTTTTGTTTTTGTTTTTGTTTTTTGTTACCCCTGAACTCGACTCACTTCACTGGACAGCTATGAAATATGTTGTATTTTTTGCCCTTGTTGTTGTTGTGCTGTGCACACAGTTGTAGTTGTAGTTGCATTGTAGCAACCAATTCAAACTGTCATAAAGTCAGTGTCAATTAAAAACGGCCAAAAGTGAAATGAAAATGAACTGAAAACGGAGCGCAAAATAGAAGAGACCGAAAAACAACAAAAGCAATGCATATGGAAAATAAAAACAAAACGTGCACATGCAGATTTTCGACTAACAAAACAAAGCGCATGAGACTGATGCAGTAAAAACAACAATAAAAACAAAACAAATGTGGTGAGGTTGAGGGTGAATTCACAGCGCTCAACTAACTGAAAGATGTGGAACAAGGTACTGCTTCCACTATGTGGTTCAGTGATCGACAACCAGCGACACGAAAGGTCATGTCGAAAATAATTTCTTTCTCATTATTTGCCAATTTAGATTTGGAGAAACATTAATTTTGCATAAAAATCTCTATCTGGACATCTATCTGTCCTGTCAATAATGGTTGATTTTGGTTAGATCTCATTATTTCATTTCACCTGCGATTTCACTTTATTTTATTTTTTGCGATTTTTTTTTTTTTTGAGAAAAATTATAAAATATCTTAAATACCTTTCTCTCTTATTTAATGTTTTTATGCTCATTTGGTAAATATAACTAACCAATTTTGAAGATCTCATATGTCAAGTACCTTGGACTTTGATAGATCCCCCAATAAAGGTTCAGCTGCGTATTGCATCAAACTTAAAAAACTAGTGTACTTTGATTTTTGAGGTTAGCCTCCAAAATCGAATATTTCTCTCCGAAGTTCGAAAAGATAATTTTTAATAAAATTATTATTAATTACAGGAAACACAGGAATCTTAATTTTCTACTTAATTCAATAGGACGCAACAAAAGTAGAACAATAGGAACAGCAAACAACGCTATATTTTTCCCCGCTCTTTTGATATTTCTCTTCAGCCATTTCATCATTGAAAGATATACGATCCAACAAAGAATCGAAATTATTAAAATGTACTAACGAAATTCTGAGTCAGTGGACTCAACTTTAACAGCGCTACGTCCAATTTATGGTAGCAATAATCGTCCTGATCAACAATTGAGCGTCTAGTTGAAAATTATGAATCCACAGGCACAGTACACAATATTTCTGAGCCAGTGAGACAAAGAAGTGCCCGCAGTGTCGAGAATATTGCTGCCGCTAGCGCATCAATTAAGGAAAACCTAAATCAGTCTCTCACACGTCCTTCTCAAGCGTTGGGCATACATGTGACGTTGTTGTGGCGAAATTAGCGAAAAGATCTTAGCCTTCATCCTTACAAAATCAAATTGTCGCAAAAACTGAAGCCACTTGACAACCAGAACCACCACCTGTTCGTGAATTGAGCTGAGCAACAACTTGAAAATGATACGCATTTTCAACGAAAACTCATCTTCAAAGATGAGGCTGAATGGCTTCGTCAATAAGCAAAATATGCGCTATTGGTCATGCTGCAGTCCACACGTACTCCATGTGTTACCATTGTATCCCGAAAAAAATATGGTTTTGGGTGTGGTTTAAGGGCCGGCGGCGTCATTGGGCCGTACTTCTTCCTTGATGATCAAGACCGGCACTTTACTGTGGATGGGAATCGCTACCGCTCAATGATAACCGAATGTTTTTCGCCCGAATTGGATGATCTGGACTTGGACAATATGTGGCTCCAACAGGACGGCGTCACAAGCAGCACGGCGAATGTTACAATCGATTTATTGCGAACCAAGTTTGGTGAATGTGTTATCTCACGAAATGGCCCAGTCAATTGGCCGCCTCGGTCGTGCTATTTAACGCCCTTAGACTATTTCTTGTGGGGCTACGTCAAGTCTATGGTCTATGCTATTAACCCAGCGTCGATTGATGAACTTCATACGAATATCAACGCGAAAGCATCTGCCGATTTATGCATGAAAAACGTCGAAATTTTGGTTCAGGGTCTGGACTTCTGCAAACGTGCCTATGTGGTCATGCAAAATAAATCTAGTTCCATACATAATGGAATGTACTTTCATAGAAATAAAGAATTTCATCGATATCCCAAACCATTTTTGTTTTGTAGAGCTCTTATTGAAAACCCCTTAATAATTAATAATGGCGTTTCCAGTAAGCTAAATTTCGAAATTCAAAGTCGTATATATCGACTTTGGAGGATAACTTCGAAAAACGGAGAACATCCTTGTTTACTTATGACTCAATCTCCAGGAAAAACTTTATTTGGTCCAATAGAAAAAAAGTCAATTTTCCGTATAGTGTAATCAATACAGTTCGTGATGCCATATAAGAAGTTCCGTCAGAATAAAATATAACGAAGTAAGAAAGGCAAGTACGCGAAACTTTCAACGAGAAACACACCAAGTTTTGAGAGATCTTTAAGATCCGCTTCGATGGAATAATGTTGAGACTTTGTAAAACTTCATTCCAAATCCAACGCCGAAACCGAGGTTTGCTAACTTTGAAAGTAGGATTTTTGTGTCCAACTCATTCACCTCTCTTTAGGGTTTTCTGAATATTTTAAAATAGAAAGTAATAGCTATATCGTGAAGTATGACCTCATCTATGAAATTCGGATGGATACACACTAGATATTCTAAAGAAATATGTGGAGAGTGCTAGAGAGGGTCTGTAAAAAAATATAATGTTGCCACTTAATTGGAAATCCCATAAAATGTATAATATAAACAAATTCAACGTTTGAGGAGCTTATGAATAGCTAACAATATATTCTAACAGCGTTGCCAACTGTTGTAAAATTTTAAAGTCTACTAAATTGATATTCTAAACCGATTATTGCAATTTGGGCGTCAAACTGGTGAGTTTAAAAAGCTCATGTTTGAAAATATTTTTTAAAAATAATTGCCACCTATTTGAATTTTATTTAAAAAATGAAATAAAGAAATTCAACGTTTGAGGAGCTTAAGGAAACTACACCGGTTCACAAAGAATTTTTAAAAAATATTTTAAAATTTGAAATTTTAATTATAATAAGTTAAAAACATATATTGATATAAACTATTGATTTCTAGGAATCACGTGAGTAACTCAAAGCATTTTGAATAGGATGAATTTTTTTCAATTATCACAAACAGATTCATGTCTTTCCACTATTTTTTTGGCATAGATTCCCAAAACAAAGCATTAATTACACTGAACCCCTGCAAATTGATAGTTTTGGCATAAATGACTGAGACAAGTGAAGATCAAATAGCAGCAGAGAGAAGGGGAGAATGACAGTTATGTTATGTATGTGTGTCAAATTGAAATGGAACTGTTTGAGGTTAGAAACAGCGCAGCACACACAAACCAGAGACACTATCATACAAGTTACTATAGAAAGCAGTAAAACCTTTACTCCATTGACAATTCAATAATAAAAGCAAAAAAAAACAACAACAAAAATATATGAGATAAACTACAAGCGCAAAAACCTTGCCATATGCAACTAAAAATGCGTTGCATGCAAAGTGACTCAGATAACGGTATGATATGCCTGCAATATTTTTTTTTTATTCCATACTCTCTTTCAGCTTTGAGCGCTTGTTTGCTGTCACAGTAGTTGCATGTCAAAAATGTTGGAAGTGCGACTGATGTCTGTCAAAAAGGTCAGCCGAAATGATGATGATGAGCAATATGTATGTGTGTGTGTGTGTGTGTGTCACACACAAAGAGCGGAGTACGTTGAATATGTCAGTCAGTCAACAGAGGCTATTGAATTACCAAAAGCCATGGTGTAAGAACAAGCAAATAGCAAACCGGCTGTCGCCGAATGCGACCGTAAATAGGCGAAGGGGAAAAAATATGCCAACAGCAGCCTGAATGTATGCTTTGATTTAAAGCTATAGGGAATACAAGCGCATACATATATATATAAAACAACAACAATAACAAAACTCAACTCAATTCTCAACTCGACATTGACTTCTCGCTATCAAACTGAAAACACAAACGAAACACAGAATGCAATGCACTTCGGTCATTTCATCAGAGATTCAATGAGTCAATGAGCAGGACAAATGTGATAAAAAGCATCGGAGAGGGTGATAATGAGTAAAGCAAAGCAGCGACGTTGGTCTATCAAAGCATTGAAGAAAATTCAATCTTGTTGCAATGCATCAAAAGTGAAAGATAATGGCGAAACAAAAAATTACATATAAAAAGGCAAGGAGAGGGAGTCAATCCGTGATATTCAGTTGTATAGTGTGTGGTGTATGGGGTGTTCATGGCAGCCAACGATTATGCGACATGTGTAAAACTTGTAGAAAGCAGGCAAACACAAACATCTATACTATAGAAGTTTCTTCGAAACATAAACAGGTGACAAAGGTCGAGTGGTTGGATTTGAAACGCAATAGACTTTGTTTATTCCTATGAGCTCAATGTCAATAGTTATCCTTTGCATCTGAAACCGTTTGCGATACTGCTGCTCGATAGTTGCTTATAAACAACTCTCTTGCATACAAGCAAATCTCTGTCCAGACATATGTATGTACATATGTACGAGATGTGTTCAAAAAATAACGGGAATTTTTACGAAATTTTCGATTTTTTGAAAAAAAAAATTATTTATTCGTCAACTAAACAAACTACTGTCGTCTTCAAAATAGTACCCATTCGATATTATGCACATATGCCAGCGCTTCTTCCAATCGTCGAAATTCTACTCAAACTCGATTTTTGGCATAGCCTTTGGTTTTTTCAGCGATTTCTTGTATACTTGTCTAACGACGGATCTTTAATGTTCTCTTTATTTTTAGAAATAGAAAAAAGTTGCACGAAAATTTTAAAATTCCCCTTATTTTTTGAACGCAAACAATGAACTTGAATAGCAAATCCAGTGCGAACCTGGGCCATCTTGAAACATAAATACGTTTCTTTGTTATAATTTGACAGTAGTGTCATCTAGCGTAACCCTTAAATAAGCTATTTCTACATATGTTCTTGTCAATATCAATTATAAATATTCATCAAATCGGAGCTTTATCAGAATTTCGAGTAATAACCAAGCATATAGGCGCCATCTATCGGAATGTTATTATGTTTCTAGCAATCCTAACAAAGTTTATTCGAAATCATAACGAAAGAAAGCAATTAAAACAAGATCAACCCAATAAAGACTCATTTTATATTATTAATATATTATGTATAATATATTAGACTCAATCCGACAAAGATTTTTTTTTATAGATTTCGAATTCCTCCAAGTGACAAGCAACAAATTAAGTTTTATACTTTAACAAGATATGGTTTACTCAATTACTTTCTCTTAATCGGGACTCAACATTTGACTACGAGTAGAGAGTTCTACAAGTTTTTAACTGCCATGGATGGTATATTTGTTAAAGAGCCTTTTGGAGTTAAAACAAGTAGCAATAGGTATCACCAGTGATGCATTTGGATAATGAGGGTAGTAGTAGATCACATTCTGATAGCTTTATAATAACAATATTTGATGGACCTACTTCCACTCGAAGACATTTGGTTTGGTTTTATAGAACCGTATCACGTTTTCTAGAGGTATAAAAACACTCGGTTGGATGTTTTCTGAACATTTAGGCCTCATCGTAATGGATAAAGTAACACCAAATTCAACATAAAGTAGTATTTCAAAGAACATATGGACCAAAACACTTAACACCTAGAACCTAGAACGAAGGAACATGTTGGACATATTGTTAATGCAAATTTGAAGCTGTGAAGGATCCATAAAAAGAAGTTCCATGCTATCATTTAAAACAATACAATGACTCAAATGAATGCAATCTATGAAAAAAAAAATTTTGAAAAATAGCTTCCACCACATTTATCCATGTTTCCAGATCCCAATTAAAGTCCTTGACGAACAAAAACTAAACTCTGCAAGTTCCTCATCATGCCCGTCCAGAAGCATGGACGATGTCAACATCCAATGAGGCGGCACTAGAAGTTTTTGAGACAAAGGTTTTGCGAAAGATTTATGATCCTTTGGACATTGGCAACGGCGAATACCACAGACTATGGAACGATGAGGTGTATGAGTTATACGACGACATTGATTCGCTGAACTATAAAAAGACAGCGGCTACGCTGGCTAGGTCATGTTGTTCGAATGGACGAAAGCGCTCCAGCTTTTAAAGTGTTCGATGCAGTACCCGTTGGTGTAAGCCACATAATAGGAATGGCGCGCTGGTGTAAACACGGCTATATCGCCGTAAGCGTTGTCTACGCCAATTAAGAATAAGAAAGCAGAAGAATCGCAAAGATTTAGATCTATTTTGAAGCAAATATGTGCTTCATTAGAAAAATGATTTCAAAAATGTGAAAGAATGATATAATTGGTGTTCCACTCCTCAATAGCAACAATAACTAATAAAAATATATTATTTTTATTAAAAAGAAAAAACAGAATTTTCATATACAATACCGCTTGAGAACTGCAAAAATAGTTGAAATGAGTATGAGAGTCAGATTCCCGATCAAATCACGACCAACGCTTACGACTTAAGTAAATCTGGAGCTTACAAAACCCTGAAATGCATAAAAAACTGCATTTTTGAAACCCTTGCAAAAATCAAAGAACCCTAACTCGTCTAAGCCTCTCCATAATTATGAGTTATCATATGCATTAACAACAACAACTAACGCATTACAACAACACCAACAAGGTAAATGCGGTACACAAACAACATGAGATCTGCAGTCAATCAAATCACAATTTTCGGCAGGCTTAACAAGCTCAAGGCAGACACCGCTGTGAAAGAGAGAGAGTGCACGGAAATTAGAGCAAAATAAGAGGATAGCAGTAGTAAAAACATAAACAAAAAAAAAACCGACAACAAAACCAGCTGTTACCGCGATGCAAAACGCCGAGGAGCAAAACCAAAAAAAGAACACTCGCCAATACACCACAAGGTACTTGTGGCGGCTGCTGCTGCTCGGGCGGCACATGGCATGAAGCATGAAGCGCGCACACAACAACCACCCGCGGTGTGTGGTTGTTGTTGTTGTTGTGACCAACTGACGCTTTGCATTTAAAGTTGTTAGGAAAAATGCGTGCAATGTTGTTAATGTTAATGAGTCGGTGTGGCTGCCTTTCCACTAACCAAGCATGCCAGCGCGTCCTTCATATACTTCATGTCCTTCGCTGCTGCTGCTGCTGATGATGATGATGTTGTAATTTTTATATTTCGTTAAATTTTTTTTGCTCCTTTGTTTTTGCGCCTTTATTGACCAGCAGCAGCGGAACACTCCCGCTGCTTTTGACTTAGCACCCTTATTACATACAATTGTTGCGACTAGTGTGGTTGCTGTTGTTGTTATTGTGGCATTTGTTGATAATTTATAGAGCATCGTCTCGAGTCTAGCCTGGCGTAAAAGCCCTCCATCATGCTGGTAAGTTAACACGATAAGTACTTGAATGGGCGCAATGTTGCAGAAATAATGTTGACGCGCGAGCGCAGAAAGTGGGTGAGGGGGGTTGGTAGGACTTTAGTGGATGAAGTCTAGCTGCCACATATGTGGCACTTATATTCGGTTTACTGCAAGCGTAAGTGCGTATTAAGCGCGAAATTTCAATTACATAGTACAACAATTATTACCGTTGTACTTTTACGGTTGTTCGTAATTGTTGCGAGGGATTAAAGTGATTTAAGATGACTGCGTAGAAATTTATGTGCCATACATTGGGCAGAAATGTCAATTGTGTACCAAGGCACATTGTCAAATAGATTTTAATGGCGCTGGTGTATAGCGACTTGTTGAGGTTGACCATCGAGAAAGGCGAAATTCGGCACATGTGTTTTATTAGCATGGATTTTGAACTTCATTAGACAGATTTTTGAACTTAATTATAGATTAACAGCATTTTGCAAATATCAAAGTGTTTACCTTTCCTGTCTAAAGAAGAAAACGACGAAATATCTCCTGTCATCAAACAAACAGTTAGCAAATTCGAGACTAGGCCCCCATTTAACTGTTGAATCATAACTTTAAAGTCGTAGAACCACCCATCAACAACACCAATAACGTCAGCCTTGAAATCAGAATCACTCTTGTCAATAGGTGCTACTTTGAACTGAGTAGGCAATTGAAAAGTATAGTCCTCTCTTGACGTACAAAGACCGAACTCATTATTCTCGTCCTGTTTTATGATCCAGAAGCCTGGGTGATGTCAAGATCCGATGAGACGGCTCTTAGAGTGTTCGAGAGAAAGGTTTTGCGTAAGATTTGGCAATGGAGAATACCGCAGACGATGGAACGATGAGCTGTGCGAGTTGTTCGACAACATTAACATATTTAGTTCAGGGACAGCGAGTATGCTGGCTAGGTCAGGTTATTCGAATGGACGAAAACACTCCAGTTTTGAAAGTAAAGATACCCGTTGATGGAATCAGAGGAAGAGCTTCCTCTTCCACTCCTTTGGAAAGACCAGGTGGAGAGGAATCTGGCTGCACCTGACCTGGAATCATCGAATGGCGTAAAACAGCGAGAAGGAAGAACGCTGTTGTTAACTCGGCTATAGTTGCTTAAGCGGTGGCTACGACAATAAAGAAGAAGAAAAATGATGGAGAACTGATGATCTACGCTCTGTTAATACACAAGTTCTGTTAAGCAGACTCACTCGAATCGTGTAAATGGAGATGATCCAAAGAGAATGTACTCGAATTCAATCAAAAGCGATATAATTGGACAGACAATGAGTAGTCAGATATAGACAGCAAAAACCCGTATTGAGACTTGAAATTATTCAAAATTGGGTTTGGGTATGGAAGATGGTTATGGTTAGGGTATATAAAAGAACATTCCTCTCTAACCAAGTGTAAAAAAATACTTGACTGGTTTGAGTGGAGAAGAAAGTGTCGTCAACTAGCAAAAGGTAGTAAGGAATGATTCGCTATATATTCTGTATCTGACCAAAATTACTTCAGTGGGTAAGAGGCCTAATAAAAAATAAGATAGAACCCGGTGATATTTACTCTACGAATTACTTTATTAAAATGAATAAGGTTTCGGACTTAGGAAACAGAGCAATACTGACAATGTAATGGTACCGAATGTGTATGAAATCACGTTATACCCTCCGAACCGTTTCCTGTCGCCAAGTTTGACCGTTTACCAATTGAATTCAACACCAGAGAGAGAGTGTGTAAACAGTGAGCTGAAATGAGTATGATAAAGTTAGATCAAACACTACGCACTACGGCTGATTACAGACAACATTGTTGGTTGATTCAAGTAGCGACCAGCGTCAGTAAGCGTCACGATTGAGTAAACGTTCCACCGGATACCTCATAAAAGTGTTATAACTGATAGGAAAGGAAAGACGATTAAGGATCTGTTCGATTGTTGTATTTTCAAAAATTATCACAGTCAGGAAAAAACACTCAATGCAAGGATTACTAATAATTGCTTGATATATGAGAAAAATTATATTATATCGAAATCGAAAGTTTTTCAGTTTTTTACCAAATGTCTGTAGATCTATTTCAAAGAAACCTTCCATTACATCTTATATTTATAATATACCTTTAAGTTAACCTCTCACTTTATCCATTATGGGCATTTCACATATATCACTTTCAATCACTAGATAAAAACTAGAGAAGGGGCAATCACGCCTAAAAGCTGACTTGACAAAATGAAACAAAAGTAAATGCATAATTTGTACTACAACAGTAACAAAGAGACAAAATAAGAACACATTTTTGTTGTTGGTTTTTTCCTTGGGGGTCTGAGTTCTTTCTATTTTTGTTTAGTTTGCTGCCAAAGCCAACTGTCATTGTAGAAAAATCAGGTTACACTAAATTTTATGAAGACTTAACAAATTTCGCTAAGCATCAAACTATTAGATTTCATTGTTAACATTTATTTAGATCGCCTATTGTTCGCTGCACACACACGCACACTGTTTGTTTAGCAACGTGTGGCAGCATGGCAATAGGGGACTTGAGTATAGTGTATATATGTATATAGAATATATATGTATGTTTGTATGTAAGTATGCGAGGGCTCACATTGAAATCGATGCGATATTTTGCGCGTTCAATTCGCATACAAAGCTGCTGGAATATTAACAAAGCAAAAGCATATAAGCATTGGTAATTTAATATGCCGCGTGACTTTTTGCCGGAACTACAAGAAGACAGCGCCTTTACAACACCTTACATGTGCCATTATGTGTGTATGTATGTATGTATGTATGTATACATGTGCTCGAGTTTCGTAAACAGCTGTCAAAATTGCGAGTTAAGTCTCAAGGAAGGACTACTTTTATATTGTTGTGAGAATACTGAGGATAGTGGCTCAAAAAGTTTAGAAAATTTTGAAAGAATTAGTTAAAGTAATCCGAAAATGTTTTTAATACACTTTTCATTTTGTCAAATTTAATGACACTTAATTGACACAATTTTGACAAAAAAATTATTTAAATAACAACATATATTTTCCAATAAACAAGGGACACCGGGAGAGACAGAAAGAGAAACAGAATAAAAATACGCTGACAATACTGACAGTTCACGTCAAATTTTTTGACACTCAGAAACACTATTTTACTTTTAGGCTGACATTTTTCTTATAATCTCCTATAAAAATTAAATGGCAATAATTTGACAAAGACTGTCATTAAATTTGACATTACAGAAACGACACATATTAAAAGAACTGCAGTAAGGTGTAAAATATATTTGATGAACTTATTTATTTAACACTGAAATGGAAGAAAGTCGAAAATTTGACAATAATGACGGAATTATGACACGACTGTGACAAGTATCCCGAAGAGGAATACCCGTCTGTATAATCTGATTGTCGTATAATGTATCACACATAAATTCAAAGGACAACATGTTCAAAATTTCAATACGGACAATTCATGTCAAATTTTTTGACAAATAGAAATTTCAAATATTTGCTAGACACTGATTGGCATCAAAATCGATGTTCGAAAATGCAAAAAAAAATTAAATAACAATTATTTTCATTGGCTTAATAATAATGACTGTCATTAAATTTGACATTATAAAGAAACTGCAGTAACAAAAAAAAAATTTTGTGAAGTAATTTAATGTTAAAATAATAAAAAAAAAATATTTGTTCATCCTTAGAAAATTTAATAATTGACAGAAATTATATATCTATACTGACAACTCGTGTCAAATTTTTTGACAAGCAGATATATGAAAATTTCCACTAGATCAATGTTTGGTTGATAAATATTGCCAAAAATTGTCATAAAATGAAATGAGAATTACTTTCATTAGTTTGACAAGGACTGACATTAAATTTGACATTATAGAATCAACACATAATAAAGGAACTACGGTAATTAATAATAAATAATCAGTAAATATAGTTATTTAAGGAGGAAAATGCAGAAGTGGTAAATGACAGAAATCACATTTTAATACTGACAACTCATGTCAAATTTTTTGACAAGCAGAATTGTGAAATTTTCTGTTAGTTTCCGATTGGCATCACAATATTTGATAAAAATTGCTACAAAAATAAAATAACAATTATTTTCATTGATTGGAAAATGACTGTCATTAAATTTGACAATGTGAAAACTGCATTTAATAAAAGAAACTGCAGTAATAAATAAAAAATGAGTAAAAATAGTTATTTAATGTTGAAAATGTAGAAACTGTAAATGACAGAAAATAAATTTTAATAATGACAACTATTGTCAAATTTTTTGACAAACAGATATTTAAAATTTTCTACTAGATCCCGATTGGCATTAAAATAGTTGATAGAAATTGCAAAAAAAAAATAAAATAACTATTATTTTCATTGGTTTGACAACAATTGTCAATAAATTTGACAATGTGAAAACTGCATATAATAAAAGAACTGCAGTAAAGAATAACAAATATTAAGTGAATATGGTTATTTAATGTTGAAAATGTAGAGAAATATATATATGCACATCGTTCTTGGAAAATTTGACTAATGACAGTATTATGACCTGACTGTGACAAGGAAACCAACATTTTTGGAAAAAAATTGTTTAATAAAAAATACTTTTTATGATTATTCTGACTTTCTTTTACTAGTTCTCATTAGGAATCAAACTTTACACTTCAAGATAATCCTTTCCTTGCATCTAAGTTCGTCAAAATACGCCGAACCGCCTAAATCTATGCAATGACCCCAAAGTACGTTCTAGTAACAGATGAACTCAAAAGAAACTACTTTTCCACCAACATCTCAAAGGCTCTACAGCATATTTCTGCATGTTTTCTATGCTTGTTTTGTATTTTCATTTTTGGGTGCGTCTACTACGTCCGTCATGTATTGTATATTGTAAGACACTCGACACGAAAGGACTGACTACTGACTGCACAATTTCAATATTTACTTAAGAATATTGAATGTTGTTGCCAACACAACAGCGTTGCATGCGACATTTACTTGCGCTACACCGTAACGGTAACGGTATTGTATTTTGACATACGAGTATAGAGGTATATGAAGTCATGTGGGATGCCTTCAATATTTTCTTTTATTATTTTACTCGCATTTTGTTTTGTTATTGTTGGCTTTTGTTGTCAGCGCTAGTGTTTTTCTTCCTTCATTCATGCCACTTTTGTTGCACTCTGCACTACTCTACTCTACTCCACTCTTCTTTGCTCGTTGTGGATGTACGAAGCGTATTAGTTTTCCTCCTTTGCCATTGTCATCGACTCCATACTATAGTCATAGTTGTTTAGCGACTACTTTCTATTGTACTCTCTACTGCATTTCTTTTTGTTTTTTTTCGGTTTTGTGGCAAGGCGGCAAACAAAAGAGTGGGCGTTGCATGTTTGCTTACGTCTTAGGACACTTTGCGTTCATTTTTCGCTCTTTTTTTTTGTTATTTTTTTCTTTAGTTTATTTTACGTTTTTCATTCGCTTTTATCCTGTCGTTAGTCGCAGCATAGTCCTGTGTGGCGTTTGTGTCGTCTGTCCACTGCATTTCTCTTGTATTTTCACGCTTTTATTAGTTCATTGTTCTCTGTTGTATTATTGTTATTCTTCATATTTTTTGTGTTTGTTTGTAGTTATTATTTCTGTTTTGTTGTTATTTTTTTAGTGTTTTGTTATTTTTATTTTTTTACATTTTTTGTTATTATTATTGTTATTATGGCTTTTTTGCTGTCTTGTGACTTGTTCTTTATTTAGATTGTGGCTCTTTTTTGACCGTTTACTTTTAATATCTGCTCTCATTTTTGTTGAATTAAAAAAAATATTTCAAATATTGTTGGAAATAAATGAAAGACGAATGAGAAAAGAAATATACAAAATTACTTTTTTGTTATAAAGAAATCGATTTTTATACGATTTTTTTTACTTATATAAGCGTCTTCGATTCGCCATTCCTTATGATTAAGCTTTGCTCGCTTGATTTGAGCTCTGTTCTCTCATCTTAAATATTTTTATATGAAAGCAATAAACAATATTAAATTGATATAATCTCTATCTAATCAATTCTTAATTCGATTTGACACTTTATTTGATTATACCAGTCTATTTGCCACATTTTAAATTGGTATAATCTCTTTCTAACATATCATTCATTAATTTTATTTTATCTTCAATTTAAACCAATTTTTTATTAGATTTGGCATTTTATTTTATTATACCAGTTTACATAATTTATGCCAAATGATAAATTGGTATAAACTCTTTCTGATCTATTCTTAATTCATGATATCGGTATCATCAACTTAAACCAATTGCTTATTCAATTTAGCATTTTAATTAAAAAAAAATATTATACCAGTTTACATAATTTATGTCAAATGAAAAATTGGTATAATCTCTTTCTAAACTGTTTTTAACTTATTATGCCGTTATCTTTAACTTAAACCAATTATTTATTAGATTTGGCATTTTATTTAATTATACCAGTTTACAAAATGTATGTCAAATATTAAACTGGCATAAATTTTCCTTCTAATCTATTCTTAATTCATTATGCCATTCTATTTTTTTAATATTAACCAATTCTTTATTCTATTTGACATGTTATTTACTTATACCAGCCTACTTCATTTATACCAAATGCTTCTTCGATTCAACCTCAACTAAATTTTGGCAAATCGTGGACGGTTACCTCTATAAAATGGTATAGTTGCTTATTATTGCAAATGATATTTCTTTTATACGAGTTATTTGTTCGGTTCCGCACTGTCTAAATTTTGGCAATTTTGCCATTTTACCTCGTTAAAATGGTAATATTTCTTTTATACCAGTTCTTCGTTCGATTCTCCACTGTCTAAATTTTGCCAAATCGAGGACGGTTATCCTTATAAAAATGGTATAATTGCTTGTTATTCGCAATTCCATTGATATTTCTTTTATACCAGTTATTTGTTCGATTCGGAACTCTCTAAATTTTGCCAAATCGAGGTTGGTTATCTCAATAAATTGGTTTAACTGCCAGATATTCCATATTAAATTGATATTTCTGTTATAGCAGTTCTTCGTTCGATTCTCCACTGTCTAAATTTTGCCAAATCGAGGACGGTTATCCTTATAGAAATGGTATAATTGCTTGTTATTCGCAATTCCATTGATATTTCTTTTATACCAGTTATTTGTTCGATTCGGAACTCTCTAAATTTTGCCAAATCGAGGTTGGTTATCTCAATAAATTGGTTTAACTGCCAGATATTCCATATTAAATTGATATTTCTGTTATACCAGTTCTTCGTTCGATTCTCCACTGTCTAAATTTTGCCAAATCGAGGACGGTTATCCTTATAAAAATGGTATAATTGCTTGTTATTCGCAATTCCATTGATATTTCTTTTATACCAGTTATTTGTTCGATTCGGAACTCTCTAAATTTTGCCAAATCGAGGTTGGTTATCTCAATAAATTGGTTTAACTGCCAGATATTCCATATTAAATTGATATTTCTGTTATACCAGTTCTTCGTTCGATTCTCCACTGTCTAAATTTTGCCAAATCGAGGACGGTTATCCTTATAGAAATGGTATAATTGCTTGTTAATCGAAATTCCATTGATATTTCTTTTATACCAGTTATTTGTTCGATTCGAAAATCACTAAATTTTGCCAAATCGAGGATGGTTATCTCAATAAAATGGTATAACTGCCAGATATTCCATATTAAATTGATATTTCTGTTATACCAGTTCTTCGTTCGAAACTCTCTACATGTTGGCAAATCGAGTATGGTTACCTCATTAAAATGGTATAACTGCTCGTTATCCTCTCTAAAGTTTCCAAAATCGAGTATAGTCACCTCATTAAAATGGTATAACTGCTTGCTATTCCATATCCAATTGATATTTATTTTATGCCACTTCTTTGTTCGAATCGGAACTCTCTAAATTTTGACGAATCGAATGCAGCTTTTTCCATTTTTTGTATTGATGTCAGCAAACAAACCATGCAATATCATTGATTGATGGCTTTCGTCCACTTTACCAAGGTAATTCGCCATACTCATGTTTATTATTAAATTATTGCATCATTTCACTGACTTCAATTTTTTTAATTTCTCCCTCTGAATGATTTTTTTCACTTTAACAAGGTTTTTCATTGTAAATTAGGTAATTTGCTTCTTCATCGAAATTTTGAACAAAGCTTACTACGTAAATTGAATTAGAATGGCCTTTGTGAAGAGGAAATAATAGAAAGTTATTTGAAATTGTCGAATTATAAATACACAAACTGAATCAATAGGAGACGTGACACGATTGTGTCATTGAAAAGTGGCCGTTATTTAGAGTTATTTGTATTTAGAACGTCAATTTAAATAGAAAATCTTCAAACTAATTAAATGAAGTGTGTAATGTGGTTGATGGTTTTGTGAAGTCTAGTAACATAAATAAATGGTTAAACTGGTATAAAAACTAGTATAAACTGGCATAATCAACTAGAGACCCAATAAGAAGCGATTACACCAATTGATGATAACTAACTCTCTTCTATTCGCTCAAACATTTTTGATATTCAATTAAATAAGTTCATTATCATCCACCAATATCCAGCAACAATAAGACGTAATTCGATATGGTCGCTAAAAAGGGGTGGTTACATATAATTAATTTATTGGTTTCCAATAAGCCATAAGGTAGACAGATCAAAACTGTAGCATATTCGTTAATATTTTACCTGAAAGTGGATATGCAGATACCCCGAAACACTACTCGATGCCTATTATGAAGCGTTTTTTATGCCACATTAAAGTACGAGAGCTCACACCTTATCGCGTGCCAAATCATCATTATTTGTTTAAAATTAATGATTTAATCATGATCGGAATATTTAACGTACATGAAAATATAGAGGCTTAATAACAATAATAGAAAATAGGGTTGCTGCTGGTCGATGGGGGAATTGTAATAAGTGGCAAGATGATAAATTGTTGCAGTGTTGAGATATGCAAAAAGGGGTTGTTTTGTGCGTTACGCAAATACAAAAAACGGCAAACAAAATTCTTATTTAATAAAAAAGATGAAATATACCAGGCAATAAAAATTAAAAAATGCATTTATTATGCCATCATTAGTGGGGATTATGAGGTAGAAAGCAAAATGCGCAAATCCGTAAATGAGAGAAAGATAATTATGATAAACTATATGATGATGAGAGGGATCAAAAAACTCTCGTTTATCGACCGAAATGTCAAGAGCATGATTCAAGATGCACACAGAAGATCGTCAAATATAGTTTCGGACTATTCTGTCTTTGCTTACTCTTTGGTTACACATTTGATTTTGGATTAGAAGATTTTTACCGACCATTTAATTACAGATATATTGGATTTAGTTAAGACAGAAATGTAATTAATACGAACTATCACAAGAACTGACAGAAATCTCCGAATACTTCAGCTATAACTATCGATATCTCCAGACTGTTCCCATAGTCTTCTACAATTTGAGAAAAGTAGACAGAAAACTGTCATACTCAGGAAGTTGGACTTTGGGTTGCGAGGATCGGCTGAAATTTTTTTTTGTAAGCTTTCCTTATGGCATAATCTTGAAATTGGAACCAACTATTGCGATCAATACGGTCCAATTCTCTAAAGAGATTTCAAGGTGTCGCAAATAAAGCGACCTCCCATGTGGTTTGGGAAAGTTCCCATTTCGCTGACGAGTACTCCAGGTCTATCAGCATTTTTCCATTCTTATTAAGTGTTGGAGAAATTGTTGGTATACACATTCAAACAGATCGAATCACAATATGCTTTTAGTAACTAGTTCGGTAATACCGCCTTGTTTCGTGGCTAGAAACTAAATTTCGATAAGTAGGGAATATACAGCCCTCTAGACACTTGTAAATACTTAACCAACAAATATGTCATAGACATAGCCGAATCTCAGTGGAAACAATCCCAGACTTGCTCAACAGGCAGACAAACGTGTACTGAATGGAATAACAGTAACTTGAAATTTAAAAGGAACGACTTAGGAACTCTAGTAGGGGTGTTAAAAGGTCACTGGTTAACGGGTTATCCGTTAACACTATTATCAGGTCACTGTTATGCCGATAGACTGGGGATATCATACAATGGCTACTGTAGAAGCTGCCAAGAAGTAGAAGAGGATGAGATTTTAGAACTTCTTCTAAAAGGATGCAAAGGCCTGTACCGGAAAAGAATTGCAACAACCGGTCATGGCTTTCATGACGATGTCTTCGAAGTTTCATTTAAAAAACTTGTCCAATTAAATGATTTTATCAAGACTACAGGATGGTTCAGAGAGGACATAGTAGTGTGAGGGGATTCTAGTGAAGTCACAATGAGCCTCCGAAAGGCCTAAATGCGTCGTATAACACCCCCTTTACCTACCTCTGTGGCTAGAAAAGGTTCACGGCCTTCGCAATGGGAAGCGTTCCAGTAGAGAACCTTGAGTCGGGTTTCAAAAAAAGTATTACCGGAACCCGTTACAAAATAATTTGCTCAATTTGATGACGAGAACAAACCGGACTGGTATTATCAATTCGAGTTAAACTGAATTGATGTTGTGTCTTGGAATTTAATCATCTTCAACTCGCTGATAAATTGAACTACCTAGATGGTATGCTAAACAGAGAGATTTCATGTAAATCAAATATTGATCGGATATGATACAAATTCGCTAAAGAGCCTATAATGAATAACTTTCATTTGATATTTTGGGATGGAGTTGGATACCTTTCGAAGCTCTAAAATTCTTGGAAACCTCAACTGTATTTTCATTATTCAATTTACTCAGTTAGCTTCGAGTTCAAAGCTCAAGAAGAAGGATTTAAAGGTCTTTCAAACTGTCGTGGTTTCCAGACCGCTCAGTACTTTCATGATACTTCTGTTTTTCCGAGACTAAGAGCGGGAAAGCCTTGGGTTCTCTTGCAGAGGAGTTATCCAGTGATGGAATTAGTCTATTTAACAGATTTTTCAGAAATTTATCAATATTGAGTTCATTTAGAACTCAGTTACAATCGAAGAAAGAAACCTTAGCAATGTAGAATCAGACAATTTAAGAGACTCGTGTATTTTCTGAAGCAATTTTTAAGAAATTGTCCATACATTTTTAATGCTACCCACTCAAAAGCAAAAGTATGCAAAATAATTTTTACTTAAAAACAACAAATTAAAATATTTGAGAAAGCAAATCTGATTTGCTTATTTGAAAAAAAAACACAGAAAGCTACTACTTTTAATCAAACAAATAGAATTAAGCAAATCTTTGGGCACAACTTGAAAACTTTTACAATTCTATTTGTTTGCTAAATTTGTTATGAAAGCTGGAGAGAAGACACACAGCTGACAACAACAAAAGCAACAACAATAAAGCAGCAGCGGAGAAAAACTTCAAAGACATTTATAACGACTGCAATCCAAAAATTCCAAAGTGAAATTGAATATTCATAAACAAAAAATATGCAAAATTAAAAGGAAAATGAGTGGAAGACACGAGTGGGTTTCTCTGAAGTATGTATGTATATGGTGTGTTGAATCAAGTTTGCACAAAAGCTTAGAGCAATTGCTTTGAGAAATATAATAACTAAATGAAATGAAATCATATTTTCAGTCAAAAACTTTGCTGGCAAATGAAAAGCAAAATGGACGGCCTCGACTCTACAACATAACAGCACCTACCAGCCCGCTCATGCCACCACCAGCAGGAAGGCGTTGCAAAAGTGACGCTTGGCAAATGATGACAGCGCTATCGAAATGCAACACCCTGTAGTCGTAAATTTAATCTAGTTACCAAAACAAAAATCTCGGCTACAACAACAACAATAATATTTAATAACAACAACAACAACAAAAAGTGTTTTTAAAACACTTGTCCAATGCAATGCAGCGCAGTTGATTGTTAGTGTTGTTGTAGTTGTTGTTATTATTTTTGTTGTTGTTGTTGTATTTCAGTAGCCGTTAGCATGAAGTGGCAGCATAAAATGAAACTTTGTCCAATTAAAAGTAAACAAAAATTTAATTACGTTGCCAAAGTACCAACACACACAGAGAGAGAGACACACCAACACACACAGCAACAACAACAGCAAGGGCAAACAACAAATAAGAAGAAGAAGAAAAAAAAAACGAACTACTCGCCACTGTCTGTACTAATGCAAGCGTGCTTGTTGTAGCTAGTGTTGTTGTTGTAGTTATTGTTGTTGGCGGTGGTAGTGGCAAAAAGCCAAAGAGCCCAAAGCCAGTCAGTCAAACGCGTGTGATTGGTGGGCAGTGGGCGTGTATGAGTGTAGGTGCAATTGAAAAGCGCTACTGAAATTCAATTACTACTACAACAAAAACAACAACAACAATAACAACAAAATCACAAGCAGTAGATATATTGTTATTCAAAAAATCAACTCAGTGCACAAAGCCATCACTTGGCTGGGTCAAAGAGTCAATACACACTAAACATACCCACACATAGATACACACAGACAGGCGCAATGTTGCAATTGTTGTAAGGCGCTTGTGAAAATACAAACATAAATAAGTAAATACGTAATACCTACACTCGCATACCATAGAAATGACACAACAATGGTAGGCCGCAATGCAAATGAGTTGAGTGAGTGTACGTGCGAAAAGGTGAATTCGTTGCTGGTATGCAGTGGAAGTGGGTTAGATGGGGTGCCTGAGCAACTTGATGGCCAACCAACCAACTCGTGGCCAATATTGAATTATAAGAAACGCACAGACACATATATACGAGTATACATATTTATACATAGATATTTACAATGGAATTGGAGCAGTGCGTAGTACCGTTATAAATCTGTATTTCTGGTTGTATGTAAACACCTTTTTTTTGGCGCAAAAGTGTGAGAAATTTTGAAGAAATTTTAAGTTCCTAAAGTTGAAATTAGTTGCTAAATTATTTTGGCACAAATACTGTTAGTTTAAATAAGAACAACATTACACCCTCAATATTATCAAATATCAATTAAATATTCAAAAGTTTGACAGAAATGTCAAAATTATGTGTCGACAGCATTGCTTAAAATAGTAAGCAGAAAAATTGACAAAATGCAATATAGAAAATATTGAGTGACAAGACGATTTGCTAAAAAACCTATAAAATACAGAAATTAATCCGAAAAAGCTTCTAAATCGATCAATCTTAATTGCAGATATGTTGAAAATATGATGATGCTAATAATAATCGACGAGACTAATGGAAATAATCACTATCACGGACAACAAAAAGAGGAGAGAAGGAGAAAAAGTAGAGAGCCAAACATAAAAAAAAAAATCTTTACATAAGGTTAAAATTGGAATATAGCCATATTACAACCTTATATCTACATAAGAGGACATCAAACCAAATTTTCTAGGTTGCTTAGTGAGTTAGTTTCAAAAAATCTGTGGCTAAAAATATGATTTTCATTCAAAGAAAGAATTAACTCAAATAAGTATAATTGATTATAAATTATCCTGTTATAGCCTTTTCACACAGCCAAATTAATTGATCAATTAAAATTTTGTTTGAAAAACCAGTTTTTGCCCTTCACACTGTCGGCTACTCGATAATCGATCAGCTATTATGCATTTTTATACTCTCGCAACAAATGTTGCTAAAGAGAGTATTATAGTTTTGTTCACATAACGGTTGTTTGTAACACCCAAAACTAAACGAGTTAGATATAGGGTTATATATACCAAAGTGATCAGGGTGAAGAGTGGAGTTCAAATCCGAATGTCTGTCTGTCCGTCCGTCCGTCCGTCTGTGCAAGCTGTAACTTGAGTAAAAATTAAGATTACTTGATGAAACTTGGCACACTTATTTCTTGGCACCATAGGAAGGTTGCTTTCGAAAATGAGCAAAATCGGACCACTGCCACGCCCACAAAATGGCGAAAACCGAAAACACATAAAGTGCCATAACTAAACCATAAATAAAGCTATGGAAATAAAATTTGGTATGAAGGATCGCACTATGAAGGGGCATATTTGGATGTAATTTTTTTGGGGAAGTGGGCGTGGCCCCGCCCCCAAATCAGTTTTTTGTATATATCTCGCAAACCAATAGAGCTATATGAACCAAACTTTCAGCAGTCGCCATTTTCAGCCATTTCCATATACAGTCCAAAAATGATAGAAATCGGATAATAACCACGCCCACCTCCCATACAAAGGTTAGGTTGAAAATTACTAAAAGTGGGATAACTCACTAACCAAAAACATCAGAAACACAAAATTTCACATAAGAAATGGCAGATGGTAGCTGCACTCAAATTTTTTTACAAAATGTAAAATGGGCGTGGCGTCGCCCACTTATGGGTCAAAAACCATATCTCAGGAACTACTCGACCGATTTCAATGAAACTTGGTTTGTAATAGTTTCTTTACTTCCCTATGATATGTTTTGAAAATAGGCCAAATCGCTTCACAACCACGCCTACTTCCTATATACCAGAACTTTGAAGACAATCTGAATCGTTTTCTTTACAATATATAAAGTAAGTACTAGTGAAGATATCGGTGCAGAACTTTGCACAAATACTATGTTAATAGTGTGGCAGCCCCATTCTAAAAATCGCCGAAATCGGACCATAGGTTTTTAAGGCCCCATATATCGAGAACGAGGACCTCGGTGCTTCTAACCTATTTTTATGGTTTACAACTTCCAATGGACTTTATACAATATATATGACGAATATGTGGGTCAAATTGTGTATTATATAATAAAAATAAAGTTAAATAAATAAATTGCGAGAGTATAAAATGTTCGGTTACACCCGAACTTAGCCCTTCCTTACTTGTTGTTCTTGCTTTTTATAAGAAGTTGATAAGTTTCATCAGCTGATTGCTATTTTTAGCAGCGACATCTACCGTATCTTTTTTTTATCAAAAAATACAACCAATCGCAGACAAAGAACGTATATATCATTACAAATACGGTCTTTGTTGCAGAATTGCATTTCATTTCCAAGTCGTTTAAAATTCAATCAAAAATTAATGTAGATTTTTATTTTGTAAGGTAAATAGATCTTAATCAGCGTTTAAATCGAGCACATGCCGGTTATATGATCCATTACCTCCTGTGTGAAAAGGCTATCAATCATAAAAATCGAGATAGTCGCGTTAGTGACCCGCTCAGACTACATAAAATGAATTACTCGAAGGTATTATTTTATAGCTCAACGGTTATTGGTTAGAAAACCAATAGAACTTGCTGCATGGTACCAAAATGTTCCGGTCGAAATATAAACTTTCAAAGACCCAAGGGCTAAGATCAGCCTTTCTCTAGAAATAAGTGTTCCAAATGTTCGTATGTTCGAATGGAAACCATGTATTAAGTTAAAAATATTGTGTGATCTCAAAGTAACATAGAACATCTGGTATCGAAATTAGTAGTTTTACGATTTTTTGCTGATATATGAAGGCTTATGTTCGCCTTCAGCAACTAAAAACAAATGACTCAAATTTCCGATAATGTAATCTCCTGCAAATTTTTCTAACCTAACAATTTTATAGCCAACAATAAAACCATGTAATCGAAATTTTCTTGATACATTTCATATGTCTGAGCTGTAGGTTTTTATTTCTTTTTATGAGAATGTCTTCAGAAATTCGTTGAATGTGAAGACGAATAAAAATTTTCAAGTCATGAATAAGTAATTTTAATAACGTGACAAAACATTCCTCGTTTCTTTAAAATTCGAAGTAGCTCCCAATAAAAATTAAGCAAATAGGTGGAAATACTTTCTATTTACTTTCTTCATATTCATAGCAAAAACTGCGTCAACACTTCATCACCCTTTATTTCAATGTTCATCTGAATTATATTTTAACATTCTATCGAATACTGCTGGAGCCCCAAAAGTGGCATGAGGAAACACGAAATCAACGAGATCACATATTTCGCATAATCTTTACTAAACTGATGCTGCCAATAAAGCCGTAAAGCCTTATTTGCTTTCACGAGATATTTGAATCTGACATTTCTACTGGTTAGGAGATCCTTGAACCATCTCCAATATCTACATTATAACCACATAAATAACTACATTTGTTAGCAAAAAATTCTGTTGGGAGAAAACTATTTTATTTATTTATTTGGAAGATGATATTTATTTGTGAAGAAGTAATCTGATCATGTCAAGTAATAAGTATTTTTGAGCCATAATAATAGAAGGTGGCCATTTATTTGAAATTTGAGAATTTCTTACGGATGGTTTGTCCTTCACTGAACTCATATAACCAACATACCTCTGCGTCAAAATATATCAACGACATGGAAAAAGTCTTATTTAAATTTGATAAAATAGAATAATTTAGGATAAGTTCCCGCCGGATTTTATTGTTTTACCAAGAATAATTACAAAAATATTGTCATTATAATGGAACCCTAGGAAAGTGTTGGCACTAAAAAATTTCACAAGATCCTAGAACATATTAGTGATTATATTAGACTAGAAACTAGGCTTGGTTGGCTACTCGAACTAGTTGTAGTATAAAAATAAATTTCTTTGGAGAAGCAATAAAGTATTTTTGGCTATTCAGTGACTGACATAAACCTGACCTCCTTTGAGAGATCTTATGGAAAATAAACTGACACACTTCTTAATTTCCACATTTGATACCAAATCAAGTTAAAAAATTTAATGTTGTTTAAAAAATAGCAAATTATACATTTTAAAAAGTATAAATAATTTACTAATATTATTAAGAAAAAATTATAACAATTCCAGCACACCACAAGAAGAAAAGAAATAAAATATGCAAAATCGAAAACTGTTTTTCCCCAACAAGTTCACATTCAAATGAAAAAGTTTTGCAACAAATGGAAAACAAAAAACAACAACTTAAATTCAATTCTACACAATCAAAAGAAAACAGAGACACAGGGCATTGCAAGGACGACGAGAGCTACACAGATAACGGTACTGAAAAGTCGAAGGAAGTAGGAGTGCAAAGCGAGTGCCGAGTACCCAAAAGTGAAGTGGAGCGCAACAAGCCAACAACAACAACAGTTGTGTGTCTGCAACAATAAAGGATAAAGCGAAGGATACAAGTTGAAAATGCAAATAACAACAGTAAAAGCAACAACAGCAACAACAAGTATGCGATCAAAATTGCTAAAACTACAAAAAGCTGTCGACAAAGCGAAATATAAATTTCGAATTTAACGAAACGGAATCACAGCAGGAAGAGCGCGGAAGGCAAGCAAACACATGAAGCGAAACGCGCACGGAACGTCAGGATACAGTCTGTATGCACGAGTATGTGCAAAGGTGTGTTTATGTGTTTGTGTGTGGGCGGCATGCGGTGGGTGTGCCATAAAGTTTGAGGCAACGATTTTAAATTTTCTGCTGCAATTTTGAATAAACAAACAAATACGCCAAAAGGTGTATGCAAAATGACTACAACAACAACAACAACAACAATGGCAAAAATAATATTTACTAGCCGTGGCACAGTGGCGGCAGCTCAACCATGACGAAGAGATTTGCCAAAGAGAAGCGAGCGAACGACTAACAGCACAGGATAAGCTACAAAATAATTGTTGCGGAACGGAAATTTGAATTTGCAAGCGAGAAGATGAGATGAAAATATAATAATAAAACAAATAAAAATGAATAAGAGAACAGTGGAAGGACATTGGTAATAAATGAATTTATATTTATAGAAAGGTGATTGAAGTAAATTAAATGAAGCAAAAAAAGAAACAAAATGAACTTATATTAATTGTAACAAAATATTAAAAACAAGAAAAAAATATTTAAAAATATATTAGAAAAAAATAAGAAACAAAAATTAAAAAAAAAAAATATTAAAAAAAAAAAAATATTAAAAAAAAAATTTTTTTAAATATTAGAAAAAAATATTTTAAAAAAATATTTAATAAAATTTTTATTATAAAAAAAAAATTTAAAAAAAAATATATTTAAAAAAATGTTTAAAAAAATATTAGAAACCAATATTTAAAAAAAAATATTTAAAAAAAAAATTCAATTAAAAAACAAATAAGAAAAAAAATTAAAAAAAAAAATTTTGAAAAAATATTAGAAAAAAATATTTTAAATATGAACTCAATTAACACCTTTTATCTCACAACATTGTAAATTCTTCCCAAAAACAGCATTCCGAATGATTACAATAAGCATTGACTTGGTCTAGTGGCACTCAGTTTGCAGTTTAAGTTTTAAACTATTTAAAGCATCGTATACGAAAGCTTCCCGTTAGATGGCGCCCTAGTCAAACTATTACAAAAAATCAGTTTTACAAATCGATATGGCTCATATCATAAATAATTTTTTAATGAGGGTAAGAGTACTACATTTCAAGAAGAAATGTAACAACGAATTATCCAGATATAGAGGAACTCAATAAAGTATTGAATAACTTCATTGAAAAAGTTCCGGAAATTGTTCCTCAAATATCTCACGTTCTCATCATGTACGTAGAAATATTTATTAGCTAGGAAAATACCAGAAGCCCGTAACGGATTTATAAACAAGATTGAAAAAAAAAATTTCATAAAAACGTAAAACTAGGACCTACAACTTTCATTGAACTGAAAAATTATGGAAGTGGCTCAGAGAAATGGCAAATTAAACTCTTGAGAAAGTAAGTCGACTTAATTTACCCGAGAGTATGGTAGAACTAAGGAAGATATTATTGATATCAGATTTGCCTGCTAGAAGTAAACCCAGGTAAAAACGTATTACCTTTTTTATTAGTAGATAACGGTAAATTCCAATATAGACATTTCCGAGAGTTAAAAACACAACTCATAGATAAATAGATAGTTTGACAAAGCACTAGCTTATTAGCTCCTTGGGAAGTGAATGATATTTTAGGAAGCTACTGAAGTAAGAGAATTTGTTCTGGCCTCGAGAGCGTCGCGAATAAATGAACACTTCACTACACCCTGACTGGGTACGTCCCATATATTTTGGATATCTACTAGAGTAAGATGATATTGGTTTGGTCTCAAGAACGCCAAGAAGAAGTGAAGAATACCATGAACACAGAAGAAATGCATTGTGAAGATCGTAACATGCGAAGGTGGTGTCCTCAAGGGTTCTGGGGCCAATAAATAATTTTTGGCTGATGATAATACCCCTTCTTTATGTATAAATACTTGAAGAAACTATTCTTTCATTTGTTGAGGGCTACCAAGATGCCACTTAGGTGTGTATAATAGCAAAAAAACACGTGTGAAAATTCAAAGTTTCATGTGAAGAAAAAATATTTGATGAAGGAACTAACACAATCTCAAGAATAAGTTCTATCGAATAACTGTGAGGGATGTAAAAAATGAGGTTAGGGAAGCTAAACCTACAAAAAAAATTATAATAATATAGGGGATGGGTTACGTGTAGAAGTTCACGTAAGTGAGGAAAATTTCTAACTGTCATTCAATTGCGAGTGGCCAGAAATAATTCTTTTGCAAGTGGCTCAAGTAGCTTACGACTTCTGGTTTTAGACCAACTATCCTCTGGGTAGCCAACAGACATCCGTTTGGAGGCGAGCTAATGTGAGAAGGCGAAGCACGCTTCTGTGGTTGTGCACAGAGTTCGGGACCCATCACATAAAAAACATCGCCAATGAAAAAGTAAACCAAATATAGCAAAGATTTTAATTTTGGCAAGGCGCTGCTATTATCCTGAACATTACTGTATGTCTGAGGAAGGCTAATGATGGCAATGCTTTTTCTGAGTTGGTCTTTTTGATAAATGGTAATTGATTTATACTCAGTTTGGTTTGTCATTTCATATTGAACAGACCGGAACAACGTTTGTTTGCTGGCATACAGCCCAAATTGTTGCAAAAAGTCGTCGAAAATTGGGCCTCTCGACTGGTAATTTATTCGAGCCAGTCGCGGCGGTCACTTCCCCAGAATTATTTTCAAAACATAATGGAGAATCCGAACCCTTAAATTCTCGGCCATAACATTGAATTGCATGCGTTTTAGTTCTTTTTGAAACACCCTTTATCACACTAAACATAAAATAACAACAAAAACTGAATTAAATCGTTGTAAGCATATTACTCGTTATTAAAATGTGTAAATATTAGGTATCTTAACCATATTAGACCAAGTCAGTTGTTAACCTATAAATAAAGAAGGTTCCATATATTTAACCCTTTAATGCATGAGGTCAGCTCCAATATGGAGACTTCCGACCACTTCGTTAGGTCACTTTATCACTTCTGAAAGCTGCGGTAATTTTTAAATAACCGTTAGCACTTATGACGCCTTCAATTATTGTACCCAAAATTTAATAAAAATTTTACTTGTTTACATTTTTACAGTAACGTCCAAAATCCCAGCAAATTCCGCCTCATTAAAGCTGCGTCAAAACTTAAAGATTTCAGATGCAACCTAAATTTATCGATAAATGCACAAAAAAGAATTAACGCTGGCAAACACGGGAGGGCGTAACAGCCAACAACAGCGCAGAAAACAGTAAACACAGCAATGACAACAACTACAAGGAATGAACAACAACAAAGGGCAATAAAACGCAGAATGGCGTAACACAAACAAGTAAAATGGCAACAACAGCCAAGCAGGCAGACAATACGACCGTACAAATGGGGCGATTGGACAATCCCCCAAGCGCCCACACGGCAAACCAAACAAGCGAACAAATGCCAGCCACCAGGTATGTTAGTCAGTTGGCGAGGGCGCGCGCGTTGCGGCGCTTGGGAGCCTGGGCGGATTTAAGTCAGTCGGTACAATGCAAAAGTGCTGAAATTTGCATGAAAACATGCAAACAACAACGCGAACAGTAACAGCAAGCGCAAAATTAACAAATAAAAATGGAGAAAATACCTGGAAACGCGGCGCAAAAAATTGCATGAAGGCGGCAGTAGAAACGCGCTTGGCAAACGTACAGCAGCAGGCGGCAGCAACGCGCGGCGGTTTAGTAGCGAGCGCAATAAGCACCGCACCGCGCAACATTAATGCTGTGGTAAGGCTGTTATGCGCAACGCGGCTATAAGGATTGCGGTGGACGCCTACACTAGCGGAAAGCCGCGTTGTGCCGCGCCGCGCGCCGCTCACCATATAACGCGCGGTGCAAGTGGACGCGTTCAACGCTGCGAGCGCTAACAAGTATGCGCTGCGCTTTTATTTACACAGTCGCGCGCTAAAGCTTCAAGCAGCCGCAGCGCTGCAAAAACAATAGCAACAACAATAAATAAAGCAAAACGCTTATCCCAAACCAAGCGCGGCGCACACACGTTTATTTATGAGGCATATTACGCTGCGCGTCGCATGCGTTTGCAGGTGCCGGACGACAACGAACAACAACACAAACAACCACTAAGAGAGAGAGAGTGTTATCAAATGCGAATGTGAATGTAGAACACGCCCTTTTTCGAACTCGCTCACTGCACTACACTACACACTTGAATGCTTATGCACGCGCATGCGCACGGCACAGCGCTCAAGAGCCCTCAACAACGCGCTATAACTGTCTCTTTCGCGCGCGCTTCGAATGCTTTGCAGCAATTACGATTTTTCGATTTTCGAAGTTCGAAAAGTGGCATTTCCCCTGCGCAGCCAAGCAGTTGTGCAGCGTTGCACCCTGTAAGTTGACGCGCCTCGAGTATCATGCGTGCACTTTAGCGCTCATATGTTCGCCACAACACACACGAACAGACGGCGAGTCGCTTCGGTGTATTTACTCATAATTTCATGGACACACTGGCTTAAATAGAACGCGCATTGTTTCGTCTGTTGGACTTACCTTATCAGATCCGGTAGGCGTTCCAACACTTTGGGGTGGGTGTGCTTCTTCGTGTAGGACGGCGACATGGCTACGGTGCAGGCGAGCATTAGCTCCGTGGACAACTCAACAGGATGTTGCGGTGATTTTTCTTCGGGAAGCTGTAAAGAATCGAAGTAGAAAATTAAATGAGAAATAATAATAGAAGACTAAGAAAATAGAAAAGAAAATGTGAAAAAAATAATGCAGATTATCTTCTCTATCGCATTGACAGTAAAACGGATGCGCGAGCAGTGAATGCACAGAAGCACAGGAAAACGGAAGTAGAAGTAACTGGAAAGTGGTTGGAGGACAAGAAGCAGTAACCGTTAGCTGCAATGATGCAAGGTGTTGCAAGTGTTCAACAGCATAACGGACAAATGAAAAGAAAACTAAAGAAGGGAATAGAAAACGTAAACTGAAAATATGCAAGGAAGGTAATGGAATACTACGCTGCACATTAGGGTGGTTACAATCTCCCGGAAAAAAAATTGTTTGGTCCAAAACCGAGACGCGTGTTATTCAATGAAATTACGTACGAAAAACTGTTGATGAAATTAACCATCCAGTTAGTTAAATTTTTCAACGTCTTGTATTCCAACTGGTCCATAAATGGTTTATCAGCAAAGGCCATAGACTTAACCAATAAAAGTAGTCTACAAAAGTTCGTCTCAATAAAATGAGGTTCGTATGTCTCTTTTGATGAAAAAACAGTCCTATGCAAAGACGACCAGGAAGTGTCTTCAGGTCTGTGTGCTCACCAAAACCGTCAATTCTGTTTTTTTACTTATCGGCTAGACCGAAAAAAATGGTGTGAGATGATAAGCGAGTTTTGAAAATTTTACGATGACATCTGGTTTAACAGCTATGCCTGAAGGAAATTATACCCTAAACACCCTAAAATCTTTATATATGATATTCAATTGGTGAGTATCATAGAGCCTTTGCCAGGAGTGACCTATTTAGTTGAAGTATTTCCCCTATTTTTGCAGATCAGATCAGAACAAGCGTTGACGCTCCTGCGGTTGTGCGTAGGGTTTGGGACCCACCACATAAAAAAAATAAGTACCAATGAAAAATCGAAATCCTCGGATGAGACACCTCCCTTTTGATGACGACCCTGCAAACGTTTTAAGGATAATGATTTAAGGGCATGCACCCTTAATTGGGAAGGTGCCTCTGCCCAGCTGGTTGATGTCCTCATACGACTAAAGGCTGACATCACCGCCATCCAAGAAGTGCGATGGACGGGACAAGGACGGAAGAAGGTGGGTCCTTGTGACATCTACTACAGCGGCCATATAAAGGAGCGCAAATTTGGTGTTGGATGTGTGGTGGGAGAGAGACTCCGTCGCCGAGCCCTGGCATTCACCCCGGTGGATGAACGTCTAGCCACAATCCGCATAAAAGCGAGGTTCTTCAACGGCCTGAGGCTGATCGACTTCGCCGGGGCCCGAAATATGGTCGTCTGTAGTACCAGATTCCAGCATAAGAAAATACATCAAGCTACTTGGCTGTCTCCTGATCGAAACACGCGTAACCAAATCGATCACGTTGTGATAGACGGAAGACATGTCTCCAGTGTTTTAGACGTGCGTATGCTCCGAGGACCAAATATAGACTCGGACCATTATCTGGTTGCAGCGAAGATACGCACCCGCCTCTGTGCAGCAAAGAACGCCCGTCAACAAACACAAGGAAGGTTCGACGTCGAAAAGCTGCAATCGCAACAGACAGCCACGAAATACTCTACTCGACTTGCACTCCTGCTCTCTGAGAGCACTCATCAGCATCTCAGTATAAGGGAACTGGATTTCGGCGACGACAAAAAACAAGCTGGTACGATGAGGAATGCCGTCTCGCAGCGGAGAGAAAACAGACTGCCTACCTCGAAACGTTGCAAACAACCACAACACGTGCGGGATGGGATAGATACCGAGAGCTGAAGAGGGAAGCGAGACGCATCTGCAGACAAAATAAGAAAGAGGCCGAAATGCGTGAGTACGAAGAGTTTGAGAAGCTGGCAGACATGGGTAATGCTCGAAAATTTTATGAAAAAATGAAACGACTTAACGAAGGTTTCAAGACCGGAGCATCCTCATGTAGAGACCAAGGTGGTTATCTGGTAACCGATGTCCAGGGCATACTGGGATTATGGAGGGAACACTTCTTCGACCTGATGAATGGCAGTGAAAGTACAACACCAGGAGTTGGCGAACCCGATTCCCCAATCGATGACGATGGAATAGATGTTCCATTACCCGACCATGAAGAAATTCGAATAGCAATTACCCGTCTGAAGAACAACAAAGCGGCAGGGGCCGATAGATTACCGGCTGAGCTATTCAAATACAGTGGCGAAGAACTGATAAGGTGCATGCATCAGCTTCTTTGCAAAATATGGTCGGAAGAAAGCATGCCCGACGATTGGAATCTCAGTGTGCTCTGCCCAATCCATAAAAAGGGAGATCCCACAAACTGTGCCAATTACCGTGGGATAAGCCTCCTAAATATCGCGTATAAGATTCTGTCGAGCGTTTCTGTAAGAACTGATTGGACCTTATCAGTGTGGGTTTAGACCTGGAAAATCAACAATCGACCAGATATTCACCATGCGCCAAATCTTGGAAAAGACCCGTGAAAATAGGATCGACACACACCACCTTTTTGTCGATTTTAAAGCTGCTTTCGACAGCACGAAAAGGAGCTGCCTTTATGCCGCGATGTCTGAATTTGGTATCCCCGCAAAACTAATACGGCTGTGTATGTTGACGTTGAGTAACACCAAAAGCTCCGTCATGATTGGGAAGGACCTCTCCGAGCCGTTCGATACCAAACGAGGTTTCAGACAAGGTGACTCACTATCGTGCGACTTCTTTAACTTGATGTTGGAAAAAATAATACGAGCTGCAGAGCTAAATAGAGAAGGTACAATCTTCTACAAGAGTGTACAGCTCCTGGCGTACGCCGATGATATTGGTATCATCGGAAGCAACAACCGCGCCGATTGTTCTGCTTTTTTCCCGCATGGATAAGGAGACGAAGCGAATGGGTCTGGAGGTGAATGAGGACAAGACGAAATATCTCCTGTCATCAAGCAAACAGTAAAGCAATTGAACAGTAAAGTCCTCTCTCGACGAACCAAAATCAAACTCTACAAATCCCTCATCATTCCCGTCCTGCTGCTGTCCCGTGCTGCTGCCGAACTGCGAAGGAAAGAGAAGAGTGGCGCGCTCTCATCGATTCGGATATAACCGGCTAAACGGTTGAACGCCAATAACATACATACATTTCCCCCTATTTTTGCAGATCAGATCAGAACAAGCGTTGATCAGTTGACCGAACCACCGATCAGAAAAAAACCGTCGATCAATAGAAGAATGATATGAAAACTAAAAACCAATAGTTCCTATAACAAATCCCTCAATCTTTTTTCCAAAAAAATTCAAATTCAAATGTAGATCTCGTATCATGTTTCCAAGACGGCTACATGAAATACTAAGATATAAGACATTTTGACAAAGGTTGGAGTTAAGTTTGTGCTCAATTAAATCAGCATAGATTATTCATTGAAAATTGTGGACCCCGCAATGGATCTGAAGTCTTTAGATGAATACAAGGATTTCGTTCCTATTGCAAAATTAAAAAACAAAAATTCTTGTTCAGGACCCCAAATCAAACATACAAGAAATAAATGATTCTAAAGGATTGACATCGCGGAGAGCTAAAGCATAAATGTAGTCTTGTTCTTAAAATCAGTACAACGTAAAAAAGAGACTAAAATATCTAAGTATGTTTTCTACGATTACAAGAATACCAACACAGGTTAATATAAGTAATGAGATAGACAGCGAGAGAATATCGCTAATAAGAGTATAGAGAGAATATCCCCAAACATAGTATTTACGTCTAGCTGAAACTCGCGACTTGAATTTCAAAATCCTTTAAAAGTTAAAAACGGAACATAACAAAAATATCTTGATTGGTTTGATAACAACCCTAATATAAAATTCTGGATCTATCCGGATCTGGAATTTTATCGAGTTTAATATGGACCAGATATTTGAACGACCAGAGTTTGATCTCAAGAATGGAAAAGATCGTCCGTTTGCGATGTGACCGGTTATTATACCAGCGAATAGTATTCCCAACTAGATATAAACTAAAGTTCATTCCGATTTAACTATCTATCACTATGGGTTGTATAATCTGTAATTTAAGAGATCGTTTGATTTCAACGAAAACAGAGAGGAAAGTTTGAGGATAGAGGTGAGAATGTGGTATGCATTTTGTATATTTAAGTTCTTTGGACCCACTAATCCAGTTCAAATTCAGAAACGATATCAGGTGCGTAGTAGTCATTTGTGTATTCCAGATCCACTGGAACGAATATCTTGCATTTGACTTCAAAGACAAAAAGTCAGCTACAAAATATAGAACACAACAATTCGAAATTTAAAATATATTAGGGTGCCACAGAGATGACGAAGACGCTTACGACCCAAAAGTGGAAGGTAATAGCTCGATAATCCAAGTACAGGTACTTTTTTCAATAGCCTTTTTTGACTCATCACGCGTGAGTCGTGTCAATCTGTCTTATTATTTTTGTTCAGTATTGTTTAGCATTTCATTATGGACAGACTTACGCCTGAACAACGTTTACAAAACAACGAAACTAATACTTTTCAGAGATTCAACAGTGGTTTGTGGATCGGTGAAATCATCGGTCCAATATCTTCAAAAATAATGCCGCTATTATGATAACCGACTATTTGATGGCTGACTAATTGAAACTCGTGATCTCGGCGACATTTGAACTCAACAAGACGACGCCTCTTCTCACACATCGCATCAATCAATAGATTTTTGGAGAGAACACTTCGAAGAGCAGATAATTACCAAGATTGTGTGATATGACATTCGATTTTTTCCAGTGGGAATATGTAAAGTCTAAAGTCTATGCGGACAGTCCCGCTTCGATTTAGGCCTTGAAGCAAAACATCACGCGTGCCATTCGCCAGTTATCAATCAAAATGCTCAAAGGAGTCATCGAAAATAGGATTCAACGGATGGACGATCTGAGATGTAGCCGCGGACAACATTTGAAAGAAACAATCTTTAAACAATAAATGCCAAAAATGTTCTTTCGAATGGTAGTAAACGTAAAAAAAGTAGGTCCTCGAAATGAACCACCCGATATATATTTAAGACATACCCCTCCAGATAAAATGGTACCGTCCACCCACAGTTTCAATCATAATCTACGCATCCGAAATCAACCTTCCAGCCTTCACAACAACAACAACAGTCTAACTCGATGACTTATTACAGAAAGGAAGAAAAAACATCGAATAAACTCTATAACTCACCTGCAAACTCTGGAATAGTACATCGAATAACGCGCTCAACGTATTACCAAGTATGGCGTGGCGGGCAATTTGTGGACAAAGGGTACAAGCGTTACGATATAATTGCACAGCGAGCACAACAGCGCTGTAAAATAAGAAATAATTTGGTAAATAAAAAAAAATCAGAGAAAAATATAATACACAAGCAGCCTACCGCTTTGGAATGTCATTATTCTCCTCCATACTTTTACTAATCACATTTGTGGTGATGACACCGAGTCCATCCATCAGCAGGAAGCACTGGAAATCGAACACTTGCGCCTTACTCATGAGACGCAGCAGTTGGCCGACAGCGCGCTCCAAACCCTGCGATCCGCCACCTTTGCTCACGAGATTCAAATATTTCGGCACTTGACTCTCGCGCTTCATGTGCAATGGCACCGGTTGTTGTTCCTTCATGTATTCCTCGGCGCTGTAAGGGGTTTGAGATGAATTAGTAAATAATTTCTAAAAAAATATTAATCGCCTCACCTCTGCGCCATGCGTTGTTTGAGCTTTTTGATTTTCTTCTTGTAGCCGCGCGTATGCTCGCGACTGCCCACATCCGACACGGTTGAGGAGAGATCGCCATCCTCTGTTATGACCTCACCATTCTCGTTGCGCTGCACGCCATTTTCATCGACGTTGCGCGTGGGCAGCGTCAATTCGAGCGCGCGCTGGCGTATATGCTCGATATTCTCTTCATGCCGGCGTGCTGAGTCCTGTTGCTTCTGCAATATCTTGCGCTGTAATTCCTCAGTGGTCTGCTGTTGTTGTGTTTGACGCGCCAGCAAGCGCTCTTCGCGATCGCGCGCCTTCTCACGCGCCAACGCCTGCCGCTGACGCTCCTTTTGCTCTTGCATTTTGCCAATGCGCTGCTCCTTCTCCAAGCGCGTCTCATTCATTTTCTCAAGCTTACGTTGGCGCTCTTTCTCCAGCTCTTGGCGCCGGCGCTCTACGGCAGCCTCGCGCGCCGCCTTCTCTTCCAAACGCTTCTGGCGCTCTTGCTCCAAATCTTGCAAACGGCCTTCCGCGTCCTTCGAGGACTCGAGCAGATCCAAGCGCTTGTTCTGCGCTTCGATATTCTTAATGAAATTGATCTCTTTCAACTTCTTCTCCTCATCGTGCGCCTTCTCCACTATTTGACGCAAATATTGCTCGCGATTCTCGGCGGCGCGCTGCATTTTATCCTCCATCTTCAGGCGCTTATCTTCGATCAGCTGGCGCTTGGCCGCCTTCACGTCTTCAACGCGCGCCAACAGTTGTTGTATTTTTATGGTTTTCTCTTTCTGCACTTGCTCGCGTTTCTGTTGCGCGCGCGTATGCTTCGCTTGGTATTTCTTCAATGTCTCCTGCAGTGAGCGGCGCCTCGAGGGGGAGGAGAGTTTCTGATGCAACTCCTGCGCGCGTCCCGGATGGCGCGCCACATACGCCTGCAGCGTGGCTAAAGCTTCCTCTCGCTCAACGCGCGACATTTCTGAGAGCAGCGCGTGATAGCGCATTTCCAAACTGAGATTCGAATCCATGCCATCCTCACCAGCGGGTAGAAATGCGATCGAGGAGGCATCATCGAGCAAACGATCTACTGTGTCATTGCAATCATGTTCGTGATCCAATGCGACCTCACCGTCCGTCTCATCAGTTTCGGTGTCCACATCGATTTCGGTGTTCTCCAACTCGCGTATTTGACGCTCCAACGATTCTTGCTCTTCGACGAGCATGCGTTGATCTTCATCGCAATCCGTTTCGCTGGCGAAAGTCTCCTCGCTCTCATCACAACTGGAGAGTTTGCCAGCGCCGCATGTGTTGTCTATGCTGCCGACACCAAAATTGGCCGCTTTGGCGGTTTGCGCTATGCTCTCATAGAGATCGCCAATGGTTTTGGAGAAATCACGATTTGTTTGGATTTTTATGTCAATTTTATGCTGCTCAGCGGACTCGGTATTATCGGCAGTGGCTTCTTTGTTGGCTGGATCATCATTTGCTGCAATATGAAATGAGTTTACAAAAACAAAATCCACAAAATTTCTCATACCACACTTACCATCCACAACGGTCTCTGTCGAGTTGGCCGCAGAGCTTTCTAGCGAACCCGCTCTACCATTCTGCTTGCGTTGCGCATACTTCTCGCTGCGCATGTATTCCTTATGCAGCGACGTCATCTTCAGCCCCGTCAAATCAGATTTTTGCCGCTTAATGATGGCCTCACGTGTCGGCACATTTGCTGCGCGTGCCGAACTGGCGCCATTCGTAGCACTGGAACTCTGTTGAGCGGCAGGTGCGACAGCAGCATTCTTGCGTTGTGTTGGCAATGAGTTGACCTTGGCTTTGGCATTCTTTATCTCCGGACGAGTCGCACATTTCAACGGTTTCTCTACACTTTTTTGCGCCTTCAACGCTTTTGGCTGCTTCGCACTCGGTTGCGCTTTATTTGTGTTATTATTGTTTTCTAGCGTGGCACCTTTCTTCACAGCAACTTTCTTATTCCGCTGATGCTCCTCATTTTCGACTAACTGTTCATTGAATAGCGCCAAAGTGGGAAGACTTGCATAGCCTGTTGGCTGATTAAACCGATTGGCCCAATGCATGCTGGAGCGACGCCGATTCTTCACTGTCAACCAACCGTCGTTGGCGTCCGATGGCAATTGCTTCGGCTCGGAACGACGTTCGTCTATATGTACGGCAGGCGCATGTGAGAGACTGTTTCTAGAGGAGTTTATCAGTTCAGTGCTGGCTTTGAGCGTGGAGCTCGAGCTGCCGATGTCTTCACGTGAGGATTTTCGTGAAGATACCGCTGTTTGTGAGTACCGTTGTGGCTGTGTGGGTTGGCCTGAGCGTGGCTTTTGCTCCTTGGGTTGCATCTCAATCATTGTGCGTGAGCGTGCCGACAACCGTGAGGCGACATGTGTGGGTGGACCATAATGTTCGGTTTTACTGGATGGACGCGGTGTCATATAACGTGCGCTCGCACCGCCTGCTGATAAGCGTGAAGACGGTGCTTTGGTCACCGAAGCAGTGGTAGCCGAACGCCGCAAGCTTGTGTTGGTCACAGTTTTCTGCGTTGGCACGGTTTTATTCGCAGCCGTTGCGTTGGCTAAAGGACGTGCTGTGATCGATGGCTTTGTTGCAATCGCATTTGCTGGACGCATTGTAGCTGGACGATTCAGAACACTGGAATATTTTAGAGCACCATTTTGCGTCGACGCAGTGGCGGGCGCTTTCCTGGATATATCTGTTGAGGCCGGAAGATTTGGTTTAACATCAGCTATTGGTTCCACTTTCCGCAGTTCAGCCGTGGGTGGTGTCGGCATTTTATTGGCATCTTTTGCCAAAATTTCATTTTCCATTTGATTTAATTTTTGCACCGTCATTTCCAGTGCGGTTGGTTCGCGATTCATGGCAAAATGAGGATCGTCGGCATCTGTACCACTCGAATCATTACCATTTAATATACCGTTATCTTGCTTGCTGGCGTTTGCATTAGTAATTTCTGAAGTTTGCTCCACACTTTTTTCACTTTCCTTTTTGATTTTATCTGCCAATTGTTGTTTTTGTTGTTCTTCAAGTTTTTCCTGTTCGGCCAATTGACGTTCCCGTTCACGTTGCGCTTCATCTTCTTGGCGCTGCCTTTCACACTCTTCCTCCTGCCGCAAACGTTCCTGTTCCGCCTGCTCTGCCATTTGCCGCTCTTCAGCTTCTCTTTGTAGCTTTATTCTTATATCCGCCAAAGTCAAATGATCATCTTCCAGATCTGTTTGCGCATACTGATGGCTTCTATTAAGCAAATTCATTGGCTCGGCTTCTACATGTTGCACCGGCTGCGCGTCTGCGCATTTCTTTTGTTCTGCCGCTTCTGATGTACGCTCATTACCCGCTCTGCCTTTATTGGTGGCAAATAACTCGCGCACATTAACACGCATAGCGCCTTTTGGTAGTGGATCACAGGCACGTAAACTTTTACGCGGAGACGCGTTATCACCACAACAGGGTGATGATTTTCCCGACGTACACGGACATGCAGATGGACTTGATTTACCCGACATTGTTGGACTGGTTAGACTTTTAGCGCGCACACGCGGTGCCGGATTGCTCTTACGCACTTCCCAAGCAAGCGATTGTGGCCGTTGCTGCAATGGACGTGATTCATAATCCCACGAAACTTTAAACCACTCACTTAACGCTTTAAAGTCACGCACATAATTCTCCAGCACTAAAATCGCCTCCTGGCACCATGAAATATTCTCACAGCACTCCACAGTCTGATAAATTTCATTGACGGCACGCTGTAAATTACCAAACAATAACGCCCAATAACGTGCTTGCAGCTCCGATTTTTTGTCACGTCCTGTGGAGGCGCTACGCACACGTGGTCCTGTGTTTTGCATTTTTGCGGTACGTATTGGTGACAAAGCATTCTTTAGCGAGTTTGGTGACTTCGAAGGTGCAACGGGTGGCTTGCGTACGTTTAGCGAAGGCGAAATTTCTGAAAAGGAAACCCATAAATCATACAAATTTTAATATTACTTTAAATACTCACTACCAGTGAATCCCTGACAGCCATCAGCCGGTGGTTGCTCCTCGCAAAATTGATAGACCAGCAAGTTCTTAGCATCACGCCCTTCACGATTCAGCACCTCCTTTACTTCCATAACTCAGAGCAAATATTCTTTGTTTAACTGCGGTGTTTGTGTGTGCAGCTGTGATTTCACTTGCCTCAACCGCCGCTGTTGTACCGCCCACACAACACACCTGTGTAATATTCACTCCGTTCTAACTAAATTGTTGCTAAGAATCAACTAATTTTTATGTTGGGACACTAATAGTAATTATAATTTTCTTAGAAAACACCGTTGGTAGCAAATTAAACACGTTTAGGGAGCGTACACACCCTACGACGGCGAGATTCCTTACGGTTCTTAGTTTGTGTAGTTGCTGTTCTTTACCGTTTTTTTTTCTTTCTTGCTTATTTCAAGCTTAAAATTTCAGCGCTTATTGCGCAATTGTTTTACATACTATCACTAATTATACAGCATTTCTGCAAGCGCTACATTATTATATTTTCAAATGTTTGGAAAATTAGCACAATTTCCGTTTAATTAGTAACCAATTCGGAAAAACAAACACCATTCAAAAATTTGCACACAATTCTCAGATTCTACTTATATGCCGTTGTTCACGATGTTTTCCTTCCTTTTCTTATTGTATATTTTGGCGTTTGACAGCAGCGTTTGCTGGTGTGCGTGTGTATGTGTTATATACAAAGTAACAGCTGACTGCAGGGTTGCAGTGGCGGCTTTTAGTATTGGGACGTACTTTTACGATATTTGAAATAAAACAGTACGCAAGCAGAGAGTTTGAAATTACAATATTTTTACATTGCTTCAAACACAAAATGTCATATTGATGGCTTAAAGTATAGTAATATTTTGTAATTTGAGGTTAGGGAGAGTCACACTTATAAATAAATGTTCGTTTTCCAAGACTGTCGGTCCCACTCATTATTTATTATTTACGTGCTCAACAGTACTCCGCTAACATCCCTTGCTCTGCACACATGCAACTCTGCGCAAATTTGACATTTCACCAAAGCAAGTGCAAAAGAGGAAACGCAAAATTTTCACACACACATTCCGTTAGTCACTCACGAAAAGAAAAGACGTGGATATTCTTATTTGCATTGTGATAGAGATTTTCCACTTGGGGGAAAATCTTTAAACAGAATCACGGCCAATAAACATTTGTTTATAGTTTTAATTTTTGTTTGTTAGAAAACTAAATAGTGCAAGCAAGGAAAATACAGTGTAAAAAGCTTTTCTCTTACCCTGCTAAAGGGGTGGTGAAAAAACCGTGAACACACACCAGGTAGCAGCAGTTGGAGGTGTGTAGTGCGGTAATTGTGGAGTGAAAAGGCGCTCCGTCGTGATGTCACTGCTTCACATTTTTCGTTAATTGGATCGTTTTTTTGTGCCTTTAAAAAGCATCATTTCTTATATTACTGATTTTTGTTAGTGTAGCTACAAATTAAACTGCTTTCGCGCATATTTATGCCAACACAAAGCTAAGTCTTTTTATTAATTTAGCTTGTGGAAGTGCATTGTCGCAATTCAATTTAATATAATAATTGAGTACAATTTATCAATTAAGTTGCAATTCAAAGTGAGATCGAGTTGACGCGTTTTATACATTCAACATTCCACAGCAGTAATTTGCGTAGACGTGTTAAAAAAAAAAGATTGGCAAAATTAGAAAATAAAAGCACGACATGCAGTTTTAACGATAAAGCATGATACCAAAGAAAGAGTTGTGCTAAAAGCGATAACGTCTGCATAGCAGGAAGTGGTGGAGTTAAGCAGAGTAGAATTCACAAAACATACATACATACATACGTCCAAGCAGCAAAAGTGTAAGCGCAAGCAAAGTGAAATTTTATTATTTGGTTTAACTTGCTAAAAGATACCGACTCAAACGAGTTAGCAACACGGCAAGCAACATATACACATACACGTCCCTCCAAAATCAACGATTCGTAACGCTATACAGGCGATCACAACACGATTCCGCCCACAAACAACCTGCCACGCCCACTGTTGAATAACTAGCCGCCGTGTCGTCATATAAACACAAAACGGCCGCCGTCCAGTGCAGCACAAAGAACACAACATAACGGAGAACACAGAAACATAGTTTCGAGTATTGCAAAGTGCCACCGACATACGGTGAACTTCCCCCAAAAACCGTCAAACAACTTAAACACAAATACGTTTTGTCGCATAATTGATTGATTTAACTCCCCCCATCCATCCCTTCCTAAAGTTAAACACCCGTCCATTTCAAAAACACAACACAACAAAACGGCCGCAATATGTCTGATTTGGAAAATGTGGCAACAGCCGGCAAATCTAATGAGGAGTTACATATGGAAGTGGAGCGTCTGACGCGCGAACTAGATCAGGCAGCTAGTGAACGTGCACAATCAGCGCAATATGGTCTATCGCTGTTGGAGGAGAAGTTGTCGCTAGAACAAAAGTGTGAGGAGTTGGAGAATTTGTACGATCATGCAAAACATGAATTGGACATAACACAAGAGGTTAGTTTTGTATTTAATGAATGTGAATTAATAATGTTTTGTTTTACATTATTAAAGGTTAAGGCTCAAGATTAAATAATTGAAAATGAAATATTTAATTTTCAAGTTGTTGTTTTGTGTTGTCATGTAATGTCAATCAATAAACATTCACTACCAACAATTAGTTTTCTATCGGGCATCACTCCTTCTTGTTTCCAGCTATGTGTATCATAGCGAAAGTCTACTTTTGTTGGCGTTCTCAGCACGGCAACAAGTAAGCAAACACAGTTGGCTAAAAACCAACAGCTAAATAGCTGAAATGCGAAAAAACTTATTGGTATGCTTCACCAATTCGCTGTGCTGCTTAGTTCGCCACCGCGCGCGCTCACTGGTATGCGATAGTTATTTTGTATGCTCTTTTTGTTTAACCTCGTTCGTTCAGTTTTGTTTTAAATTATTTGATTTTTTCTCTCAACTACTGTGCGGGCACATACATACGTAAAACACGTAATCACATAAAAATTCATTGGTTATTTGTTAACTGACTGCTTTCAGTATGTTATTGTGTAAAATGTATAAATGATTTAAATGGAATTGTGCAAATATTGCAATTGCAAAAAAATTATATAAGCAAAATGTAATAATTTTACTTAACATATTTATGCAAATTAGACCACGTGACTAAGCGAGCAAGTAATTTTGCTTAGTCGCACAGATGCTGGTCAGCTAAGCAGCTAACTATAAAGTAGAAATATGCCTTCCAACACAAATAGCGCACCTCCACTGCCATGCGCATCCATAAAGTCGTCAATACCGTGCCGTGCAAGGACACATCCACACCCTTCGTTTTACGCTCATAAATTTGATTTGGCTTCTAACTAAATTACAAATTAACTTGCGCCGCACTTCGCCACCAATCGCCGCCCATCTGTTATGTCCTTATTTAGCCTAGTATTGACAGCGTTATTTACCTGCCTACTTCAGAGCCTGGCTAGCTAGCTAGCTAACTGTAGCACGGTTAGTGGCTGCAACAATTTGTGTCCGCGTAATGTAATCCAAAGGCAACAACAATAATCAAATTGCATTCCATTGTATATATAGCACTTGCATTGCTTTGCGTTAGTGGATTGGTTAATTGCTTTTCTACTTCATTTTAGCTTGGTGGGGTGTGCTGTGGGGGTTATACCCCGAGTGACTACGCCAACGCAGCATATTTTCAAAGTTTTCGTTTTATTGTAGTTGTGTATGTATGTATATATGTCGCTTTCTTGTGCTTACAGTATCGTCGTGGTCGTTAAGTAATGCTGTAATTTTTACAATTTCAGTTATGTGCGCTTATTTCAGTGCAATTTTTAGTTTTTATACGGTCATTCTAGTTGTCACAATTGGTCACTGGTTGAAATTAAACTGCAATTATGAAACTTTTGAAGATTACTGCATTTATATTTCGCTGAGACCGAACAGTAGAAGTAGATTTTATGTAATATTCAATTACTATTTGAAAATAAATTGCCATAAATCTTTTTATAGTTCCTATTTAGACCAATTTTAAAGTAAATAAGCTGAAAAACTTTCCAATAACAAGAATTATTTGTTGTAAAGCCGTAGGCCTTTCATAGTCCATATTTTACAACTCGCTAATTATCGCAACTAATAACTTGCTAATATCGTAATAAAAGATAATAAATGTTAATTGTACGTTGTAGAAGCGTAAAATGCATTGAAGATTTGAGAATAAATTTTCTTTAACTGTTGATTAACATACTATTGGAATTTTAACTAACTGGAATGGACCAAGATTTTTGTCTAGCTAAGAAGAAATAATGATATGGAAAATCTGCTACAATGAAACCAATAGAAAGATATATAGTTAAACTTCCCTAACTCGAATCACCATAATCCACAAAAAAACTTCGAGTTAGAGAGACTTCCGAGATACGGAAGGTAATTTGTATGGAATTTGACTTCTAAATTCTTCAATTCAAGAATTCGAGTTATGGAGAACTTAGATGGAGATTTATAGATGTTCAAATATATGACTTTATTCTTTAATTCAATTGAATAATCTGTAACCTAACTCTCTATCCCTTCAGTACACCCATACGCTGTTGTCCACTTCTCAATTATTTATTTGAGTCATTAGAATTATATATTGTAGCAGATCAAATTTCAGGCATTCTCACATGACTCTAACCATATATGTCCATCAAACCACCATTACAACTTACAGATCCCATCTGCGTTTTTTTCTTTTTTCTCCTTTGGCACTACAACCGTGGGCGATCTGGGTCGAGAACTAAAAACTTCGCTAGTTGCCTTTATCCTTTGCGAAGTTATGCCAGTTGTACATTCCATATGCAGACAGATCCCTATGTACAGGATTCTTTCATTGGATGTCCACCCATGGTTCCCGAATCTAAGTATTTTTTCACTGTGGTATCATCTTCCATACGTACGACATGACCTAACCAGCACATTCGTTGGATTTTTATAGCGTTACTATAACCATGACATCGTAGATCTCTTACAGACCATGGTTCCATCTTCTTTGGTACTCCTCGCCCACGCTGACGGCTTCAAAGATCTTGCGGAGAACATGTCTCTCGAAAGTACCTCTCATCTCGAATTGTCATCGTCCATGTTTCTGCGCCGTATAATACGACGGAGATGATGAGAGACTTATAGAGCGAAATTGTTGTTTTTAGCGGACAGGGTAACGAAGAACTGTAGAGCTGGTATGGGAATTGATGCTTTCGATTAAATTTCCCTGCAACCATCTGTCTGGTATATTAAGTCGTCATTCTTATAGTACATCGACGACATCGAACAATATGTCGACTAGACCAGACGCAAGACAACTTTCAACACGCCTCAAACATCCTTGACAGTTGAGCCATTAACACCTGCGTCGACTTCCTTCCAGTTAATGAAGTTCCTAAATGCAGACGATGAGCCCGAAGTGCCCGCGAAACTAGAGTGACAATCGTTCTACTTCGTTCTGAATATTGTAGCATATTAAACTCTTACTTATCCAAAATAAACCCCAGCATACAGAATATATGTCTCTTTGGATACCCAACGAACCCGATTCATTTAACACCTATCTTCATATGGTCCGTTCCTATTGAAACAGCAAATGAACAACAGATCACTGCGATGACAACTAGATTTACTTTTACGAAATTCTGTACAAACACTAGATGTCAGTAAATTGTTAGGTCAGTAAATTGTTAGGTCAAGTAGATATAGATCAGGCAGAGGTAGATATCCGCAACTGCCGAGAATCTCACTTAGACAACTTCGACTGTCCTTCCTTTGATTCCACAAAGCGTTTGGACTCTAAGTTTTTAAGTCGGTTAATGTCGATTTCAGTCACCTCGCTGTGTTTGACGAAGATGTGCCTACCGAGGTGTTTTAGACTAAGTATAGCGAATGCTGGTCATTGATAGGGAAGTGCTTCTTCTCCGCCTTCCTCTAAGTAGCTGTGGCCGCTAGCGTCTGGCTTGATACATGACCACACCTCATGTGTATCTATTGGACAATGACCAGTAAGAACACCAATGATTGCGGAGAGTTTAGCCTTCCTAAACGTCAGCAGAAAGAAGCACCACCCTACTGCACATTGGCTGCTGAGCTCACTCGAAGTCAGTTATCCAGCACTCTAGCGCAAGTGGTCCACGGATCGCACTATGGCCCACCCGATCTCACTATGGTGTCAATGTGGCTAGGTTAACTTCTCTTTCACGCTGGTGCGCTTTGCAATTTCCAGCGATTCCGCGGTGACCGGGTACCCATACAAGTCGGTTCGGCAAAGTAGTTCGACGCTTCTGATAAGTATGTTAGACACTCTTAGACTTACTAGCTTACAGCGTACTGTCATCGAATCCAAGACCAGTATTTCCGCTCTGCTTTCGGAGTGGACACTTCAGAAAAGTATGTCTACTGCTTTCCTCACTTATAAAAACACCCTTTATCTCAGTATTTCATATTTCCCTATGGAAGAACACATTTGTTAAACACTTTTCTTGTGTTTGATTACTTTCTTGATAACAATGTTGATAAAATAAAAATCCGAAAAAGATAAGACATTTTAAGGCTCCCAAAAGGTGTTGAATATGCATTCAAGAACAATGTGTGCTCACACATTTTAATTACAACAACAACACAGACTGACTTATTGCAAATAATGAATAGGTTATAAAATATTCAACTCTTTCATAAGCAATTTTAGTTGTTGTTGTTTTCAGAATTAACTATATACGCACAAACATAAGTATAAGCTTTCTGGAAAGTCTCGAAGCCAACAAGAATGTCTTCTTTGCAATGCAAACAACCACACATCGACTTGGTAAATATAAATACCGAATATGAAAAGCATCCATGGAACCGCATAGTTGTCTGTGTGACCTCAATCTGCCAACAGCAGCAAAGTTTAATTAACTAAAGCAAACAAAAGACATTTATTGCACCCAAAACACTACGGCGTCAGGCGACCAGCGACAGTAGTTAGGCAGTCAAGCGCTGCTGGTGTGATGTGGCGGAGGCGTAGACGAGCTTACTTACTGCCAAACACCTGCGTTTAAAAAATAAGCGATGCTTCAAAAATAATATGCATTCTCTGCGGAGGGGGAGGATTGAGGCAGAGGGGACTCTCATATTAAGCAACACAATGCCAGCGCTGAGCTGTGAAATGACAATAACAAAAAAAAAATTACAACAACAACAAAAATTTGAGTTGTGCAAAAAAAAGTCAAAATCAAGCGCTGCCAACACTTTAAGGCCAAAATGGATTGGCTTAATTTCAGCTCAGCACGCTGACTAACTACCAACATTGTAGCCGACACCAACATCCTCATGGCACACACACACACCAGTCGCTATGCACCGCAAATAAGCATATAAATTTCGTTGGAAAAGCGGCTGGTGGGCGCAGTTGTCAACCAAAAGCACACAGACACACACACTCATACATACAGACATACAGACAATGTAAAACTTACTGATAAGCGCGCCTAGGAAAACTTACACAACCCCAAGCAAGGAACAATACACGAATTCCATGAATAAATGAGCAAGTTTATAAGGATGCAAGTAGTATTTCGACATTAAACACACACACACACACACACACATGTACATAAATTTAACTTTGTTGTAAGCATGAAGCATGTTTTTGTTGTTGTTGGTGTGTGTTTGTGCCTTGTGCCGGCATTTTAAGCACTGGAACTGTTGCCATTCTCTGGTTTATTTTGCTAGTTTCTGGTAATTTCACTGCGTAGACACGCGAACATGGACAGACGGACAGACTTACACATATACATACATATGTACATGTATTATACATATGTATCTACAAACTTGAATGAATGCCAACTGCAGTTGTTGTTTACATATATATATATGTCTGTATGTATGTAGATCTGTATATGGAATATGTAAGGAGTATGTTACTGTGTGTTTGTCTAAGGGGGCACGTGGCAAAAGATATAGGCATTTAAGGAGCGGCTCGCCGCATAAAACGTCGCCTGAGATTTGCCACATTGGACAAATATTGCATGTAGTAATTGCAAGGAGGCAGGCAAACATGATGATGATGGCATGGCACACACACACACACGCAAACACAAGCGAATAGCACACATGCTTTTCCGCTGTAGCTTGCTTATAGGATTATGTGCGCTTACAGTGTTGTAGAAAATACAGGCTCATTTACATGTTTTAGATGTTATTGAAAATTTTGCAAAAATATTTTTAGCCTGTAAGTAGCGTTATTCAGCTGAATCTGAGAAAATAGATTCCAGAATAAAATTCCAAAAAAAAAATTTAAAATAATTATGACTTTTATCATAAATTTTTAATATAAAAAAATAATTTTGAAATGAAAATTTTGTCTTGCTTGTAAGTACTGTTATTCAGATGACTCTTATAGCATAGATTCCGGAATAAAATCCAAAAAAAATGTGATAAAGAATTATGATTTTAATCATAAAGTAATGATATAAAAAATCATTTTGAGGCATTACAGTGAATTAATAATTGAAAATATTCACATTTTGGTATAGTTTTATTATAAACATTTTCAAAATGACAAGAAAATGTTTAATCAGATTCAGAAAAATGCATTTATCTCATTATATGAAGCTTAAAACTACTCCATCTGTCCCTAAAACCTCCCCACCTGTCCCTAAGATTGAATTTGATTCCTTATAGTAGGTATTAAAAGAAATTTCGCCATTTTTGCTCTCAGAAAGGCCTCGGAAACTACGTTTTCATCTTTAAAAAACTTGGAGGTTAGTTTTTAATTGGAAGTATCCACTTTTTTGGGCCAACTTCAAGAAAACTGGAAATAAATATTCAATTCGATTAGAAAAAATTATTAATCTCTTTATCTGAAGCTTAAAACTAATCCATAAGTGCCTAAACTTTAATTCGAACACTTCTACGAGAGATTGAAACAAATTTGAAATCATTTCGGTTGTCTTAAAGCCTCGGGAACTACATTTTCACCTTGAAAAAACTTTGAGGTTAGATTTCAGTAGAAAATATTCACTTTTTAAGTCATCTTTAAAAAAACTGGGAAGTAAATATTCAATTCAATTTAGCAAAATACATTTATCTCATTATATGAAGCTTAAAACTACCCCACCTGTCCCTAAAATTGAATTTCAATCCTTATAGTAGGTATTAAAAGAAATTTTAGACCATTTAGGCTCTCAGAAGCTCTTAAAAAACTAAATTTTCAAATTTAAAAAACTTTGAGGTTAGTTTTTAGTTGAAAGTATCCACTTTTTTGGGCCAACTTCAAGAAAACTGGAAATAAATATTTAATTCAATTACAAAAAAATATCAATCTCTTTATCTGAAGCTTAAAACTAATCCATAAGTACCTACGCTTGAATTTGAACGCTTCTAGGAAAGATTGAAACAAATTTGAAACCATTTCGGATCTCTGAAACGCATCAGAAACTCCATTTTCACCTTAAAAAAAAACTTTGAGGTTAGATTTCAGTTGAAAGTATTCACTTTTTTGGGCCAACTTCAAGAAAACTGGAAATAAATATTCAATTCAATTTAGAAAAAATGCATTTATTTCATTACCTGAAGTTTAAGATGATCTCAATTGTCTCTAAACTTGCATTTCAACTCTTATAAAAGAGATTGAAGCAATTTTAAAACAATTTAGGCTCTTCGAAAAACATTAGAAAACTGCATATTTTGCCTTAAAATAATTTGAGGCTAGATTACAGTCGTAAATATGGAAAGTTTATGCTGAAAAATATCTAATAGAATCATGTTTATTTAACACCAAGTTTAAATATATAATATACAGAATCATTTTATGGGATTTAAGAGAGTGAACATAGAAACTATTCGCTTCTTGGCTCGTCCTCAAGAAAACTGTGAAGTAAAAATTCCGAAAACATGATCAACATTGGCAAACCCATGCATTTTCTGTACGACGACATAGACAGGTGCAAGACGAAGAGCATCAAAGCGCAGTGGAAGAATCTACCGGGTCCGCAAAGGTCATGTGCAAAGCGGTGGATCATAAATATATAAGTTTCCTACTTGAACTGGATAGAAGGGGCTGTAGGACCATACTTACTGGTCACAGTCTAGTAGCGGCGCACCCCTATAAGATGGTACTGTCCGATAGGAAGGAATACAGGAAGTGACAAGAGCAGGAAACAGTGGAGATTCTCTTGAACGTTTGTCCTGCGCTAGCCCTACTATGGGGCTATGTAGGGGCCCCACAGTACGATAACTAGCAGGAGATATCGTTAGTGAGGCCTCATGATATCTTAAAATTTGCGTCAGTGCTGGCATCCTAATCGATGCCTACTACTCATACGAGTACGTGACAGTACTCCATCTGGTATCGCTAAGGACCATAACTGATCTATGCGGGGCTTTCTGACCTCCACCAAACAAATCTAACCTAAGCTAACGTAAATATTCAGTTCAACTTTTTTTACCTTCCTTTTCTCTTTATCTTAAGTTCAAAACTACTCCATTTGTCCATAACCTTGAGCATTCCTCTTTCTAAGAAATGCTAGATACTAATTTGAGCACATTTAAGCTCTCAGAAAAGCCTCGGAAATTATATTTCTAACCTTAAAAATAACTTTGATGTTAGATGTTGGTCGTAGAAATAGAAACTGAATGTTGAAACAACTGAAGACATTAATATTTATTTGAAGAGATTTTGAACTTCTTGGATTGAATAGAATAACTAATTTTTGCTATAAGCCAGGCTCTTTGAAGCATATTAGACGCTTTATTATACTTTGAGTTCTTATTCTGATCAATATATATCTAAACAATGGGAAAATGGAGCCGGTCATACTTCTCAATATAAGTAACAGTGGTTAAAGTGACGAAAATATTTCAAGAAATGAGTGGATATCTCCTATCATCTGCACTGACCTTTAAAATTAAACCAAATGTATTATCTGTACCATCTACTGCTTTTATTTTTCACCCCACTGTACACACATGCATTTATTTATAAGCGCATAATAAAGTTTGGCACATTGCTTTAGTGTACGCCATGCGATTCGCATACGCTTCAATTGCTGTGGATTGTGCAGGCGTAGCAGCCGTGACACCAGCATACATACACACCATATAACGGAAGACGGAAGCGAGATGGCATGCAACACAGGAATCTGTTGATAAAGCGCTCGTAAATGTCATATTATGTGTATGGAATTGCTTACAAAGGCACACGCAATCAGCTGCTAGAGAGCAAATACAAATATGTGTGACTACTAGTCGTACTAAGTGTGTGGTGCCACACCTGCAATTCCGTCAGTCAGTCACACCGTTTTGTCGCCGGCATTCACATAATCACTGTGACCTGTGCGCACTATTTACTGTTCACTCACTATCAATGTGAGTCCAATTGGAAATTCAATTACGTTGCGTGGTTAAATCGTTTTTAGAGAGATTGTTAGGGAACGTAAATGCTGGTAACGGTTTTTTTTCTTGGGTGGTTAGGGGTGGAGGTGAAAAAATGCAAGAAAATATTTTTCGCATTAATCAGAGAATGGAAGAATGTTATAGAATGTATATTTTCAAACTTAACTTAAACCGTTATTTAACGGTACTGACGAATATAGGACTGTTTGGATTAAATTTCGAATTCTACTTTTTAGTCAGTTCAAAACATCACAAAACTTCGCTTCTCATATTGAAAATTTCCTGACAGAAATAGGTGGCAACTCTATTTCAAAATATCTCTCAATTTTACAATTTTCGAAACGTTTATATCATTTGAAGTTTGAAATATATTTTTTTATTTTGTCTTTTATGTTATTTTATTTGACAGGTGGCAACTCTGTTCCAAAAAATATTTAAATTTAATCCTTAAAATATTTTCATACTGCTTTTATAAACGACTTTAATGTGACCCAAAAAATTTTTTTTAATTTTTTTCGCAGATGGCAACCCTATTATAAAATAACAAAAAATAAAAAAAACCTCGAAAACTTTCCTAGAAAAAAAATAAAAAACTTTTTAAAAGCCTTAATTTGATTAAAAAAAATGTGATTTATTTTTCGGCAGATGGCAACCCTATTGAAAATATCAAAAAATAAAAAAAATCTCGAAAGATTTCCATAAAAATAAAATAAAAAATTTCGAAAAACTTCTATTTTTTCCTTGTTTTGTTCGAAAATGTTTATTATATTTTTTATGTTTATTTTAGGGTTCAAATGTGGGCCCATTTCTCGGGATCCGATTTAGGTTCCGAAAATATATATTCAAAACAACAACACAATAAAATATTTTTTATATAGATTTATCATCCAAAACCCAAATTTTCTCCAAAACATTATTTTAAACCCAAAATTTCCTTTTTCCCTTCTCAGGCCCTGGCCAAATTCCAGACCTCGCAAAAGGTCACCACAAAAACTGGTATCGAACAGGAGGAGTCACTGCTCACCGAAACGGCCGAACTTGAGACCACTCTAAATAGTAAAATACTCGACTTGGAAAATGAGACAAAGCAATTGCGTCACGAATTGGAACGAGTACGCAACGAACGTGATCGTATGCTGCAAGAGAATACCGATATTGGACGCGACAAATCAGACAATGAGGCTGAGAAACTGCGCCTCAAGGCCGAGGTGAAAGATTTGAAATTTCGTGAGACACGTATGCTAACGGAATACACAGAATTGGAGGAGGAAAACATATCGCTGCAAAAGCAGGTGTCGAGCTTGAGAAGTTCGCAGGTTAGTGGCAACCCAGATCTTAGATCCAGAACTAAGGCTTTACTTATGTTTTTGCTTTTATTTACCGTTAGGTGGAGTTTGAAGGTGCCAAACACGAGATACGTCGCCTAACCGAAGAGGTTGAGGTCTTGAACTCACAAGTGGATGAGTTGGCCAATCTGAAGAAGATTGCTGAGAAGCAAATGGAGGAAGCTTTGGAAGCTTTGCAGGTGAGTTTATAATTTTGAAAAAATTGAGCTCAATTATTTACTCAAACTCTCTCCGCAGTGCGAACGTGAGGCAAAATATGCGCTCAAGAAGGAGTTGGATAGTCATTTGAATCGCGAATCCATGTACAAGATAAGCAATCTGGCCTATCTACGCAGTAATATGGACGACAACATAAGCGCAAATAGCGATGGCGAAGAGGAGAATCTCGCCTTGAAGCGACTCGAAGCCGATTTGACGACCGAATTGAATGCAACGGACGGCACCAAATGCGATCTCTTCTCCGAGGTGCATTTGAACGAGCTGAAGAAGTTGGAGAAACAATTAGAATCGATTGAGAATGAGAAAATGCTACTCACAGCGAATTTACGCGAGGCACAAACTAGTTTGGATAAATCACAAAATGAAATACAGAATTTCATGGCTCGCCTAGCGTTGCTAACGGCACATGTCGACGCCTTGCTGCAATTGAAGAAACAATTAGACATTAAAGACGATTCCATCGATGCGGTGAAACGACGCAATGACGAACAAAATGTACGACAACAACTATTGGATATACTCTCACAGTATAACAGTTGGTTCACGCTATCCTCCAAAGAGATTGACGGTCTCAAGACTGATTTAGTGGAACTACAAAAGGGTTTCAACTACACCGACGCAATGACCACGCTCCGCAATGAGGTCACAAATTTGAAAAATAAACTGCTCAGCACCGAGCAGAAATCGTTGGATCTGCAGAGTGATGTGCAGACACTCACAAGTATTTCACAAAATGCCGGCCAAAGTTTGGGTACGGCACGCTCCACTTTGGTGGCCTTAAGCGACGATTTGGCACAGCTATATCATCTCGTTTGCACCGTTAATGGTGAGATACCGACGCGTATTATGCTCGACACGAAGAGCGATGATATGAGGTGGGTACAAATACTTGAACATTTTTGTTTTATATAACCTCAAAATGAGGTGAGTTAAAACGCCTGAAAATGTTGTAATATAACCTCAAAAATATTTAAAATTTTTCTCACAGCTTCGAAAACGATTCGCTTACTGCCATACAGTCGCAGTTCAAATCCGATATTTTCACTTCCCGCTCACACACAATTGAGGATTTGCAGGGACTTGCCGATTCGGTTGAGATCAAGAAGTACGTCGACACTGTGAGCGATCAGATCAAACATTTGAAGACCGCTGTCGAGCACACAATCGAACACAACAAGAATAAAGTGCGCGGCGATGTTACTGAAGGTGAGCATTTTTGCATATTTTATAACCTCAAAATTTCTAATAAAATAAATTCCTTCTCCAACAGCTGATAAATACAATCGCGAGGAAGTCGAGGAGTTGCAAGAGCAAATCGTACGCCTTAAGGGCTTGCTCTCACTCAAACGTGATCAAATCGCTACATTGCGTACGGTCTTGAAGTCCAACAAACAGACCGCCGAAGTGGCGCTCACCAATCTCAAATCGAAATATGAGAATGAGAAGACAGTGGTCAGCGAGACGATGGCCAAATTGCGCAATGAACTGAAGATACTCAAGGAGGATGCAGCGACATTCTCAAGTATGTATTGTTATTATATTTTATTTAAGTTTTGAATTGTTAATGTACTCTCTCTCTTGCTCTCTCCCCCTCTTATCAATATTAAAATGTAATATTAAATCTCTCCACTTTTTAGGTTTGCGCGCCATGTTCGCCGCCCGTTGCGAAGAATACGTCACACAGGTGGATGACCTCAATCGCAAACTAGAAGCCGCTGAGGAGGAGAAGAAGACACTCAATCAGCTGTTGCGTTTGGCTGTACAGCAGAAAATTGAATTGACTCAACGCATGGAGGAAATGGAAATCGATCGGTGGGTGCCCATGCGGCGTTAGGCCTAATATAAAAAATGACGAGTTAAAGTTAAATGAAAAAATTCCAAAAAATATTTAAAAAAAATTAAAAAACATTTAAGAAACTCTAGTTAAAATCTAGTACCCCCCAACCATCTGCTCAGCTCGTTATCATATCAATAATTAAGTGCGTGTGTGTGTCCGCGTTCAAAATTAGTGCTTAGTGCTTGCTGTTTATAGAACTTTATATATTTTTTCCGTTATGCTAAATGTTTGCCCAAAAAGCATATTTTGTATTTTTATCGTTTATATCCCGTTTACCTCCACACACCCTACCAAATCAACAACATTAATTTAACCTGTACGTTTCAATTGCGTCCAACTTACGTTTAACTTTGCCAACAACAAATAAACTTTAAGCCGCGTTCCCAATTGGTAAGCCGTACAAGATATAGTTATTATGTGAGAGGCTGGTGTGTTGCTCAGCTTATAAGCCTATAAATATATACATATGTATATGTATATGTATGAAGCATGTTTTTTAAAATGCTAATTAAGTGCGCACAACATCAAAATTTATATGCGGTTATTGGCCATAAAGTAAAAAAATGTAAATAGTGATTAATGTAAAAGAGAAGTGAAATGATGAATGGAGGTACTGAAACACATTTGCTGCAGTTTTTTAAATAATAATTTAAATTATAGTAAAAGCTGTCTTCGATTTGCCAAAAATTGGAGAGTGTTGAAACGAACATACAACTGGTATAAATTTAAGAGACTGGTATACATTGAAGAGACTGGTATAAATTTAAGAAACTGGTATAAATTGAAGTGACTGTTATAAATTGAAGAGACTGGTATAAATTGAAGTGACTGTTATAAATTGAAGAGACTGGTATAAATTGAAGAGACTGTTATAAATTGAAGATACTGGTATAAATTGAAGAGACTGATATAAATTGAAGAAACTAGCATAAATTGAAGATACTGATATAAATTGAAGAGACTTGTATACATTTAAAAAAATTAAGGGACTGGTATAAATTGAAAAGACTGTTATAAATTGAAGTGACTGTTATAAATTGAAGAGACTGGTATAAATTGAAGTGACTGTTATAAATTGAAAAGACTGTTATAAATTGAAGATACTGGTATAAATTGAAGATACTGGTATAAATTAAAGAGACTGGTATACATTTAAAAAAAATTAAGAGACTGTTATAAATGGAAGAGAATGTTATAAATTGAAGAGAATGTTATAAAGTGAAGAGACTGGTATAAATTGAAGAAACCAGCATAAATTGAAGATACTGATATAAATTGAAGAGACTGGTATAAATTAAAAAAACTAGCATAAATTGAAGAGACTGGTATACATTGAAGAGACTGGTATAAATTCAAAAGACTGGTATGAATTGAAGGGACAGTTATAAATTGAAGAGACTGGTATAAATTGAAGAGACTGGTATGAATTGAAAAGACTGGTATAATCAAATAGTTAACGAAAAGCAAGCGTTTCTATCACTTTAGTAAGACCTTATTATATTAAAATCAACTTTTTTTATATTTTTTTGTTGATTTTACATGTAAATTTTTGTGAAAGCTTAAAGCTTCAAAGTGATGTAGAATCGAAGACAGCTTATTAAATCTCTCACAACACAATACATGTGCTAACAACTTGATTTCCTGGAGTTATATGTGTTAAAAAAAAGCAAGAAAAAATTTAATTTAAAATGTTCAATAACTTACAAAATCTTACATAACCTCAAAATTTTCGAAATTGTACATTTACACCAAAATTTAAAGCGACTGCATGCAAAAAACGAATAATTTATCCAAACTGCAACCATAAACTATATTCCATAGCCTTTATAGCAAACCTTATACCACAAATAACCATATTAATAACAGCGCTGCACTTTTATTGCACTCTTATGTAATATTTTTTTATAAATATTTTATAACTGTTTACTAATAAATAGTATCTTTACTCTCTTCCATATAGTGAAACACGTTTCGCGCGTCGTTCGATGCCACCACAACGCGGCAGCAGCGGCAAATCATTCTCGTCACGTCCCTCAACACGTAATCCGACTGGCAGTAATCAGAATCAATTCTAACATAAAATAAGCGTGCAGCGAAAAATTTTAGCCTTAGTTTATACACTGCTTAAGTTATAAAGTCACTTTTGTGTAAACACAACTTGTCACACTGTCACGAGCCATGAGTCACGTGTCACACACACAAACACACTGTCACTTTTGAGGAAAAAAGGAAAAAAAATTAGTACGGTGTTTAAAGATAGTAGGTAGAAGAGAGAGAAGTGCTCTTCACAACGTACTAAAGCATTATTCCGCCCGTTTATAAAGACACTGCGTTATATTTGAAAAGTGACCGTTAGTCCATAGAATTTGTTTTTTTTTTCTATTAACTATTAGTAATACAAGACACTATACTTTAACGACATTATAATGGGTATTAACATTTATGTTTATGCACACAGTTTTTGCTAAATTTTGTTTAACAACAAATTTGTTGGTATTAAAATGTTCAAAGAGAACAGAGATATGAGGAAAGCTTTAAGCTCTACTGTAACTTATAAAGAAGCCCAAGATTTTTCCTTGAAATCATTTTTACATGTGCTAGTCTGGATCTTATTAACAACTCTCCAAAAAGCTCGAGTCTGCACAGCGCTTTTGAATATTATTAAAGAAAGCTCCATAGCTAGTGTAGTAGAAATTCATTTTTTGAGTTTATTTTCTCATAATATCTAAAGTGTCAATTACTAATTTGTAAATTGAGCTTTAGCAGCAAAAGCTTTCAAAAGCTCTTAAGCACATTCGTGAAACCACAAAGTTTGAAAGAAACAATGTTTATTTTTATAACAAAATTTCTTAAATTTTCAAAAGTTTTCACTTATTTGAGATATTTCATTTGTGTTTCAAAATGAGCTTTAAGCTTTCAATTAAATATCATCTAATAAGAGCTTAAAGCTTAAAAAGCTTTCTGAACATTGTATGATTTTCGAAATGTCTAAATTAATGTAGGTTTTCGGTAGAGCTTTTAGCTTCAAACAATAAAAGCTTCAACTGGAGCTTTCTGCTTGAAAGAAAATAACTTTATGAAGAAAAAAATGTCAAGGTCTTAACTGGCCTATTTTTAAAATAACATTTTTCAAAGGAAGCACATATTTGAGATTCTTCATTTGTGTTTCAAACTGAGCTTTAAGCTTTAAATTAAATATCATCTAATAAGAGTCTAAAGCTTAAAAAGGTTTCTGAGCATTGTACGATTCAATAAATTTTAATCTGAATCAGTCAATCAAAAGTTAGTCAGAAGAGCTTTTAGCTTTAAATAATATAAGCTTCAACGGGAGTTTTCGGCTTAAGAGAAAATAACTTCAAGAAGAAGAAAATTTCAAGGCATTGAACGATTTTTGAATTGATAACTTTAATTTAAATTTCAGTGGAGCTTTAAGCTTTAAAGAAAATAATCTTTAACTAGAGCTTTGAGCTTTAAAGTTTTTTAGAAGTACTTAACACTTAAAAATTGTTTCGCACATGGAATAAGTTCCAAAATCGAAAATTTTCAACTATTAAATAAGACTTTCAAGCAGTAACAACTGATGAGATATGCTCTAAAATCGAGCTTTGAAGGAATTTTCAAATCAAAAAAGTCACAAACAGCTTACTTATACATATGTAAGAGTGCCTACACCAATAATGGTAGGCAAAAAGTAAAATTAATTTTTGATATAGAAAGTACAAAGGTTGTTTTGCAACAACGAAAGCTCCATTTTAAGCTCTAAAAGCTTTCCACTCAAACATTTATATAAAAAATCGTACTAAATTATCGTTTTCATTCAGAACTCGGAGAACGAATACCTATTTTACAACAAAAGCTAAATACGAAGCTCTAAAAGCTTACCAAAGCTTGTTTTACAACAAAATAAGCTCAATATTAAGGTCATAAAAGCTTTCCACTCCTACATTTATACTCTAAATCGTACTAAATTATCGTCCTCATTCAGTACGCAGAGGACGAATGCCTATTTTACAACAACAAAAGCTCAATATTAAGCTCATAAAAGCTTTCCACTCGAAAATTTATGCAAAAAAAAATCGTACTCAAATTCCAACTACCAACAAATTTCGATTTCTCTGTTGTTAAATGAAAGTGAGAGCATACTGTGTGCAATTTTGTATTCTCCTTTAACCCACATACGCATAGCCATGTTGTCTCAAGACACTTGCTATCGCCGTTTTGTGCGTCTCAACTAACTAAATAGTATTGTTTAAAATGGTTTGTTACTTACATTTTCTTATACACTTAAGTATTTTTAGGTGATTATTTCTCAAAAATATACATATATACACTATTTATATTTACAAATATAAGTTCCATTAACGCTAAACAGAAACAAGCAGCTAATAGCATAACACACATATGATTTAAAAAAACGAAATTTAAAACAATTTAAAGTGCACTTTGTAAATTTTTGAAAAAAAAAATTAAATTAAATTAATTATTTGTTTCAAAATTCAGCTGTACGCTAAAGCGCAAAAGAAAAAAAATTACATACAAAATTGTATATTTTCCAAATTTAAATTAAATTAAAACACAGTAGGCAAATATTAAGTTGCCAACAACAACAAAAACAAAAAAAAAAAACAATTATTATTAGCATAAAGGCATAAACTTCAAAAGTATTGATTAGTGGAACGAACAATTTTTTCTATGACAACACTAGCAACAACTCACATGCCCTGCAGCGCATGTCTAATCTAATGTGTTTAAACAACGCCTAGTGGGTGTTTAAATTTGTACTGTTATTTAAAATTATATAGTTAGCCGAAAATGAAAAACAAAAACACTTACCCAAACATCACTATTTTGTGCGCGACCGCAAGTGGAGCGCTCGAGTATCCCTGGTCGTTCGCATCGCAGCTGTATTCCTAGCGAAAAGTAAAAAAAGAAAAGCAAAGAGCGTAAAACCTTTATTTAAATAAGTAATTTATAAAACGATAACTATGCTAAAGATATTATTTAATAATACAAAAACAAAAAAAAAAGAAATTTGTTGTAGACAAAATACCGTAATTGTATAAATAATCAAATTAGTTAATAAATTGAAAAACCAAATAAAAATTTACAAAAAAAAATAAAAATACTACTACACAAATGCATAAAAGCTGTATAGTTTATAACGTCCAAAATGAAGCGGTAATATTATAGGTTTTTTATTGGTTAACAATAAGTGTTTTGTAGAAAGTGTGTGAGCGTCAATGTTTTTTTGTGTGGTACGTAACTGTAGCACTTATATTTCTAGAATTTTGTTATAAAAATACTTATAGAATTTGTAGTAGGGATGTCAGCCTTTGATTTCTGTTGAAAAAAAAAAAATTATTAAAAATTTGGAACTTTTTGTAGAGTTTCCAAAACAAGTATTTTCTACAATTTTTTTAAAAAAATTGTGTCATCAGAAAATACTGCAAAACTTTCAAAATAGCATCACAACAATTTTTTGGAGACTTACACTTTTTGTATAACAGTTTTTAAACTTTTTGTAGAGTTGTCAGTATAAGTATTTTCTAAGAAAAATTTAGAAAAAAAATTGCCAACCGAAAATTCTGCAATACTTTTAAATTAGGACACAATTTTTTTGGAGACTTCCACTTTATGTATAACAGTGTTTGTAACTTTTTGTAGAGTTTCCAAAACAAGTATTTTCTACATAATATTGAAAAAATTCTGACAATCGAAAATTCTGCAAAACTTTCAAAATAACGTCAAACATTTTTTTGGAGACTTCCACTTTTTTATAACAGTTTTTGATTTTTTTGTAGAGTTGTCAGTTATTTTCAACAAAATATAGAAAAATGCTGTCAACAGAAAATTCTGCAAAACTTTCAAACTATTATCAAAAAAAAAAAAAATTGGAGACTTCAACTTTTTGTATAACAGTGTTTGAACATTTTGTAGAGTTTCCAAAATAAGTATTTTCTACAAAATATAGAAATTAAAATAGTCAACCGAAAATTCTGCAAAACTGTCAAAATAGCATCACAAAATTTTTTTGGAGACTTCCACTTTTTGTATAACAGTTTTTTAACTTTTTGTCGAGTTTTCAAAATAAGTATTTTCTACAAAATATTAAAATTGTCAACCGAAAATTCTGCAAAACTGTCAAAATAGCATCACGAATTTTTTTGGAGACTTCCACTTTTCTATAACAGTTTTTGAACTTTTTGCAGAGTTGCTAATATAAGTATCTTCTACAAAATATAGAAAAAGTGCTGTCAACAGAAAAATCAAATAACATCACAAAATTTTTTTTTGGAGACTTCACATTTCTGTAGAGTTTTTAATTTTTTAGACTTTAATTAAATGTCACAATTGTAATTACTATGGAGTATTTCCAAATGAAATCGTATACATACATATGTGCAGACTTGAGCTTTTTGGAGAGTATTTTTCTTAATTTTGCCGAGTTTACTGAAATATTTACATATTCCTAATTGTTTATTCATATTTATAAGAACAAAAATTTCTATTATTCATTACTATGAAATATTTCCAAAATACAAAACTTTCAAAATAACTGCCCACAATTTTTTTGGAGACTTCAACTTTTTGTAGAGTTTTTTTGTAGACTTTAACTATTTACCATATTTACCAGAACAAAAATTTCTATTATTCATTACTATGAAATATTTCGACTTGAAATTGTATATGTGAGCTTTTTGGAGAGTTTTTTTCTTAAATTGTTAATATTTTGTATTTGCTAATAATTGCTGCAAACTTCTTTGAGATGTTTGACTTTGTATAGCTAATTAATATTAACATATGAGAAACATAATTTTAAAAATTTTGGAATTTTGTAGAGTTCCTGAAACGCAAATTTTACATATTTTAAGTTTTTCATTAATATTTAGTGTATATATATAGTGGAGATATTTTACTCCCAAATACTTCCAAACGAGCATGAAACTAAATTTTTAGCAGTAGACTTCAGATTTTGGGAGAGTTTTTCAAGTTTTTCTGTTAATTGAACTAAGTTATGGAAAAATTTCATATTTTCTCATGCAAATAATTACAAATTTATTTTGAGGAATCATTATATGTGTAGGCTTGAGAGTTTTTGGAGAGTTTTCAACAAAATAATATAAAGATTATTCCAACGAAAAATAAAGCTTTTTTGAGAGTTTTGTTAAAGTTTTGTACACTTAATTGAGCTTTGTAATTGAAAACTATTATGATCTCGTGCTTATTTATATGAATTAAAAATGTTTATTAAATAATTGCAAATGTATTTCGAGCAAAAACTATATGTGTAGACTTGAGCTTTTTGGAGAGTTTTTTTTCAATGATACTTAAATTATATCATTTTAAGAAATTGGTTTAAAAATAAATGAGGTTGGATAGACGTTGAAAATGGTAGCTCTGTTATATACGTGTAGAGTTGAGTTTTTTGGAGAGTTTTGATAAAAAGAATACTGAAAATAGGAAAATTTTAAGAAAATGGTTTATTAATTGCAAATTGCAATTGCAGTAAATTTCGAACAAAAACTGGATGTGTAGACTTGAGCTTTTTGGAGAGTTTTTAAAAAAAGAAAAAATACTGAAATTCAAAAAAAAATTAAAAAAAGTTATCGGTTTTGATCAGACATTGGTGAAAAGTTGGCTTTTATGTGTAGAGTTGAGTTTTTTGGAGAGTTTTGATAAAAAGAATACTGAAATTAGGAAAATTTTAAGAAAATGTTTTAATAATTGCTAATTGCAATTGCAGTAAACGTCGAACAAAATCTGGATGTGTAGACTTGAGCTTTTTGGAGAGTTTTTAAAAAAAGAAAAAATACTGAAATTTAAAAAAAAAATAAAGGAAATGAGCGAGTTTGAAAAGACATTGTCTAAAATGTAGCTTTGTTAAATGATATGTGTCGATTTAAGCTTTTTGGAGAGTTTTTTTTATTGCCACACAAACACTTTCTATAAAACACAATTTTTTCTGCACTTCACAAGCGCAAAGAGTAGCAAATTTATTTGCTTAAGTAATCATAAATAATTTTTATGCAAAATACAACTTAAATACTATTATAAAAAAATTAAATGCCTAAAAGTATGCAACGCATTTTTAATCACTACAGTAGCGGCTAATTATTGCAAGCCAACAATTTTATAACTATTGTAGTTGTTAGCAATTTTAAACTAAAACTTACACTTATTACCTTCCACAAACAAAAAATGCCGTTCGTTCTCAACTTAACTTAACTTAACGTAACTTAACTTAATAAAATAGCAACCAAAGCATGGCTTACAATTTACTTGAAAATCTTACTTATTAATTGAATATTAATGCTTTCAAAATATAAATTGTAATTAGTAGCCAACTAATTTACAGTTAAATGCCAATTTTATTGTTGTTTTTTGCGAATTTTCTGTATTTTTTTTTGAGTTGATATTATTTATATAAATTTGTAATTTGAAAATATATATGCCAACGTTAATATTTACATATACATTAAATCACCTGAATACATTTTCGTACTCATACCGAGCCATTCAATGCAATTACGTTGAAGTAAAACTGTTTAAACTTTAAACGAACGAATGAAATACTCAAGAAAAATTCGTTCTAAACTATATATGAACTATATATGTATATGTATGTGCTATATACTTATATACACATGAAATTGTGAAAAAATCGGTGTTTAACTCTGTATACATACATATTATATATACATATATATATATGTATAATTTTTGTTGTAAGCCTTTAATGTTTGTAATACTCCCAGCATTTGTTGTTGGTATTTATATGTATATGTGAAATAATTTATGAAAATGGTTATTAATTATTGAAAATATAATTAATATATAATTCAAAAAAGCCAAAACTGACTTCCTTTAAAAAAAATTATTGCATTTTCATGTTAACTTTATTGTAATCTCCCTCCCCCTCAAGTGTATAAAGTTGAAAATGTTTACAAAACTTGTGTATAAATACATACATACATACATGAAGCCAACTTGAACAATTTAAAGCAGTAATAATGATTTTATTGTAAGTAAATTTTACCGTCCCTGTTTGAATTCGAAGACACCGAGTACATTTTCAGTCCAAAACTCGGTGTGAAAATAAAAAAAAACAAAATATTTATGGCAAAATATGAAAGTCGATGTGATAAGCTATCAAACACAAAGAAGAAGCAGAAAAATACAAAATATTAATATGAAAATAAAAATACAACAACAACAACAAATATGTATGTATATGCTCTAACATATATATACACTATGCGAACTAAATATTTGAGTAAATAAGAAAAAAATATTAAAATAAAATAAATATTAAAAAAAAATAAAAAAAAAATTATTACTAATAAATTATTAAAAAAAAAAATAATTATAAAAAATTAATAATTATTAAAAAAAATAATTATAAAAAAAAATAATTATTAAAAAATAAATAAAAGACATATTTTCATACTTGCATTAACGAGCATACATACATACATAGCATATGCATACAAGTAAATAATATACATACATACCTACATAGCATATTAATATGTAATATTGTTTTTAATGAGGATTAAGGTGAAGAATTATGGAACATAACATAGAATATGCATGGAACATAGTATAAATAAAAAATAAAAGAAATACATATACAGACATACATACATACATTATTAAATATAACTAATCACAACAACAACTACAGCAAAATAAAATAAAATTATTAGTCATATGTGACACATTTCAAGGGACAGTTATGTATAAGAAAATTAAAATTGAAAAAAAAAATTAAATAAAAAAATTAAAAATTAAAAAAAAATAATTAAATTAAAAAAAAATAAATTAAAAAAAATAAAATTAAAAAAAATATATAATAAAAATAAAATAAAATAAAAAATTTAGATTAAAATAAAAAAAATTACAGTAAAAAATAAAATACAAACAAAAAAAAATTATTTATGAAAAATAAATAAATAATTTAAAATTAAAAAAAAAAACAATTAGTATAAAAAAAAAATAAAAATAAAATAATTAATATTAAATTTGAAAAAATATGCATACAAATTTAAACGTACTTAACAAATTATGATTAGTTTTCATACCTAAAAATTCAAAAAAAAAAAATTAATTAAAAAAAAATTAATAAAAATAAAACATTAGTTCAAAAAAAATATTTGCAACTTATATAATAGCGACGTTTTAACGAAATTAGCAATTATCATGTGACAACAGCTGGTGTCATGAATATCAATTAATTATACATAACAACAACAAATATATAAATGCATAATAAATAGTCGACCTTTGGGTATACAGGCATCACTCATAAGGCAGCATTTTTGTTAAAATTAACATTAACAACATAATTACATACATACAGATGATGATACAGTAGATGCATGACAAGCAGTAAATGCATAATATTTAATACAAAATTATAATATTTATGTATGGTGGTAGAAGTATTTAAGTTATTATGCCAAAAAAGTAAAACAAAAAACTTGATAAAATGGAATAAAAACAAAAAAGTATTGAAAATGGTATTTTTGAATTAATTTTTACCGGGGTTCGTATTGCAATTAATGGAGAACCTACCACTGTCTAACACACGAAATAAAAATCAAATAAAAGCCTTTCGTTCTAGAGGATTACATTGTAGAAGACCAATTGTATCTACCTAGTGGATCAGAATTCTTATTCGTCTAAAGCACAGTGGTTGCGTCCATCGGCCAAAAATCACAAAATCGATTACAAAATATTTTGATAAAATTTTTACGAATTGTAAAGGACCAAAACTTGACTATGTGTGGCTTTTTGTTCTACCAGATTAACCTAGCCTAACCTAAGCGAATTGTATCTAAAATGAACAAACTTTTAAATGGAAAACCAGTTTTATAACACAATCTTTATTAAAACTTATCCATATCATTATTGGGAGGTTCTTAAAGCTCTAGTCGGACGATTTTGCCAAAAAATATTAATATTTTCCTTGATTAGTGAAAATTTCATAACAATATCACAACTAGAAGTATTTATTGCCACGGCTCCATAAAAGCCCAACCACCATACGAGAGCCTCTGCAGCATTTCCTAAACTATTTGAAGAATGTCTTATGTCGCTACAACAACAACTGTCTCCCCAAGACATTAGTCACCTTTTTGCATTGGTCGAAACATTCTCTTAGTCCCCATTTAAAAAATATATTCATTAATTATCAAATGGTTGAGTATTTTCAGTTTATGCGGATGTATTTTTTCAATATACATAAATATTAGGGAATTTTTAATAAATTTAAGTGAACATTTTTCGATAAACAGGACTTGATTTAGTATCGAAGATAGATGAAATCTGGACATACAATATATCTTAAAACAAGTAAGGAAAGGCTAAGTTCGGGTGCAACCGAACATTTTATACTCTCGCAATTTATTGAAGAAATTTTATTAAGATAACGCACAAATTTACCCACAAATTCGGCATAAAGTTTAATAGAATAACGAAAATCGTCTTATATAGTATATAGGCTGAGGTAATTTCTGAACCGATTTCATTCATTTTCTTCAGCAAGGTACACAATATTCAAGAATATACACTCACTTAATTTTGCTAAGATAGCTCACATATTAACCAATACATATATGCGGAATATACCTTGAAAAGTTATGGTCCGTTTTCGACAATTTTTTGACAAGTGAAGCCAGAGATGATGTGCACTAATTGTGTAAAGTTTTATTCCGCTATCTTCATTGGTTCCTTATGTTTACATTATAAAGTGAACGAATAAGATGGATTTCAATATTGAGTTATAAGGAAAGTAGTCGTGGTTGTGAACCGATTTCGCCCATTTGTCCGTGTGTCAAGGAAATGTTATATACCGAATTTCATTCGAATCGGTCGAGTAGTTCCTGAGATATGGTTTTTGACACATAAGTGGGCGATGCCACTCCCATTTTCCATTTTGTAAAAAACTCTGAGTACAGCTCTCTTCTTCTATTTCTTCTGCAAAATTTAGTGTTTCTGACGTTTTTCGTTAATGAGTTAACCCACTTTTAGTAATTTTCAACCTAACCTTTGTATGGGAGGTAGGCGTGGTATTATCCGATTTCAACTATTTTCATGTTGTGTGGTGGGGTACGTAATAGAACAGACTGCAGAAAGTTTGGTTTATATAGCTTTATTGGTTTGCGAGTTAAATACAAATAACCGATTTGTGGGCGGGGCCACGCCCGCTTCCCCAAAAAAATTACATCCAAATATACCCCTTCCTAGTGCGATCCTTTATTCCAAATTTTACTTTTATAACTTCATTTATGGCTTAGTTAGGACACTTTATGCGTTTTTGGTTTTCGCCATTTTGTGGGCGTGGCAATGATCCGATTCCGCGCATTTTCGAACTTAATCTTCTTATGGTTCCAAGGAATATTTGTGCCAAGTTTAGTCAAGATATCTTAATTTTTACTCAAGTTACAGCTTGCACAGACGGACAGACGGACAGACGGACGGACGGACAGACATCCGGATTTCAAATCTATTCGTCACCCTGATCACTTTGGTATATATGACTTTATATTTAATCTTTTAGTTTTAGGTGTTACAAACAACCGTTATGTGAACAAAACTATAATACTCTCTTTAGCAACTTTTGTTGCGAGAGTATAAAAATAACGGAAATTATAGTTAAAAAAAAATTCATTCGCCTACATTAATGTTGTCGCCTTCAAAATAGTCTAAATACGATACCAGATCTTCCAATCGTCGAAACACTTCTCAAACTCGATTTTTGGAAAAGGGAAAAAATTTACCTCTCGAAAGCAGACGCGGACCTTTCGACAACGGACAAGAAAATTGAATTGCTATACGAAAGTGTAAAGAAAACAGTAAAAACATCTGATAAGCGGACGCGAAACTCTTATTTGGTCAAAAACATTTGACTTTTTGAAGGCTCTTTATTTTATTAAGAATACATGGGACAAAGTAACGATGAAAACAATTAAAACTTGTTTTAAAAAGCTGGGCTTCCAAAAAGTTTTAACGAAATCGACTTCGATGCGAAGAGGATCATTCCGACGACTTTTTGTTAATCGACGAAATTGCTGAGGAATTATCTAACAGAGACACCGAAGACCTAAATAAGGTATGCGACCAGAATGCCGGTCAAATTATATCATACACTGAAGCACATTAAAAAATTCGTTAGTGCCGACGTACCTTAATTTCAGTACGCCAAAAATTTGGAAAGTCGTCTTAAAAACTCAAACATAAATAAATACGTACAATTTATTATAACCATGATATAAACCACAATAAAAATGAAATATGTAAATTATATGACCAAGAAATATAATTTAGTTATGAATTAGAGAGTGTATAAATTTTAGTAAAATTTTTATTCGTCCACTTCTATAAGCGGACAAAAATTGTGGAATTTTCAGTGTCCGCTTGTGTGAGGTTTCATTGTAATCAATTCCTTTCCTATTATAGTCTTTCTAGCAAAAATATCGATCGATATATGAATTATTTTAATGAAATCAGGTAGGAAAATTTGTTTGAGCCTACTTTACAAAAAGTTCGTCAAATCTATCCGGCCTTTCATTTGGTCTAATATAGTCAATATGATTTATGATCCAATGATTGTACCAGATATACACGGTTAGTATTAGGGAAGTTTTAAAGATTAGCATAAATTGATTTTGCACAAAGATATGTGAAATCGGATCAGAATTTCTTTTTGTTCTTAAATATATAATGAATATACAGATTTCAATTAGACCACTTTAAATAAAAATAAATATTTCGAATATTAATCAAGAAAGCTGACAATAAAGATAGAAATAGTGATTACGACAGTTTTGTACAGTTTTTAGAGTAAATTTTACAAAATTCATTAGTTGCTGACGTCATGAATGAAAGGTGCGTACGTCCTTGTTTCTATCATATATGGTAGTATTTATAATTTAATGTTTGATTATAATTTTCCATTTTGATTTCTTTTGATATCTAATCCATACCGCAGCTATATACATATAGAGTAAGAAAAACGTTAGTAAATAAGAATTCGAAATTGGAACACAAAAATATTGGTTTATTTATTTTCAATTCGCTAAAATAATGGCATTGCTTCTACAACTTTTCGGTGAGCCAACTAATCCAGTGCCTATATATTTTCCATAATAGTAATGCTCCTTGATCCTTCAGTGCATTACTTTTGCACACACTCTTTTTTTTGAACTAAATCAACGACAATTTTTCCACACGCGCCAATAACGGCGAGTCACAATGGTATTCCAGATTTTTGACCGCAAAATCGCCAACTTTATTAGTGAAACACTTCAAGGTTGAGATGGCAAAGGAGCGCACCGGATAATTGTAATAGGTAAAATATTGGCCATTCACAGCAATGATAAAGGCCTTATCGCCGATGCCGAAAGCGATCTTGAAGAGTTTGCCACGTTGAAAGGGGAATTCGCCATCGGTTTCCTCATCGTCCAAAGAAAAACTGTAAAATGAACATTGAAAGTTAGTAGATTGATTGAAAATTATTATTGAAGGTGTTAGGCATTTTCAAATTTTAATTTTTATTATTTCTAATATTTTTTTTTATATCAGATTTACCTATTATCAGCACGTTCATAAGTACGCGACACAGTTGTGGTCTCAAAGTTGACATGAAACTTCAACACCACCCGTCCAGTGTCATTACACTGAAAACATATGGAGAATGCTGAGTTCGATGGACCTTTGGCGATGCACTCCATGGCAACAACGGTACCTGGTGTTATTATAAATTATATTTCTTTAATTTCTATCTTTTTAATTTTATCAAATCCATTTTCTCAACTCACCAACTTCGTATTTCTTCGGCACATCACTCTGAAATGCGATTTTCTCCGCGCAAATCAAGCTTCTCGGAAAAACAAGTGGAAACAGCATGCGCTGATGGAATTGTGTAATTTTTTCAAAGTCCCCATAAACCATTAGGAAATTTATTGGTTTCGGAAATTTCACAAATTCAAAGGCGCCATAGAGGTTATCGTTTATGTAGATTTCGAAGGATTTTTGTAGCACGGCAATGCGGAAGGTGAAAGTTTGTCCTGAAAGTGAGAGTAAAAGTTTTATTTATTGGGTAGATTTTATTTAATCAAACCCAAAAGGTAGGCAACGTTTTTCGTTTTACTCGATAATGAAGAAATTTCAACCTCAAAATTATTTAGGATTGTTTTCTACTGCTAGAAAAGCAAGGACTTTGTATTAAAACCGGTTTAGAAAGATCCAATGTGCGATTTTTGAGCTTTGATCAATGCACCTATTGAATAACACCCTAAAGGTATGCTATATTTCATTTAAAGAGAAGAACTTTCAACCTCAAAATTATTTAGGATTGTTTCTTACCGCTAGAAAAACAATAATTTTATATTAAAACCGGTTTAAAAAGGCCGAATGTACAATTCCGGAGTTTTTATCCATGCACCTATTAAATAACACCCTAAAGGTATGCTATATTTCATTTATTCGTCAAAAGAAAACTGTTTAACTGGAAAGATTTGTTCTTTAATCAATCAAAATTGGTCTAAACTTGATATGCATGTATAAATGAGTTCACTCAGACTCGGAAATAATTTCTGGAGTCTCGATAAAAAAAAAGTTATTTGACTTTAGCTGTTTTTCATTTAATAACATTTGGTAAGTAGTTATAGAAGACTTTCCAGGGTAGTAATACCTATCGTGACAGTTTTACGAAGTTAATTACTTTAAAAATGTATATCAATAGCTCCTGCATAAGTCGACTTAAGTTGTTTTAGCAAATATCCACCGTTCTATTTTTTGTACAGAGAAACCTCTCCTAACGGACTGTATTAGACGGACACCTCCCTTGAACGAACATTTTTTAATGCACCAAGTGAAATTTTTAGAACAAATGAGTCCTTCTTGGGCAGACACCACTCTTGGGCGAACAAAAATCGCACGACGGTGAGAGGTTTCACTGTATATGTATATTTATTTTTACTTACCAGGCACCAGTGGATTTTTGGGTCCATCAGCTTTCCAATTCTTCGATATCTCCTCTTGCTGCCAACCCTCACCCGGCATAAACATGCTACGTATGATTTGATTCTCTCTAAAATTCGCCTCAATCTTCAAGTAAACCGTTTCACTTTCATTTTGACCCTTTATATTATCGGTGAGGTCCAAGCAGATTCTAAAATTGAGCTCCTTTTAAAGTCAATTAATTGAAATAATTTTCATATTTACTTATTTGGATTCGGTTTCACTTTCCCGCTCACGATGAGCACATGTCCGAACGGCACATCCGTCAGCAATTTACCCTTCCAAGTGTTCATTTCACTTTGACTGCCACAAAATGAATGATTCCAATCGGACTCTAACGACGACATGCAACCGTTATTAACTTGTTACCGTTGTAACTGGCAACAACCGCTAGCCACTTTGGTTGACAATAAAATTTATTTAAATTGTAATGGAATTCACCTGAGATTGATAATCGCTTTACGCGTAATTTATGTAACGGTATGCAAGAACTACTGTTACAATTTGCAGCATAAACGCGTGCCACTCACCGAACCGTAAGGATTTATAAGTCGCTTAGCCGACGTTTGTTAGCCGAGTGAATTAAATGCGCAAACGATTTGTTCTGAATGCCTATAAAAATGGAGTGACTGATGCGATTCGTTTGTTCTGTGCGAGTATATGATTGCTTGTTACGAATTTGTATGCAATTGTGTGTCGTGTCGCCGTCAAAAAACCTCTTTCCATCAACCATCAGGGACTAACAGTTGTACTTATTGTCCTCGTGTGTTCAGCAGTTTTTTGTTTGCTTGTTATTTATATTAAAATACAATAATTTCCCAGAGAACTCCTGCTGTCATACCGTTACGCCTGTACCCCACACACACTTGCCAGTCTCATTCACAAAAGTTTGCTGCACGTGCATTTATTGAGGGTGCGGTTTTTGGAGATTGACTTCTGATACAGTATTCTTCGACAAATTACCCTCCAAAAGCTTAAAAACTCCAGAACAAAGTTTCAAAATACTGAAATTTATTTTCAAAACTCGTAATTTTTGTAACTCAGAATTATATTTTTACTGTTAAATCAAGACTAATTTCAAACCTAACCAACCCGACCCGACCCGAACTTTCGTACCCGAAAGTTAGCACCGAATCTAATGACTTGGACAGTGAATAATGCTGAAACTATTCTCGAAAGTTTATGGTTCCCAGAAAATCCGTTACGTTTCGCATCTCGAATCCATTATTGATCCCAAAATTTTAAAACTTTGCAACCGTTCTATTATCAAGTCAATATCAGTCACCTTAGTAATGAATATGTCCAGAAGTATGGTGCAAAAAGACATACATAGCCTTCTTTTTTTTTAAGGCCGATCCCCGAAATAGTATTATTAGTCGTCCTTTTAGATCATGTTGTTGTTGTTGTTTTAGGAGCAGAAAAGATTCCCCACAATTTTTTAATTTCAAGAAATACTGCCGAGCTTACAGTCCTTGACCGGATAAAAATCGGGTTCGCTCTGTTTACGTAGACCCGACTGTGCTGGGAATGGAAATCTAGATCGAAAGGATAATGCATTTTGAGGTTCAATACTTTCTTTAAGAAAAAAAAAAACACAAAAAATTCAAATAGACCGATAGGGACAGTAAACGATGCCATATTTTACCGCTCTTTTGACATTTCTCTTTAGTAGGGTTTGTCATTTAATCATCGAAAGATATACGATCCAACAACGAGTCGAAATTATTAAAATTTACTATCAAAATTCGGAGTTAGTGGCCTCAAATTGAAGCGCACTCGTCCTACGTAGTCATTGGGTCGTACTTCTTCCTTGATGATTAAGATCGGCATCATTTTTGAAAAATATGGACCGATGATTCGGCTCACAAACCACATCGAACCGTTATTTTTTCTGGATGAAATGCCCGAATCTCTTCAGGATGAACTTGGACAAATGGGGCAATTTTGCTTATTTACATAACAACCAGAACGGCGCCTCAGGCCACACAGCGAATTTTACAATCGATTTATTGAAAACCAAGTTTGGTGAACGTGTTATCCCATGAAATGGCCTCGTCAATTGGCCACCATAGTCGTGCGATTTGACGCAGTTAGATTATTTCCTTTATGGCTACATCAAGTCTATGGTCTATGGCAACAAGCCAGCGACGATAGATGAACTTCGTACGAATATCGAATTTGGGTTCAGAATCTGACAATATTTGGAAGGTTATTGAGGAGATAAGGCCTGTCTGATGGAAAAATTGGCTGACTGGTTGATGATAAAAAGACAGTGTCGGGAATATTTCTTCGCTAAAAGTCATAAAATCTGCGAAGTAGCCAAACTATTTACAATTTTGTTAATTTAAATCTCTATTGTAATCTAAAAACAGTTCTTTACCACTAAAAATAACACCCTTTATATGTATATAAGATCCGTTTGATTTGTATTTATAGTTTTTCAATTTGTTATTGTTGTGCATATTGTTGCTGATTTTATAGCTAGCTAGACTGCTAGCTGCTGTTGCGCTATTTGCACTTGCGTGCCTTTGAAAACATGAAATTGATTCCCTGTCTGAAGTTTTGCATTTTCGCCTCCTTCACAACGAAACTTTCCACAAACCTTTATGTATGGGTGTGCATGTATGTATGTTTGGAAAAAAGTTTGCAAATCTTCGTAAAGAGTTTCATATTAAAAGCGTTCTTTTTTTTTGTATTAACCGCCACTTCACCTCCAAGTTTACCGCTATTGCATGCCACCGAACGGCCTGAGTACTTACTGTCAAGGATTCACATTTACAGGTGTGGGAGTAGTCATAGCTTATGCAGTAATTCATTTGTTACTCCACTTTTGTGTCAGTTTTGGTGAAAATTCACTTTCATGTCATTGGCTTCCAAGCGAATTGTTGTTGCATTATGATGTTTTAATACTATATATTTACTACAATACTATTCAAATATCCGATTTGTCAATACTTTTCGGAAATTATCACTTTTCAGAGAAGGATGATATAAAATAGATAATAGAGGACTGTTTATATTATTAGAGTTTATTGACAAATTTCAGTTTACATTTGGAGGTTATGTTGACTCAAAGAAATATCAGAAACTAAGTGTTGTTGTTGCTTTGGTCCCATATTTCGAAGAGATGTATATATATAATATATTTCCAGAACTTCTGAACAAAATCTTCCAAAAAGAGTACAGAACAGTGCTTTAGGTTTGCAACCTTAAGTTTTGTCATTGGTTAAGACTGCGGACGAAGCCTGTACCATTCCTACAACCCTCGGTCTACATAACCGAGTGGATCCAGTTTTTTATTATGCCATCCGATTCCGGATCCGGTTTATTATGTTGAGAGTCCAACAATCCTTAAAAGTATAAGTATAAGTTTTTTTCATTAATTTTTTCTTTAGTTTTTAAGTTATCTATTAGGTCTACAACTTTGCTTCCGCCGTTTTTTTGTAAATTTAAGTTTTTTTGTATAAAAACGGTTACAAATGTCGATGAACCTCAGCCGCACTTTTCTTGGAATTAAAAACGAAAAGCAAAATTTCCCGCAAATGTCGAGAATTCGCTCAAAAAGTGACATTTTCAGTTGAGAATAAGTTTGGGATGCAAACAGATCTCTACAAATATTTATTTTGTTGGGTTAATGTTGATACAAATGTCCAAGATCGATAAAAAAAAATCGATTTAATTTACCAGTGCTTGACCCTAGAGACATCTATTGGAAAACGGCGGAAGCAAAGTTGTAGACCTAATATGATGTAGTGAACGATAATAATAACGGTATTTTAATCTCAAATCATCTTTTTATTCGAACAAAGATTGAGGATGTTCGATGTGTGAGTTTTAGATGATGTCTTAGAGTAATTCAACCCATTTTTTGGAAGGAAGTTTCCTGGTAATGTTTGTACTAAGTTTATTTTCAATACCTTTCTGAGTATTTGGGTTAACTATTGTAGAGTAAAAGTGGCTGAAGAGTTCAAAATTTGATTTAATGGAAAGTAGGCGGGGTTGGGGTTCGATTTTGATTATTTCGAAGCCGTGCTAAGTAGATATTTTTTGGAGTAATACTTATCCCATTTTGTTCATCTTGAGAGGCTTGGGTATTTCTCTTCGGGGATTTTAATATACTCTGTGCCACTTCTACAATAGTGAGATCCTCCAGAACATAACTTTGATTATTTTTCGTATTAAAACAGCAAATTCCTACCTTCAAAAACTATCGTTTTGTTTAAAAATAAAAACAAAACATCTTCTGGTACTTCCGTATCGAACAACTACTTTTATCTTAGCCATCAATCAATTATTTCAAGCATTTGCTTGAACTGTATATAAATATATCTACTTAATATAAACATATTGTTGTTTTTTTGCTGAAATTGATTTGTAATAAATGTTGTTAGTCAATTCTTGTTAATCTAACAGTAATTCATCGAACACTAATATTAGTTAGTATAATATATACAAGTTCAACGTCCTTGAACAAACTACGAAAGTTACGGATACAGTTTATTGCACTTATTTACATAATATTATGCATAATAATGAAGACAGTGGTGCAAGTTGAATTTTCTGGAAGAGTTGGATAGAGGCTTGAATATATTTTCGAATATATAAATACTAGAGTTCAGTATACATATAAAAAAAATATATTTTTTTCGACTTTTTCGAACTCAAAAAAAAGAAAAAAAATAAAAAATAATATATATGAAATGGGTTTTATATTGCAAATATATTTTAAATTTTCATTGTGTGTTCTAGGAATCTAAAATTACATATAGTTGGAATCTATTAGGTCTACAACTTTGCTTCCACCATTTTCCAATAAATGTGTCTAGGGTCAAGCACTGGTCGATTTAATCGATTAAATCGTTTTATATCGATCTTCGACATTTGTGTCAACATTTTGAGTTCGAAAAAGTCGAAAAATATATTTTTTGAACTCTAGTATTTATATATTCGAATCTAATCTCTAAAAATACAGTTGACTTAAGTTTTATTTATGTATTTGTTTAAGTAAATATAATAAAAAAGGTATTCTTAGAAATTACTTAATTTGTCATATTATGCTCATAAATCAACTAACTTCCTCTTGTAAATTATTGAAAGTTGTTTTGATAACAGTGTTGTTGTTCAAACTACATACTTGAGTAAGTACTTATGTCACAAATTTCATAAGAAACATGGCTGTAAAAAGTGTTTTCAAGTTTAGTAATTTTGAAAATAGGTTATGATAATACCTTGCAATACCTTGACAGTGACAGTTTACACTTGACAGTTAACAGGGATCGGA